>PISW01002317.1:0-50856 GCA_004023785.1 Mungos mungo | reverse complement strand
AAGTGCTCACTGCCATTTTCTGAAAGCCTAGTCTATCTGAGAGCTTTCCGTGATTTTGAACCTAACACAGACATTTGGGATCTTGATCCCCTTTGCCCAGGAGACTATTCGGTTACTATGCAAATCTGATTCACTTTTTCACCACCTCCTACACACACATGCACACTCACATACATACATACACATAAGTTTCACATAGCAGGAGGCTCTGTGAGCAAAGCCTTGACTGAGACACTAAAGATTTTTCTCAGTGAGGCCTCTCACTTTTCTTTTATTTGATAAACTTAGTGGGCACTCACAAACCTATAAAGATAAAATAAGGTTACCCTAATTAAAATTAAAAAGCTATAGGCATTAAAATGGTTACAGATATTAAATCTTATAAAAATTAACCGATCATATAAATTGATTATTTGTGTTGTAAATAAGTAGAATTTTACATTCTCAGAGAAAAAGAACTAAGCCCACCAACTATCTTTGGTATTAAAATTATCTCTACTTTCCTTTAGTTCAAATAGACAGACCTACCTGAAGATATTGAGTTAAACTTTCCAATACAAACTTCTCCTGAAAACTTCCATTTACTTCAGAAATGCTGTTATTTTGTTCTGTCTTCTCATATTGCCCTCATCTTTTAAGTATAAGTGTGTCTCCTGTTCTTCTCCTTGGTACATGTGATAGGTTAAAAACAATACCATTTTCTACCCCTTCCATTAGAAGTAGAGTCTAATTCTACTTCCCTTTGGCCAGCCTTAACTGCTTGACCAACAAAATGTGATTGAAATGTTGTTTTTGTTTTTATTTTTGTTTTTAAATTTTTGCTGTTTTAAACCTCCAAGGCTTGGTCATAAGAAGCCTTCTGCCAGTTTGTCTTGGCATGCTCACTGTGGGTGAAGCCTACTACCATGTAAAATGTCCAACCTCCATAACACGGGCATACTATGGGGAAATCTAAGAGAGGTGCAAGGGAACATGAAGAGTGAAATATGACCAGCTAGTCCCAACTTTCAGCCACCCCAAGTCCAGAGTAAGACATGCATATAAGAGCCATCTTGGACCTCCTGCTCTGAGAAATTCAGCCTGGAAAACCTAGGAGTTCAAGTGACAGAATCAAAGACTCATAATCTTACCACAGATATCTAGTTTGATTCCTTAGTGTATTAGTTCCCTGTGGCTTCTGTAATGAATTATCACAAACTCAGTGGCTTAAAGAGATAGAAATTACTCATTCCTCACAATTCTGGAGGCTATCAGTGTGAAAGCAATATAACTGAGACAAATAAAAATCAGATTAGATTTTCTCTTGAGGGGGCATATGGGTGGCTCAGCCAGCTAAGCGTCCAGCTTTGGCTCAGGTCATGATCTCATGGTTCATGGGTTTGAGCCCCACATCGGGCTCTGTGCTGACAGCTAGCTCAGAGCCTGGAGCCTGCTTTGGAAACTGTGTCTCCCTCTCTCTCTGACCCTCCCCAGCTCACGCTGTCTCTCTCTGTCTCTCAAAAAGAAATAAAAAACATTAAAAAAAAAAAGATTTTTCTCTTGAGGGAAATCTATTCCTTGCCTCTTCCTGCTTCAGAAAGCAACCAGGATCCCTTGGAGTATGGCCACATCACTCCAATTTCTGTCTCCATCTTCACAACACCTTCTCTCTACGTGTGTCTGTATGAAATTTCCTTAATATCTCTCTGATAAGGATCCATGAAATCACATTTAGGGCTTACTCAGATTATTCAGAATAATCTCTGTATCTCAAAATCCTTATTTATATATTTTGCCGTATAAGGTAATACTTACAGGTTCTGATGATTAGGACCTGCTACATTAGGGACATTTTTTTATTCCACCACTAAAAATGTTATGGCTTTTATTCTCATTTATATCATTCATCACAAAAAACCTCAGACTCCCAACTCACTCATCCTCTTCTATATTCTACTCCTTACAAGATTCAATATCTGCCCCCTTACTTTTGCTTCTTTCTTCCATCTTCTACAACCTCTACCACCTTTCACAGATATCCATTCCACTTCTGGAATCCACGGATTGTTATCAGCAATTTCTTCTCTATATTTGGTCTTTGCTTTAAACATTCTATTTACCTTTTTGCTCTAATGGAAATATGACTACCTATCTTCTTACCACTGAGTATTAAATTTTTTCCTCTTAGCTACTTTTAGGCTATTTTTCCTTCTTCCACAAAATTCATTCTTTGAATCATTGCTTCATATCACTGACTACTTTGCATTTTTTGCTGACATTGATGGATCTTCACAAACTGATCATCAGCTTACTTTTCTTCATTTCTCCAATACTACTATTGTCTTAAATTCTGGTAATTTCTACATGTTTCTTCCAACACATTGACAGGTCTTTCAATATCATCCCTTCTCTTTGAGTTCATTCTCTCCAATACTCTAAAACTAGGTTCTTTCAACTACACAGAGACCTTCTATCTATCTATCTATCTATCTATCTATCTATCTATCTATCTATCCATCATCTAAGTTTATTTACTTTGAGAGAGAGGGAGAGAGAGAGAGAGAGAATGAGAGAACCCAAGTAGACTCCATGCTGTCAGCGCAAAGCTTGATGTGGGGCTCAATGTTATAAACTGTGACATCATGATCAGAGACAAAATCAAGAGTCAGAGGCTTAACTGACTGAGCTACCCAGGTACTCCTGAGATCTATAATGCTTTCACTGTCACTTACTCTTGAAAACACTCATCTATTCAACAAACGTAAATTCTGGGCTCTATATCTTGCATTTACTCTCCACTTATTTGACCTTCTCTTTCTTTTTCTTGCTTGACAAAACCAATTTTTCATTTATTGCAGGACTGTGTGAAGGTGGTTATATGGAAATTCATAACCGCCCTAACTGCTGTTTCCATAAACTTATGATGATGTACATCATGTGTACCTTAATGCTAAGAAGCAATCAACTAGTCCATTCAGCCTCTTACTATCCAAACAATTGCTTTATACTTCCCTCTCTCTTTTCAAACCCAAACCACCTCCTCCTCCATGCTTACTGTCAGTCTATAACTTTCTATATCACTCCAAAAATAGAAGTCATCACGGCACATGGGTACCTCCATTTGTTGGGCATCTAATCTCTTGAATTCAGCTCAGATCATGACCTCATGGTTCTTGAGATCAAGTCCCATTTCAGGGTTTGCACTGACAGCATGGTGCCTGCTTGGGATTCTCTCCCTCTCTCTCTGCCCCTCCCTTCCTCTCTCTCTCTCTCTCTCACACACACTCTCTGTCTCAAAATAAATAAACTTTAATTATAAAAAAAGACAATAAAATGTATCAAAGGAGGACTTCTACAAATTGATATTACCATGTTTACCTACTAAAGAGTATCTATACCCACATACTGTCTCTCTTTCTGTTTTTATGGATTATGTGTCCATGCTGTTACCTAAAATAAGTCCCTTGACTTGTGACCACGCAAACCTGTTACTTCTCTCATTTTAAATGACATTCTCTTGTTTCCCCAATAGCTATCATCTGATTTCTTAAGTCACCATCTCAGAATATTTCTAAAGAGTTGCCTAATTTTGCTCCAAATTATCCGCTCCTCTCCTAAACCCACGTCAGTCATGTGTTCAATCCTGCCCCTGCACCAACACTGCTCTCATTAACATCATAAGTGTGCTTCATATTGTTAAATTCAGGATTAATGAAGTAACTTCTCAATCCTCCTTTTACTTGACCCATCAGAATAATCTGATGTGCACTGAGGAGTCCTGGTTTACATTTTCCCCCCTAGTATAATTGCATCTGATTTCATTCTCAAAGCATTTGATTTAAATGCTAATTGTATAGTTACCCTACCTGTAGTAGCAATATACAGAATTGATTGAGCTTTTCATTTTCCAAACCTTTTCTTCACTTTACTTCCATTCTTTCCGTATTTCTCCCTTCTTAATTAACTACTCTGTCTCAGTTTCATTTATGCACCGCTCCTCTTCTCCATTGCCTCCTAATGGAGGAGTCTTGGGCTTAATACTTGGCTGTTTTCTCTTCCAGTAGGTAGCCACTTCTGAAATACTTATGTAAGGGATTTGAAAATGAAATGGTAAAGTACTTTAGACAATGATTTGTTACAAGGGAGTCACTTCTCTATGATGATTTTCCCTTTGTAAATGAAACTAAAGCAAAGAGATTTTTTAAATATTTCAAAGAATTTGCAAAAGTATTCAGAATTATTTTTGCCTTATATCTTTCCTAGCTTCCCTCTTGACACATCTTCTCATTTATTTATCTCCTGTTTTCCTCCTTGGTCCATTTTCCCATTGCCACTCATAAAAGTCAAATATTTCTGACATTATTGTAATAAAAATAAACAAAAAAAAATAGGACACTTAGGGGTTAATCAAATGGAAATATAAGATCATGCCCTAACTTGACCAATTTTCTAAGTGCAATTTTAGATACTAAAATCTTCAGTATAATACTGGTTACTAGTTTCTTCAGTATAATAATGGATAAGCAAACAGCCTAAAAGGAAAAAAATTATACACATGTATATGTAAAATGCAGATTTGTGCTTTGAATATTATGTATAATCTGCAACCTCATTCTCTCTACCCAGAGCTTTTCATATAATGAAAAGAAAACTGGTAGAGCTTTGATTGCTCCAATTCTAAAGCAAGTACTTTTTTCTTTTGTTTATTTTGTTGGTGAAAGGGTTAGGGAGTCCTTAAGAGAGAGGCATGTTGGAAAGCATCCCTCGATATAAATGTAAATTACAACATTCCCACAAATTGTAACATATCATTATCTCGCCCATTCTTTAAAGAAAGAAAAACAAGGCTAATAATCATCTAGTTACATATTGCAATAGAATAGTTTCGGTTTTTTTTATTAGACTATTATATTCACTCATTTATGAATCAAGATGTTTAGGGCTGGAATGGCCCTTTCTGACCTTTTGGATGCCCTACCATGAAGGTTGTTTCTCATTATTGGACAATTCTGTTGTCAGTAGGATATTCCTCATCTACATCTTTTGTATTGCTGTTTCTCTGTATTTAGATAGTAAAAGTCTTGCTGTATTTCTTTAATGACTTGAGTTAGTTTTTTCTATTCATATGCCAAATAATTTTATCCCAAATTGGAAGATGGATTTGATATTCATTCCTTCCATAAATATCTCCATCATACGTCAGGACATCATATGGATTAGATGCTTCTTAATTTACAACTGTGGTCCATTAGCACCAGGACTGAAATCTCTTCATATACATTAAATCTTTCTCCTTCAGTAGTATGTGATGTTTAGCGTATCTGTCAAAGTATTTCTTTTATCACATTCTCACTGTCTATTTTTGTACAAGACCTCATTGTTGAGGAGCTTTTTACTGATGCAAAGAAATCTTATATGCAATTTCCATCCCATTAACTGTTTGAAAGAGATAATCCACATCCTAATGGTGTTGAACAGTAAGTCAACCACAGCCAGTTCTGAGTTGCCGTCTGATCTTTTGTTCAGCTATCTTTTGACCCTTTTTGACATTTCAGCCATCTTTCTCTTTAGAGCTTCTACTATTTGCCTAAAAAGATTCTGGATTCATTGTAGCTTGTTTGAATGGAGAGGTAGCTGCTGTATTTCAACATATTTGTTATAAAAAGAGACACTTGTAAATAGGATTTCAGTGGATAATTCAAGTATTATGATTGTGAAATATCTGTACTTATTTTCAAATTTGTTGATCAAGACTTTAAAGATATCATTAAAAACATAAAACCTGTTATTGAATATTTAATGTCTCAGCTTTGAAATCAGCCCTGAGTTTATAATTTAATATCACCCAGTTATATGTGAATATGTGTGGGTGAACTACTTATCCACTTGGTGTTTCATGTTCTTCATCAATCAGCTTATATCTATATTGAGGAGTGGTCAGAAGAGGAAAATTAGTCAAGACATATAGGGCTGGAAACCTGGCACACAGTAGGACCATCTAGTGGCATTGTATTTATTATCAGTAACTAAAAACTCTATGTCATGGAACTTGAATATTGTCCTTCAGAATTGAAGTGTGGATAGTATTTTAATGGCTGCAAATATTAGTCTTTGTCATTGTTCTTCCTCTTTGATCATTTTTTATGATGGTATTGATTCATTCCTGGGATGAATACTATTGTTAACATGAGGGCCTGGGCCACCCAGGCTGTGACTTTGTATTTGTCTTTGTCCAAACAAAGACTTCTTGGTTTCTTCTACAATCCTCTCCATATGTATTTCTGGTCACATTTCTGGCTTAAGAATGCTTGCGTACATTTGCTTGCCAACATTTTATATTGTTCAGAGTAAATTCCCAATTATAATCTTATATTTCCATAAATATATAATATGTTCAGCTATCCAAGTATTTTTTTTCTCTTAAAAATAGAACTAAGAACTCTGCATGGCATAATATGGTTGACCTCATCTAGGCAGTGCAAATATTCTGCTGACTTCAACTGCCATGATGAAATATCTAAATTCACATGCACATTGCCTTTATTTTATTTTATTTTTTTACAAAAGGTAAATTACAGGTTAAATGAGTCCATTTCTAAATAAATATGTTTTATAGTTTTAGATCTCACATTACCTACCAAATATTAGTTTAGCAATTGCAAATACATTCAAGGTATATTAGAGAATGAGCTCTTTCTTTGTATTGCTGCCAAAATTCCAGTTTGTAGTTCATGATATTACTAACACCTAAAACTGTGTGGAATCTATGGAATCAGGAGGTAGTTAGAAAGAACAGAAGCAAAATCAACCAACTACAAAGCTAGTCCTCAGCTCCATTTACATCTGAAAAATTAAATCCTTTACTAGCAGACTTCTGAAATTACTGTGTGACCTTGTAGGGCTAAAATTTTTAAAAGTAACAAAACAAAAACAAACAAACAACAACAACAATAAACAGGTGAAGAGGAAACATAAAAGAAAAAGAATGAGAAAGTGGCCAGGAAGGAATAGACATAGTAAAAGGTGAGAACAAAATGTGCTTTTAAAAACTATTTTGAGATTAAGAGTTGTCTATGTACAAAAAATGAGTTTTTAAAAGATTGAATATCTGAATATTTCTTTCAATTTCCAATGTATCTAGTGTTATTAAGACAAACAAAACTTATAAACAAAGCAGCAAATTTCAGACCTAAAAGGAATGTAACTGATTTAGGCTCTTTTTGACAAATGAGAAGTTTAACTACTAAAAGCTAAAGTTACTTGCACACATAGGCTATGGAAGCTATTTGTTGGTTCTAGAACATTCTCTTTCCATGACTTTCTTCCTCCTGACTTCTAATCCTGACCCGAATTTAGAGCAATGTCACATGCTCCTGTATGTAACAATGGTCCAAATGATCCATGAAAATCAATCAGAATTTTCTTGGGCTCTCACTTCAGACATTGAATGAAAGAAGGTCTTTCCCCTTGAGTTATAATCTGGATCTGTCTGTATTCCAAAATCTCTAATCACAAGAGGTAACCCATCTGCAGTAAGGAGATAAGACTAAAACATTTTTTTGTTGTTTTTGTTTGTTTTGTTTTCTGGTTTTGCCCTTGAGTCTTGCTATGCTTAAAATCAGATTCAACTTGAAATTTTCAAGTGTAAAAGTTGATTATTTCTCTATGTGTACAACTTTGTAATCAGTTTCTGTCAATTGCAACCAAAAGTGTCCTGTGTAAATGGGTGTCTATATTAATGTATGCCCTTCAGAAGTACAGTGTGGACAGCATTTTATAGCTACAAATATAATTTCTTTGTCATCTTTCTTTGGGCTCATTTTTATAATGGTATTGATCTATTCTGGGATGACTGGCCACATAAGTGTTTCCAGAGCTAGGCTGAGAACACAAGGTCTTCTAAAGTCATTATCCTTTTATAACAGAGCAAATAGTCTCTTCTTTCATGTTGTTGGGGAGGATGTCTTTCTCTATCCTTCTAGTTAACCATCTAAACCCATGAATCATGCTAATAAAAGAATAACAACAGGAGGGAAAATTTTTTAATTATATACACACACATGGGAATTTCAAAAAGAGAAATGAGATTCAAAGATGTAGTCAGAGGATTGAGGCTTATATATCATCTTAAGCTATATAAAGATTAAGGTTTTGGGGGTTTCTGATTCAGGGAGGCAAGCTATGGAAAGTGAAGGAGGAAATGTAAGGGAAGGGTGTCTTAAATTGTAGATAAGAGTCTCTTAGGTCCTGAGAGTTATCTTAGGAGTAGCTCTGTGCTGGCAAGAAGATAGCTTTACAAATGTAAATTTCCTTTGTAACAAAAATTTCCTTTACAAAAGGGGAAATTCATACTTTATTTTTAGGCGGTTTGGAGGAAGATAAAGACTTTTTTTTTTGGTATCTGATCATTTTTTATTGTCTTTAGCTCAAAATAATCCTTATACCAAAATGACACATTTTATGGTGGCATATTTTGGTATCTTTTAACATCATAGATGCATGAATTTGTTGAGTATCCTTCTTAATTAATTTCAAAAGTTGAAAATGTCCCAAGGACACAAAATCCTAGCTCTGTACTAGGTTTTGAAGGATAGGCAATTTATGTAAGTTTTCTTGGTTAATCTTGTTGCAGGATTTTTTACCTCAATACCTAGGGTATGTTGTTTCACCATTCAAAGAATAAAGAGGTGGACACAAAATAGGTGCAAGCAAAAGTTTATTAGAGTATAAAATTGGAAAGGAAGAATAGTTTGAAAGCTCTCTTTACAGAGATCGGGCATTTGAAGGTGAATACCCATGGACTATAGTTGCATCTTTGCTTTATAGGGTTCTGGTCGACCCCTTTTCCCTTCCCCCTTGTTTCTTCTCAGGTCCTACCCTTATTGGAATTGATAACTCTAGGTACTGGCTTGTCCATTCCTGATTGGCAGGATTCCATTGTATAAGAGGTGGTCTATGACCATATCGTTCCTTGTGGGTCATACATTTTTATCGTCTACTACTTATTTTTAGTTAGGTCTTTTGTCAAATTCCTGAGGGGAACCTGAGTGGGAGTAGGCAGAGATTCTTAAGAGGAATCTTACACCCCAGGGGCTTTGCTGTGGTCAGTCTCTCCCAGCGTTGTTCTAAAATATGTGTTTTCCCCCCAAGGACCTCAGGTCCTAATCTTTCCTTCTCTGCCTACTGAATCTGCCTATATTTTCCTATGATAATTTTACCAACAACCCTAGTATATAGATTGATCATGTCTATCTTTAAAGATAGAATAGCAGGATTAAACAAATTGCATTAAGATGTACATCAAAAAATTATTCCCTTACACTCTAGCATGTATAGACTTATAATTTCTAGTTTTCTATTTATTGTAGCTATCTTAGGTTCTCTGGGGCTCTCTAAATTAGAATGGCAAAGACAAATTAACAAGAGAAAAAAAAGAAATTTATTAACATTATGGATCATATACATACACATGGGATTATCCAGTGATGAGAAATCCAAAGGGTGGTTAGAATATGCATTTACACATCACATACTACATATCAGATTAGGCTAAACAAAGAAAAAGGGCATAATAGGCACATTATGGGAAGATGACCAGGAAAAGTATGGTAAGCAAGATTTGTAGGTTTGTATGGTAAGATCGGTCATGCAGATTTAAGTCATTGCCTTCTCTGTGGGTTAGTATTGTTAGGAATTCTCGTCTTCCTGGTATGGGAGAAGAAGAAAGCACTAAAAGGGGAAATTTCCTTTATAAATGGTAATTTTCTTTATGAAAGTCAATTTACTTTATAAAAGGAAAGCTTTTTTTTTTTTAATAGATTTTCTTATATCCTCTGATTCTCAGTGACCTTTAGCTCAAAATAATCATAGACTTGGGGTACCTGGATGGCTCAGTAAGGTAAGCATCAGATTTTGGCTCAGGTTGTGATCTCTCAGTTCAAGAGTTCCAACCCCCATGTCAGACTCTGTGCTAACAGCCCAAAGCCTGGAGCCTGCTTCAGATTCTGTGTCTCCCTCTCTCTCTGCCCCTCTCTGACTCACACCCTGTCTCTTTCTCTCTTTCTCTCTCAAAAATAAATAAAACGTTAATAATAATCATATGCCAGGCAAGGCATATTTGGAGTGCCATTTACTGATATCCTTAAATATGATATACAAATATGAATATGATATTACAGTTGAATCTAGATATGTATTTTTATCATCTGGAATACTGATTATAATTGCATCCATAATTATTTCCTCCTTCCTATCTACAAGATGCTTATAAGTTCTACCACATTAGGTCTTTTTATTAAGTTAGATAAAACAGTATTGGACTCTTTAAGTGTTTTAAAAGATATGCCAGATTAGGAACGATTTTTAGAGCTTTGCTTTTAACTCACATACCTCTCTCGGAGAGATCTTTTATTATATTAAATTTGTATTCATTCCAATGATCATATATAAGACAGATTTTATAATGTGTGTGGGTATATATATTTATAGTATATATATAATTATATATTAGGAGACACTATCATGTTGAGTTTTATCACATAAACAAGGTATAAAATTTTTTCTATAAGCAGATATCACTTTCAGGAAGCCCTCTTGCTCCTCTGTAGAACCCAGTAGTTACTCGTATTGTACTTTCCTGAGTCATGGACTGTGACTGAAGCATTCCAACCACCAGACCAGAGAAGCCCTGATAGCTGTGAAATACCTAGAAGATCATATCCCACACATCCCCTTCCCTGCCCTGATCATGAACTGAACACACACTGCCCCTGTGTTTACTGCACAGATTCTAAGAATCAGAGAATTTTTACTAAGAATTTGAAGTGAGTTTCCCAAATCAACGTGTTGTTTGTACTATGACAATAATTCAATCCTTAGCCTTGAAGTAAATGTTTTTGTTTTTTAAATAGAGGAAGTGAGTGTACTGAGCATTGGCATTTGAAATAAACTTGTTGTTAAGTTTCTCCCTTAGATTAACATCCTTGTCATTATTTTTCTAGAACAGACATAAATTAATTCCTCCTTGAAAGACCAAAATATTTGTCTAAACGATTAGGATTAAATGTGAATTCAGTTTAATTATTCAATTCAAATTCTAATGAAAGACTTCTTCGATTTTTTTCTCTTGTTTTTAGTTTAACCCATGCAGTAATAGCAGATGGTTGAGCATAAAACATTTTTTAGATTTTCTACCATCAATATTATTTAATTAGAGTGAGAGAAGTTAAGAGAGAAGGATGTTCCTCCAGTTTCAGAAATATTGTAACCAAGATGATATAAACACCCAGAAACTCTAAATCACATGTTATAATTATCATTTAAATTAATAATGAAGTTTATAAAAATTAGGAGAATATACTGGGGATATAAAGGGATAAAAATGTTGAATCACAAGGTGAAATCTGGCTAGGTGACTGACAGTCCATGAAAGTCTACATAATCTTGGACTTCCACAAGGTAGGGAAAAAAAAAGTCCTCATCTCTAACACTTCAAGGACACTTAGCAGAAAAAATGACAAAACTCTTTGTTTTAGAGGAATATGCCCTCAACCCAAACTTAAGAATTGCAACAGATCAAGTTTCACTTAAAAAGAGTGTACTTTTAATCCCATACACTGTGCTGGTATTGGGGGTATAGAAAGAACAAAGTTGACCATGATCAGTCCTCATGGAATAAACTAATCTTTTATTTTAACATAGTTATTTTATTTACATTGTGAATATTTTTATATTTTATATATTCTACTTTTATGTCTTCCAGGTTTGATCATGTCTCTTTGTAAGTTTGTTTATTTATTTTTGATGGGAAGAGAGGGAGAGAACAAACACACGCAAGAGTGAGAAAGGGGCAGAGAGACAGGACCCCAGGCAGGCTCTGCGCTGTCAGTGCTGGACATGTGGCTCAAACTCATGAGCTGTGAGATCATGATCATCATTGCTGAAACCAAGAGTCAGACACTTAACTGACTTAGCTACCCAGCCACCCCAATCATGCCACTCTTTTATAATTAGAAGAAAATAAATAACAAATGTGATTTTAAAATAATAATAATAAGTACTGTAGACTTTATGTCCAAAATACATTGGAGAGAAACAGGACAAGAGGAGAGATTAATTAGGGGTTATTTCAATAATCCAAGAGAGAGAAGATGGCTTTGACCAGATTGGTAATATTATAATTTTGGAAAGTATTTTAAAGGTAGAGGCAATGGTATTCTCTTATATACTGGATGTGAAAGAGATGAGAGAAATTTTTTAAAAATGAAGTCAAGATTTTTGACTTGAACATAAAATCACAGATTTAAATAGCCACTAACCACTCACTTGAATGTGAAGGAAGGAAGGGAAAGGAGATTTAAGAAAAACAGAAGCGAGTTTCAGAAATATTACATTTTAGATACTAAGTGTTTTTCCATACAGATCTTGAATAAGCATTTAGATTATTCAAATTTAGAATTAGATGGAGAGGTACAGGCTGGAGATACAAATTTGGGAGTCATCAATGTACAGGTTATATTTGAAGGCTGAATGAAATAGGGAAGTAAATAAAGGTAGATAAAAGAGTAATCCTTGGCAAGTAGCCAGACAAGTGGAGGGAAAAAAATCAGATTTTGGAGTTTGGGGGAGGAGGAAGTGATCAGCTACAGCCAATCCTGCCTACAAGCCAAGTAAAAAGAAGTGAAAACAGATCACTGGGTTTAGCAATGTGAATACAATGTGAATACAATTGGTAATCTTCACAAGAACTGTTGCTTTAGCTTGATGGTGGGGGTGGGGTGGGAAGGAAGACTTATCAGAATATGATTTAAAGAAAACTGAAGACAAATTAAAAATAAATAAATAAAATGTCAACAAATCTTTTAAGAACTAACTAAAAGAACTGGGGCAGTAGTTGGAAAGAAATGTGTGTCAAAGAGACCTTTCTTAATAATGAAATAAAATATAGAATGTTTCTATGGTGATAGAAATGATTTAGTAGATAAAGAAAAACTGATTAATCAGTAGGTAATGGAGCGATTGCTAAAGCCATATCCTTGAGTAGGCAAGAGGAGATGGACTCTATTGGTCAAATGGAAAGACTGATCTTAGTAGGAGCATGCACAATTCAACCATAATATAAGGAAGGTAAGGCCAAAATATGTGGTTCAAACATACACAAGTTCTCCTTTGTAAAGGGGAATCTTTCAAAAAAAACTTTTAATTGATTACATTTACACAGTGAAATAAGATGTAACATTAGCTAAACTTAGAATAGATTGACAGGAGCTGCTAGAGGGGACTGATGAAAGTTTGACCAAAAAAAAAGAATGAATAAAATAACTGTCTAGATGAGTAAGTAGATAAGAGAAATATGTTTGATATCTCTATGGACTCACCTGAGATTAGTGGCCATGAATTAAAATAAGGGCATGTAACACGGTTGTATGCTTTTTTGCCATCCACATTTAGCTGTGTTCTGTAAGTGCAGATTATATAGGCAGTTAACTTAATCAAGTCTATGGTTTTGCTAGGTGAGTGTAATTATGCAAGAGGAAACAAAATAGTTGAGGGTATGTACAAGGGAGTGAGTAGCGATTATAATGATATGACATAATTAGAGCTGGATAAACTGAAAAGTAAGATTATGCGGGAGAGGAGGAAAAGTGAAATGGCTATAAAATCAATTGAAGTTGATTGGTCTTGAAGATATGGGACAATTTTAGGAGTCAGTATGATAAGACAGTGAGTTGGAAATTTAGGAGATGATAATTTCAGAAGAAGATGATTGAAATTGAGATTATGGAATTCTTATAGGTATTAGTAAGGGTGAAATTTGATGTATTGTCATAAGATGGGGTTGAGTAGAGGGTGAATCAATGAAGAAAAGGAAGTCAAGAATTGAGAGTACAGAATCTTGGAAGAATCATCTATGGGAATAGTGAAATCACCAAGAGCCCAAAAGCAACAATGATGGAGAGAGTAACAGAGTCACAGGAATTAAATTGACCTAAGGGAAATAAAAGCAGGTACTAGTAAAAATGAAAATACTAAGTGTAAGATTGCCAGAAAAATATAGTACACCAAGTAAATTTGAATTTCAAATAAACAACATATATTTGTTTGGGCATGCTTATATTTATAAAATATTCATTTATCTGGAATCCAAATGTAACTGGGCATTCTATATGATTATTCTCTACATCTGGCAGTCGGAATTGTGTTATATAATCTAATGATCTAAAATTTAAAACTTGGGGTCTTTAGGGGAGACAAAGCATGAGTGATATATATTAGTAATCATGAGGACCAAGGAGAACAATTTTCCCCACTCTGGCCCAGTACTACAATGAGTGTCGGGGAGAAGATAAAAAGAGCCAGTTTCAATTTAGAGCAGAAAGCTAAAGAAAACTTTCAAAGAATTTGATGATGTAGAACATTTGGGGAATGACAAATCATGAGTTCTAGAAATCCAAGAGTTTAAAGGGTTAAAAAGAGATGTGAGATGAGTTTCCTAATGAAGGGAATGTCTTAAGCAAAACAGACTTAAATCCAGAGAATAACAACAACAGAGTTTTATGTCTCTTGTGGCAACACATACCAGAGATGTTAGACAGTACAGTGGGATTATTCTGGGCGGTCTCAAAGACCCAGGGAGACTATGAGTGTAGAGGTAGAAGAGGGAGAATTCTTTCAGAAAAGTATGGTTTCCAGGGGCCATCTCTTCACTTCTGCCAGTGGGGAAACTAGAGTGAAGAGGCAGTTTTGAGCTTTGGCTTTTGCAAATAAAAATATGGAGATAGAAGAAGGGGTGATCCAAATGAACTCATGAAATGGAAAAACAAGATGCTCTGCTCCCAGGAATCAGTCTACTCCGCACAATACAAAATTGGAAATTACTCCCCAATATTTTAGATAACTGAAAATTTACTAGGGACACTCAATAGTTAATGTGCGATACATGAAATTAAGAGGTTCATTGTCTCTTCCCTGATTAGAATGGATGCTCCATGAAGATAGTGACTATGTGTGATTTACTCAATGATTTATCGTTTATCACCAGAACAGTGCCTGGTAGTTAGTAGATAAGAGATAAATAACTCTTTAATGAATCAGTCAGTGAAGGACACAGTGGAAAAATCAAAACATTAAGTACATGCATACATACACAGATGAGAAGAGCTGCAAGTTTGAAATTGTACTAGAAAGAACATGTAAAAATTTTTTAAAAAGTAGATACAAATTTATAAAAAATTAAAAATATTAAAAAGAAAACCTAATAGAAAAGTTAAAGACAATATTTGGTACCATTGAAAAAAGGAATTTGTGACCTGGTAGCTAAGCCTGAGGAAATGATGTAGTTACAGTAACGAGAGATAGATAGATGAAAACACAGAGGTGAGGATGAGAAGTAAATAAAATTGAAAAATTTCCAAATCATATAAAATAAATATTGCAGAGGAAGAACACAGAATGAGAGGATGCAATTATCTAAATAAACAATGTTTACATTTTCCCCAAAGTGATGAAAGATAAATCTTTATATTTAGAAAGTAGAATGTACTGAACAGTATAGCAAAATTTACTCCACAGTATAGACACATGGTAGTGGAACAGCAAAATATTGACAGAGAAAAGAATAAATTTTAAAAGAAACCAAAACCAGACAGAATAAATCTCAAAACATATTCTACAAAGAAAAGGTGACTACAAACGTGTCAAAATCAACAGAAGTCAAGACACCTAAAAAAATTTCTAACTATAACAGATATAATTATATAGTAGTGGATTATATTACTCAGCAGCCTGGGATTAACTGGACCTTACCACTCAGCACTTTTATATCTAGATATATACTGTATAGAAATTCATGCACATGTACACAAAGATTTGTGGACACGAACCTTTTTTGTAGGAACACTTAAAAAGGAAAATCTAGAAACAGCCTAAATGTCCACTAAGAGGCGGCAAAATAAATGAACATGAGGCTACTCATGCAATAGAATTACACGATGCAGTTAAAATGCATGAACTAGAGTTATACATATCAAAACAAGAATTCCAAAATATCATGTGTAGAGATATATGCACAGTATTAGATCAGTTATGCAAATTATTAAAATACAAAAAAGATTACATATTTTTTCTGAATATCCACAGTGTATATACTATATACATATAGTAAGAACATACAAACATTTATAAGAATGACTTAGAAGAATAGTTACCTGAAGAGGTAGAGAAGAGAGGAGAAGGAAGGGTTACACTGGGAATTTTCACTCTGCTTCTGAAAATTTTTTGTGGAGGAAAAAGTTTGAAGCAAGTATGGAAAAATATTAAATCAGTAAAATTAGCTGGTGAAAGACACATATGGGGATGATATTACTTCTTATATTTTCTTTTTTCTTTAATTTATTTTTGAGAGACAGAGAGAGACAGCACGAGCAGGGGAGGGTTAGAGAGAGAAGGAGACACAAAACCAGAAACAGGCTCCAGGCTTTGAGCTAGCTGTCAGCACGGAGCCCAATGCGGGGCTCAAACCCACGAACCGCGAGATCATGCCCTGCGCCAAAGCTGGACGCTTAACCGACTGAGCCACGCAGGTGCCCCATACTTCTTATATTTTCTTAATGCTTGAAAATATTTATTACTTTCGCTTATGTTCTTCATTATGAAAATAAAGTCACACCTATTTTAGGGAATTGTATGCGGGTTTTTTGTTTGTTTGTTTGTTTGTTTTTTACCTTTATTGCTTCTTCATTTGTAGTTCCTGGACTATGAAAAATGTTTTTGTTTTTGTTGTTGTTGTTTGATTTTGTCTGTTGGTTATCAAGATTTCAGTTAAATTATGTACTTCAGATGGTAAAGATTATTCTTTTTTATCAACCAACTATGGTCCAGTTTTCCTCCATTTTTAAAAGAGTGATATAATTTAATAAACACAACTAAGCTCACTGACTAATTTTCACGTAGGGTCAATCAATATATCATAGAGCTAGAAACTCCAATGACTTGTAGTGTTGGATTCCTCTTTGGAAGCATCTACTTCAAATATGTACGTTTGTGGCAGAATACATAATAAGGGCAAGGGATCATTGAGATACAAAACTGTTTTTAAAGACGGTATTTAAGTTTCAATCTCCTAGATCTCAGATAGAAGAGGAATCTCTAGGACTCCTTCCAGAAGGATGACTCTTTGGACAATTAAAGCAGATGACAATAAAGAATTAAATAGATGACAATAAAGAATTATGACAGTTAAAATGACCTTCCCAGGGAGACTTGTCATCTTTCTAGCCCTGAGTAACATTACTTATTGTCATCAATAATTTATAAACAAAACAGAACTCTCTTTCACCTATTTTATTTGCTTCATATTTCCCTTTGCTTTCTTTCCAAATAATTTTCATTTCTTCTGTTATTCTATCTCCTTAAAACAAACTAAGTTATATAATTAATCTTCTGGTATTACATAAGCTTTCATAGAAATAGATTTGTTTATTCTAAAGATTATATGGGAAGGTACAGGCCTTAGAATAAAACATCTCGATAAGGAAGAATAAAATGGGAGAAATCACTCTACCTGATATTAAGGTAGACTATAAAACTTTCGTGACCAAAAACAAGATGATATTGGCAGAAGAATAGACATAAAAATCAACAGAACAAAATACAGAACCTATAAATAGACATATACAAATATGACCAACTGATTTTTGACAAATATATAAAAAACTATCCAATGCAGGAAGGATAACTTTTTAAAAATTGTGCTGGAACAATTGGATATTTTATATGCAATAAATAAATAAATATTAACCCAAACCTTAACCTTATACAAAAATTAACTCAACATAAATCACAAGCTTAAATATAAAATAAAAACTATGAAATGTTTAGGAAAAATAAGAAAATAAAATCTTTAAAGTCTAGAGCTAGCTAGAGTGTTTTCAAACTTGAAACCAAAGCACAATAAAACAAATTTGACAAATTAGATTTTATCAAAAGTAAGTACTATTGTTCCAAATAAATAAATAAATCTTCAAAAGAATGAAAAGACAAGCTGGAAACTGAGAGATAACATTTGTGAACTACATTTCAAACAAAAGACTAATATGTAGAAAACCCACAAAACTTACCATTAAACAAAAAAAGAAAGAAAAGCAATTCAAGTAGAAAGTAGGGAGAGGAAAAACACACAAACAGATATTTCACCAAGGAGGATATAAGATGGCAAATAAGAATAAGAGAAGAGGTTAAGACCATTAGCCATTAGAAAAATGCAAATTCAAGCTACAATAAGATGCCACTAGTTACATCTCAGATGGCTTATATGAAGAACAGTGACAAAACAAAATTTCAGTGAAGATGAAAAGTAATTGGACTATCCATGCAATTCTGGTGGGAATGTAAAATGGTAGCAACCAAGGAAAACATTATGGCTATTTCTTATAAAACTAAATACACAATACCAGATGACTCATCATATTCTTGGGCTTTATCTTAGAGGAATGGAAATGTATGTTCAGACAAAGCTGTAATAGCTCCAAACTGGAAACATTCCATATTTCCTTAGATGGAGCAACGGTTAAACAGACTGGTATGCCCATTCTCTGGAATACTACTCCCTTTTATATATATATATATATATATATATATATATATATATACACATATATATATGTATTTTTTTTTAACAGACTATTAGTACATGAAAAACTTGGATAGATCTCCAGGGAATTATGCTGAGTGATAAAAAAGAAATCCAAAGATTTACATACTCTGTAATTTCATTAATGTTATTTTTTTGAAATAAAAATTTGGGAATTGAGAACAGATTAAGTGATTGCCAAGGGTTCAGGATTGGATGAGCAACATGAGTAATCTTTGAGGTGACAGATCTATTCTGAATCTTCACTGTGGTAATGGATGCACAAACTACATATGTGATAAAATTGCATAAAACCAAAAACACACAGAAGAACACACACAAGTACAGTTGACCATTGGACAACATAGGGCTTAGAGGCACCAGTCCCTTCGCAGTAAAAAATCTGCATATAACTTTGACTCCCACAACGCTTAACTACTAACAGCCTACTGTTGACAGAAGTCTTATCTATAACATTAACAATTAACATATATTTTATATGTTATATGTATTATATGCTATATTCTTACTATAAAATAAGCTATAGAAAAGAAAATGTTACTAAGAAAATCATAAGGATTATAAAATGCATTTCCAGTACTATACTTATATTACCTGTACATAATTTATTGAAAAAAGATTGTGTATAAATGAACCCATGCAGTTTAAAGCCATGTTGTTCAAGGGCCAACTGTACACGCAAAATTAGGGATATCCTACAAGGATCAGTGGATTTTGTCAATATCCACATTCTGCTTGTAATATTATGCTATAGTTTTGCAAGATAATATTATTGAGGGAAACTAGGTAAGAGATACACAGAATCTTTCTGTATTATTCCTCACAAGTGCATGTGAATTTACAATGATCTCAAAAAAGTGTTTTTTTTTTTAAGTCTAAAGCTAGAATTATAACAAAGGCATTTTTCTTTCATAATAAAAAGTTGCCAACTCTGGGGACATATTATGGGGACTACTTAAGAAGTTTAAGAACACTTAGGTCACTCACTGTAGGAGGTCAAGTATAAAAACAGTGGAGTCATTGTGAATGCACTCGGTGAGAGACTGCCAGGATTTGACTGTGTTGAAAAGACTGAAATAAACTTGAGGTAGAACATGGTAGCTCCTTTGAGAAGACAATCCTTGCAAACCAGTGCAATAAAGTCTGCAAATTTAGGGGTGCGACCAGCAACTTTTGATAGTAAAAGGAGTTGATGAAAAGGAAATTAGAATTTATGAAAGTTGCAAGAGGGTGTCTAAAAATAAAAACTATTTTATTATTTTTAAACTATCAAAATTTCTCCTTCCCCAAACTCAAATTCACAAAAGAATTAAAGTGGCTCCAAAATCAAAGTTGCCTTTGTGATTACCTGTGATCACTCCAAAGCTATGGCTCATCTGTCCTCAACATGAGTGGATATCTTCCATAGGAAGCTAAGAATTACATATTTGGGTTTTAAAAAAAATTTTTTATGTTTTTATTTATTATTGAGACAGAGAGAAACAGCATGAATAGGGGAGGGGCAGAGAGAGAGGGAGACACAGAATCTGAAGACAGGCTCCAGGCTCTGAGCTGTCAGCACAAAACTGATGCAGGGCTCAAACCCATGAACCACAAGATCACAACCTGAGCTGAAGTCAACCCTTTAACCAACTGAGCCATGCAGATGCCCCAAAAATTACATATTTGTGTGACTGCAGTCACCTTTCCTGTAAAAGGATCCAAAGATCATTGCCCAAAAAGATTCTGATGCCAACTGCAAGATGAACAAGGGCACTGAGCTTAATTTGAATATCTCGTGGTGGCTTTCCAGGTATGCCAAGGATGCTGCCACTGACTTCAGGGCACTCGTGGGCATGCCAAAATGCCTGCTATAGTGATGTCTGGCTTCAATTAAAATAACAAAGAAACAAGTGCACATGGATGGCTCAGTCGGTTGAATATTGGACTCCTGATTTCTGCTCAGACCATGATCTCACAGTTGGACTCTGCGCTGACAGTGTGGAGCCTGCTTGGGACACTCTGACTCCCTCTCTCTCTCTCTGCCCCTCTCTCCTGCTCATACTCCCTCTCAAAATAAATAAACATTTTTAAAAAGATAAAAAAGAGACATTTACATGTAATTGTATGTATAATTTTATGTCAGCGTCTTTAGATCATATATAGTGGATGAGGACTGGAATTCATAGTGAATTTGAACTCATTCTTATAACTTATTTCATGACAGGGAGTTGTTTATTTCTAATTGTTTCCTACATTTTTTTAAAGGTATTATTCATTTTTTGAGAGTGAGAAAGAGAGTATGAGTGGGTGAGGAGCAGAGAAAGAGGGAGACACAGAATCCCAAGCAGGCTCCAGGCTCTAAGCTGTCAGCACAGAGCCTGACAGGGGGCTAAAACCTAGGAACTGCAAGATCATGACCTGAACAGAAGTCGGATGCTTAACTGACTAAGCCACCTAGCCACCCCTATTTCCTACATTTTGAAAAAGAATTGTTCTCTGTTCTGACTTTATTTATAAAAGAAACAGTTTATAGGTCCATTTTAAGAAAGAAAATGTCATCACTTTTTTTTTCTTATACCATCCCTTAATAACCTTCCATCCAATTTTTATTACAAAAACTATATTTCTACCTTTAGAATACACATTCCTAAATAGTCAATTAATATTTGAACGTGATTTAATGAGAATTAAATAAATGGAACATTTTAAAAAAATGTATTTGCAATATCTCTGGATATGTCACAAGAACTTCCTTTTTTTTTCAAAATCTGAAATTATGCAAATGCCTTTCTTTAAAATTCCAGAGATTTTACTCTCTTGTAAAATTTGCATTGTTAGGAATATATAGCATAAAAAGAATCCAAATGCTATTAAGGTTTTTAAGCTGTCAACTGAATTCTGCACACTACACTTATTCTGTTCCCATTTGCTACCAAGGAAAAGTGCAAAGTCAAACATGTTCTTACAAAAAGCACTATAAGCTGCATGTAAATGAGCCCACTTTTCCTGAGGGTCTATCTTCAATTTGATAGTGCATTTAAGTGCTTGCTTTCACTTCGAATAGACTGAAATATACAAATAGAAATTGAGAGCAGTGAAAATGCCATTTATCCAAGATGTTCCCCAGGAATAAAAGAATCAAAACAGATTATGCCATCTCTTACAGCAGCTACTTGATTAATTAAACAATTACATTCTATCAAGAAATACAAACATTAAATGTTAAGAAACAAATGCTGAAGGCAGTAAGTGACCAAAAGGAAATATTAAATTGGTAACATTACTGAATAATTTACTGGTTAAGTGATTCAATATCTTTATTCTCTTTCCTTTCCTTTCATCTTTTCTTTCTCTCTTTTTTTTTCCTTTTCATTGTTGGTCCAAACACAATAAACCAAATACAATAGTGATCACTGCAGACAGGTTGGCTTTATAGCCATGCTTACTTACCATAAATTTTCGATTTTCCAAATATTAAGAGCTCTGTAAGTATTTAAGCCAGCTAATTTGAGCGAAAAAAAAAAATTCCACTCAGTTTTTTCTTCTCCATTTCATAATTTGTAGACACATTCTTGGATTGTAATATTAGTTGTCATGGCCTATCTTATCAACATTACCCATATCATAGTTCTACAGTGGTTTCCCAACTGGAGCCCATTTTGTATGAGAGTGATTTTGACAGATGTGGTTGCATGGTGGTTAAAATGCATAATTTCTGTTGTCAAAACACACCTAGGGGCACCTGGGTGGCTCAGTCAGTTCAGAGTCTGATTTCTGATCTCATGGTTTATGGTGGAATTGAGCCCCGCACTGAGCTCTGCGCTGACAGCATGGAGCCTTCTTGGGATTCTCTCTACCTCTCTCTGTCTATCCCTCCCTTGCTCTCTTTCTCTCTCAAAATAAATAAATAAACTTAAAGAAAAAAACACCTAGGGGCACCTGGGTGGCTTAGTTGACTGAGTGTCCAACTTTGGACATAGTCTCACTGTTTGTGATTTTGAGCCCCATGTCGGCCTCTGTGCTGACAGCTCAGAGCCTGGAGCTTGCTTCTGATTCTGTGTCTCCTCTCTCTCTGCCCCTCCCATGCTTGCTTACTCTCTCTCTCTCAAAAATAAACAAACATTAAAAAAAAAAAACAACCTAGGTTTAGATCCTAAATCTCCCCCTAACAGGCTAGACCACAGAGAGTAAGTCATTAAGCCACTCTGATCTTGTCTCCTTTTCTATACAATATACAATTTCACCTTACTCATTAGTGAATTAAGATTTATAAATTTCTCAGAATAGTCCTGAAATTTAGAAAACATAATAAATGTTAGCTCTAATTTTAATTTGCTTCAACTGTATATGACATTGAATAATCTCTGAAGAGCAACTCTGTCCATGATAGAAATAATTTTAGGTGATATTAAACAGAGCAAGCCAACTTAGTTTGTGTATCAGATTGTATATTGCTTGAAAAAACTCTCTTCCCCTTCTCTTACCCTGTTGAATTTGGATTAGGTCGCTTGACATGGTTAGGCCAATGAACATGAGCAGAAATGACCTAAACGACTTTTCAGCAGAAGCTTAAAGAGGGATCAGATTTCCACAGGCTCGTTGATCTTTCCTTCAGACATCAGAATTGGCATGTCCGCCATATAGAGACTCCTTCAGCCTGATTCTAGAAGCAGAGCTGAGCAAAGCAGAGTTCAAGATAAGCAACAACCAAAGTACAGCAGTCAGCACATAACTTTTCTTAATTTGTTTCATTTTTTAAGGTTTATTTATTTATCTTAAGAGAAAGAGAGAGAGAGAGCACAAGCAGGGGAGGGGCAGAAAGGAAAGACAGAATCCCAAACAGGCTCTGTGTACCACCAGCTGAGAGCCCAGTGTGGGGCTTGAACTCACAAACTTTGAGAGCATGGCCTGAGCTGAGATCAAGAGTTGGACAATGAACCAACTGAGCCACCCAGGTGCTCAGGTCAGCACATAATTTATGTGAATGAAAAATAAATGTTTGCATTATAAGCTACCGAGATATGGGAATTGTTTGTTATTTCAGGATAATTGACTAATACAAAAAATGATACCTAAAAGTAAGGGGCATATCTAAACTGTGTGGTTTTGACTTTGTGAGTCTGTATTGAGAAAAGTGGTATTAGAGTCTGGAAAAACTGTAACTTAGAATATGCAATGGCAAAACAACTTAGATGGCAAATGATATAAATAATAAAGCTGTGGCTTTAGGCAAGGAGTTTGCAATATTGCTAATATCTCTTGGTTGCTGTTGTGTTGCATTTCAGAAAGCATGACAAAAAACAAAAGGTTTCCTTGGATCTGTGATTTTTGAAGGAGTAAAAGGAAAAGAGAATCTAGGTTATTTCAGAACCTGTTAAAAGATGCAAAGATTCATTTTCTAAGCAATAAAGGCTAGTTTAGATTCAGTCTTTGGACAAAGACTAAATCAAGGGTGAAATCTTCAGGGCCTTTGTTAAAGTCTCTGATTGGATTAAGTGGCCTCCAGGAAATTCTTTCAGTTAGACAGAATGCTGGAGCTGGAAAGACAAAGTATGTGGTCCTACAGAAGCAGAACAAATTCAAAGTACCTGTAATTACTTTTAAGAAGAAGAATGTTCCAAAGAGGCTGTGGATTGGCCATTGGCCATGAAACTGACTGGAATCAAAGAGATGAATGAAACAAAACAAAGAGAGACAGTAACTGCTTGAAAAATAAAATGATCTTCGGTTTCTAAATTTCCTTAGGCAAGAAGTAGCCTCAGACAATTGCTCAGTGTGAAAAGAGAGCATATTCTACTCTACCCTTTTATGATGTGGCCAAGAAAAATAATATTAGAAACTTCTATAGGGTAAAACCAAGCAATATGGAAATCGATGGACTAGAGGCCTACTCCCAGCTAAGAGAACCAGGACCTACTCAAGAAATACTGCACACTGCCACAGTAAATGTTCTATACAAGTTTTCTCAGAGGGATTCTTTAAAATGGCTATGTCTCTGGGCACCAGGGTGGCTCAGTTGATTAAGCGTCTCTCGATTTCAGCTCAAGTCATGATCTCAAGGTTCGTGAGATTAAGTCCTGCAGTAGGCTCCACACTGACAGCATGGAGCTTTCTCTCCCTCTCTCCCTCTCTCCCTCTCTCTCTCTCTCTCTCTGTCCCTCTCCTGCTCTCTTTCGCAAAATAAATAAATAAACTTTAAAAAAAAGAAAAACAAACAGAATTACCATGCCTTAGTGACTGCTACACGTTTGCCTTTCCTCTGTGAAAGGAAGTACTTGATGCAGTTAAGATCTGTCTCTTTCACCACTGGATGAGATGTTGAAATGGGCGGAGGTAAATAATTTGTTTTTATGGGTCATGGGATTCTAGACTTTGATACTTGATGTAGATAGAGGATGTCATGAGATTCAAGAACTGGAGCCTGATTTTGTAATTACTTTTTTTTAATGTTAATTATTTTTGAGAGAGAGAGAGAGACAAAGTGTGAGCTGGGGAGGGCAGAGAAGGAGGGAGACACATAATATGAAGTAGGCTCTGAGCTGTCAGCATAGAGCCTGACTTGGGACTCGAATTCACAAACTGCAAGATCATGACCTGTGTGGAAGTCAGATGCTTAAACAGCTGGGCCACCCACATGCCCCTTGAGGTTATAATTACATGAAACTTTTGGGAATTTTTCTTTTGTGAAGGTGTGGGTGTGTTTTGAGTACAGAAGGCAAAAATGTGAATACTTAAGACTGAGAAGATAGATTACAATAGGCTCAAATGTTCAGTCCCTTCTTCGCTCAGAGAGAAGAATCTCCTGATCCTACTGGATTGTACTTGGACATGTGATGTGCTTTAGGCACTGAAATGTGAGCAGACATGATGTTTATCACATCAAAATGTTCAAGTACAAGCCTGGTGTTAGAAAAAGAGATGTGGAACGGAGTTATAGTCTTCGTCTAGTCTAAGAGTATCACCTCAGCCTGTGTGCAATATGAATAGGAAATAAAATTTCTCTTAAAAACTACTGAGCTTTGGAGTCATTTGCTATTACAGCAAAGCAATTATGGTTTGTTTGAAAACTCTAATTTTAAAATTTCAAATTTTGCTTTATTTTCAGACAAAGGAAACCATAATGTTTGTTCCTTTCTCCACCAAAAAGGTATAACATTTCTTCCTAAGAAAGAATTTGTTATTCATCCATCAATGGAGGGAAATGGAAAAACTGCTAGCTATCTTTACATAGCTTAACTGTTGATCTGTGCTTCTAGTCATAAAAGTTTTAGAAGTCATAGAGCCTGGGCACAAAGCAATTTCAGTACCTATAAGGAGTCTGGTATTATAATAATATATTAGGTGCTTTACATATATCTTTTCTAGTCTTTACAGCAATGAGAGGATATAAAGATTACTAGCCACATTTTTCATATGAGAAAACAAATATTCAAACAGGTAAGAAATGTCCGTGAAATCTTTAGTGCCTAAAATGTCAAGAGTTTAGCTAAGCTACTCCATAGTACTGCTGCCTTGGCATCCATTTTGTTTGGCCAAGCAACCTATGGGACCTTAAACTCACATCAGTCTGTCATGCAAGCCCACGACCTAGAAGGTAGCCACAGAGCCACAAGCAATAGTTAAATCCCTGATATGCGTCCCCAACAGCCCTTATGGTCAGGTCTCCCCTCCCACCTACTGCCTGTATTCCTTATGTTCTCTTAATTTAAGACTCACATGAGACTTACAAAAAAAAACCCTTCTCTCTTATTTTGAACTGACCCATCTGGCTTTAGCATAGGACCCCAAAGCATTCTTCCCGCTGGACTCTAACAAAATCATGTGCACCAGGTCCTGCCTCTCTCTGTCTATATTCTAACAGACCTCCCCAGGGGGTCCCTCAAGGCATGCTGTGTACTTCCTCCAGGTCTTGTGAGTAAACTTCTCTATTTCAATTTCCGTGTGGTCTGCTGAACTGGCACTTAATAAATGTTAATTTACCAAAATGGTAACACAAAGCCAGTAATAGAGAAAAACAAAAATTCATCCTCTCCTTGTCTCATCCTAGTACAGCCAATTGTTCTCTCCATTAATCTAAAATAATTGACTATTACATTTTCCCATGTGTTATCACATTGTGACAAAAATTTAAAAAATTTTAAAGGTCCTATTTTGGCTTATTTATTTATGTCTTGTATAATTGCAAAAGGAGTAAACCTAGAACAGTGGATAGAATATTGTCTCTTTTCATTATTGGGTAAGCCAACCAAAGTTGTGTCAAGTGGAATATGAAGGTCATGAAATGGACCTTACAAATCTGGAAACATTATTAGACCTGAAAAGTAGTCTTTAATATATGTCTTGTAGATGACTCATGAATTTACAAAAAATGTACATCCATGAAAAAAAATTCATCCAAAGCCTTCCATTTTACTTAGAATAAAATTGAAACCTCTCACATTTCCTAGAATACCATATTATTTTGCCCTTTTCTCTCTCCAATCTCAAATATTTCAATTCTGCCACATTTTTCCTGGGCTAGACACACTGAGACTAACTGACTGATTGATTAATTGTTTTCCATCAAACCCACTGAATTCATTCTCACCTTAGGGCCCTTGCACTTCTGCATAATGCTTTCCCCTCAAAACTCCACACTGCTGACTCCCCGTCAACATTAAGGTCTGAACGCTAAGGTCACTACTCAGAAAAGCCTTTCTCAACAGCTTCCCCAGTCATGATTTGTTTTGTTATCCTTTCTTACCTTCTTTGTAGAATGCAAATATATATATATTTGTCTACATATATAGTGTTTTTCCCTTACCAACTAGAATGGAAACTTTATAAAGACAGGGTCCTTGTCTTACTTTTATATTCACAGTACCTAAAATAGTGCTTGGCATATAAGAGACACTCAAATACCTGTGATGGAAATTTCTCTATCACCAATGCATCCTGTATTAAATTTACAAATTCCCTAAGTAATTCCCTAAACATCTCTTGACATCATTTTCAAAGCACTGTTGGCTATAAATACACTTGCTGGGAAATAGAATAGCTTGAAATAGTAGAGAAACTGGTGCCTATGTTAGTTTCTTTATTCAAGATATATATTTAATGACTAACAATTTTGTTAATTCTCAATTTCAGTTAGTGTTCATTAAGCATTACAAGAGATGAAAATATAGTAACAGATTTTATTTTATTTAATCCATACAAATAGAATGTCTTTCCACACTATTTTAATGTCCTTTTAATGGGAGATAAAGATAGCACCAAATTTGTTAATATACATCTTTAATAAAAACTATTCAAATAACTTATCAAAATAGAGAAAGGTAACAAGTTGGGGGTAGAACAGGTAGTTAAAAACTACATAAAATTATATAATTTTCCTGAAACTACAAATTACATTTGCAAAGAAATGATGAAAATATTTAGTTTGATGTAAGATTTTATACAGAAGTATTTTTTTAATGTTTATTTATTTTTGAGACAGAGAGAGACAGAGTATGAGCAGGGGAGGGACAGAGAAAGAGGGAAACTGAATCTGAAACAACTCCAGGCTCTGAGCTCTCAGTACAGAACCCAATGCAGGGCTCAAACTCACTAACTGCGAGATCATGACCTGAGCCAAGGTCAGACACTTAACTGACTGAGCCACCCAGCCGTCCCTATACAAAAATATTTTAACATATGATGATATCTTGATTCTATTAGTGCATAATCCATTTATTTCTATGCCTGGACAGAAAGAAATTCTTCGTGTTTCTTGCATTTGACCTCTGAGAAAGGACCAAGGTCATCATTACATAGGAAAAATTAAGATGAAATCCATCTTGACTTTCCCATGATACAGCCTCAAGGATGTGGCTTTATTATAGGTAGTAGCTGCTCAGTAAATATTTATTGAATGAAAGTTAAATAAATGGTTAATGGATTATCTAAAAACCTAAAAAATTAATTTTAGGAATTTATTTTACCCTCTTCATATGTGAAATTGTTGGACTAGACAGTTAACAAGTAGCAGAAAGGATTTTTTCCTCTCACAACAATGCTAAGAAGTGGAAGAATACCTCCAAATACAGTATCACTTACAGATTCAGGTTCAAAATCTCTCATATCAATTTAATCTGACACTAAATATGTCTTGATTTCACAATTCCATATTTTTATCCCCAAAGGTTCTTGTGCATAAGTCCTTTTTTTCTGATTATTTTTTCAAATCACAGTACAAAAACCATATTTCTTTGAGGTTTAGGCCATCTGTACAAATGTTTTCTCACTGCTCATACCCAACAAACTTCTGTTCTCTCCTTTTCATTCATGGAAGACTTTGGAACCAGCTCACAGTCTGCTAAGTCCTTTCTACTATCTCTCATAGAGATTTCTATTTTCATGTATACAAAATCTGATAAGGTCACCTTGATATTTCTGGACCTTATTAAATTCAGTGGCCTCATCTGCCCTCTCCATCAATCACACATCCCTAGGGCTGCCTTCATGTCGGAAGCTGTTCTAATACAAAATCTGAAACTTCAGTAGCTGACTCCCTGCCTGCTATTCATTTGTCTTCCTGTTCTCTACCTGGGTTCCTTCACCCAAACTTTGCCCTCATAGGGACCTTTCATGTTTTACCCCTCCATCTTATCTTCCTCTGTGATCTCTCTATGAGTCTATGATCTCTCATGTTTATTTTACCCTTTGTTCCATCCATATTCTGCCTGAACTTCAATATGATCACATAAACTATGAACTAAACTATCTATAAGCATGCCTGTTGTTTTGGTGGTGATGGTGGTTTGGTTTATTTAATGCCTTCCTACTTTTTTTTTTCATCCTCCCAGAAAAACTGCAACCAGGGTGATTAACACTACTGAGAAATCAAACAGCTCTGGAAATATGGATCTGTTTACATTCTTGGTCTCCAGTCCAACCTCTATGGGTCCCTAACAGGATTTTTAAAATTGTTAATCCTAGAAATGCTATAGCAATCTTCTCTTCCTGGGTCTTTCTGCTTCCTTTGATTGTTCACACTTTCTATGCAATGAAATTTTGAAATTTCATTCTTCAGATTTTCTTTGTGTCTTCCAACTTTTCCTACTTTTACTGTTTGTCAGACTTCTATAATTTTATCCATGCCTTTAATGGTAGTATTTTGTTCTTTTTCAGTTCACTGTTCTACTAATGGTATGTGTTCTTTTTGAGTAAACTCATTCATTTTTTACATAATGATGTTAGTCATAGATCTATATTTCGAACTAGATTTGCCCCTGAGTTTCAGACTCATACATCCAAGAACATGCTGGATATCTAGTTCTACCTAGGAGGTTTGTAGTACCTGAAATTCATCATGCTTTATTTGGCTACTCCTTCAAAATCCATCCAATATTCCTAGTTGGTAACTTGTAGACACTTATGATGTTTTTTCTTTTCCCTCACCACCCATATTCAAGAAATCAGTAAGTCCTGTTAAACGATTCCCAGAAATATTTCCTAATCTTTGTCTTGTCCATTTCTACTGCCGTCATAGTGTCCCAGGTCTTCTTCTCTTCTAGCTTGGCATACTGCAACTATTTTTCTTCATTCAGAATTGTCAAAATGACATATGGAAAGAACAGTCTGACCCACTCACGTCTCCTCCTACATACATCCCTTATGGGGTAAAATCTCACACCATATTTGCTCCCTGCCTAACTTTCCAGACCCTTTTCTCTCTTGCTCTCACCTTGTACACTGCATGAATCTATGAACGGAATATTGTATATAACCATACTCTCTCCAGTCTGGTCCTTCTTCTGGCAAGTTCTGATGTAACCTTTCTAACTCACCTCAGGAATCATCTTTTCCAAGAAGTCTTCCCTAGCCTCTCTATGGTTTTGTCCCTGCCACAGGCATTAGGTACCCAACTTGGTATCCTCTTACTGTCCTAAATATATTGGTTTCTGCCTGTCGCACACTGTGCTATAAACATCTAGTTGTCTCTAACTATCTAAGTAGAAAATTCATTACTTAAGGGTAGGTACTCTTTATTATTTATCTTTGTAGTCTCAGCACTTGGTATAAAATCTGGCAAAAGTAGAAGGTTTTAAAAATATTTGTTGAACTATTTTATACTTCTGAGGATTCCAACATTTTATCTGGACAGTCTATCCAACTTTCCTCTATGAATATCCTACATATTTTTGTAGATTTTGGAGCACCTGGCATGTTTCAGCCCCCATATTAACTCTTTTGTTTCCAAGGTTGAATGTGATCCCAGCCTGGCTAGTCATGGTGCCCATTGTCTTGGACACAATGTTTAGTTCGGAGACAGATTCTTGAGTAAAGCAAGGCCAACCCAAATTTTTCCCTAGGCTTGAGAAATGAAAAGAAGACTGAGGTACTGTTTTCCCTATGGGTTGCTAAGTGGGAGGAATGTTAATCTGTGGCTGGTGATACTAGCTATCACCACCAGCCACAGGGAGGAAATCTGTTTGCAGAAGGAGATATAAAACCAAAAGGCAGAAGCTGAGAAGTGATGGGAGTCCTGGTGATCTTGTATGAACCCTAAAACCACCTGTGCTGAAATTGTATCCCACCGTAGCACCTCCCTGTTATATAAGCCAATAAAATTCCTTAAGCTAATTAAGTCTGTCATTGAGATTTTTTTTAATGTTTAATTTTTTGAGAGAGGGACAGTGTGAGTGGGGGGGGGGGCAGAGAAAGGGAGAGACACAGAATCTGAAGCAGGCTTCAAGTTCTGAGACTTGAGCATAGGGCTTGAACTCACAAGCTGTGAGATCATGACCTGAGCTAAAGTCTGACGCTCAACTGACTGAGCCATCCAGATGCCCCTGTCATTGGTATTTTAAAGTGAGAGTGACATCTAGAGCATCTTTCAAAGCATGACTTGATGAACTTACTATCCCACAATATAACATACTCTGGTGTCTCTAAATCTATTTTTTTTTTTTTGGCATTCATACATAATAACTAAGGTTTTCTCTCCCTTTCTCTCATTCTTCCAAACACACAACCATAGTATATACTATATTCATATGTTTCTACTTCACCTCTGTTGGGTTACATTCTCTTTGAAAGACATGTCTTATTCTTTTTGGTGTGTCCCAAATTACTATTTTATGGAATTGTCAGAAAGTCAAAAAATTGTTTACTTCTATTCAGTTAGTGACATTTATTGAGTTTAAGTCAGTGCTACAGTTGCTAAAGGTTTGAGGTAGATCTTATATGTTTAATGTTTGTGTGTCCAATATATCTTCCTTTGGGGAACCACATATCCCCTAGTTTATCATTCAGAGTCAATCTGTCTGGAATACGTGATGCAACTGGAATCAGACCTAGTGGAAGTGGTCCTAGCATAAATGATAGGCAAATAATGACTTAGGAAGTACTCAATGACATGAAACCTCCTTCCAAGTTCTCAGAATGCCATCATTTAGTCTGACTGGTATTTCTAGGTGCATGTTTATTACGTGGAGGTAGCCTATATGAAAGTGAACCCAGGTAGAGGCGGAGTCAAGTTGTGAAAACATAGAATCCTGTAATCTCCCAAACACTTAATTCTATCTATAGCAGAAAGAGTTTGTACACCTTGGTCTTTTTATCTTAAGTAAGACAAAATTTGCTAATTTCTTCTTTTTGTCTTCTTAAAATAATTTGAATTAAAAAACTAATAATTTGGATCATATTTTGGCTTTTTACTTCCAACTAAATGAGTCCTGAATAATATGCATGAATCTCAAAAACCAGAGACCCACTCTGAAGGCAATTTTAAATACTTTTTAAAAATTTTTATTTATTTTTGATAGAGAAACACAGAGTGTGAGCGGGAGAGGGTCAGAGAGAGAGAAAGACACAGAATGTGAAGCAGACTCCAAACTCTGAGCTGTCAGCACAAAGCCTGATGTGGGGCTCGAATCCACGAACTGTGAGATCATGACCTAAGCTGAAGTCAGAGGCTTAACCGACTGAGCCACCCAGAGCCCCCTGAAGGTTATTTTAGATCACCGGCAATGGAGAAGAAGGATAAAAGAATAATAAAAATAAAGGAATGGATAAAAGTTAAAGTTTAAATGTGAAGAGACACATGAAATGTAAAATTAATAGTTATTGAATGAATAAATACAACTCAGAAATTATATAAGAGCAAATTACCCGGTTTTCTTTCAAAATCATTAAACTCTTTTCACTAAGAGAAAAAGATATAGAGAAAGAACTTCCACTATACAAGGGCTCTGCACAGTTTCAGTGTTGCAGGTGCTAAGGAAATGTGCTACAAAGATATCAAAGTCAAGTAAATATCTCATCATGAGTTATTGTTTTAGGAGTGACCATTCCTGCCCTACATAAAGTTCTTTTGGGAAAATAAAAGGCATAATGAATAGTTTATCTTGGATAACCTTGCTTTCTTTCTAAGTCCAAGGAGCAGATAGCGTCATAAAATGCACATGAGCAGATTACCTCAAGGAACAAAACTCTGCCATGGAGTGGGTCAAGGGTAGTCCTCCCAAGTGGAATTCTTTTGTAGTTTTTCTCTATCTTAAAAAAAACAACAATGCTCCTGCAGAAAATATATAGTGGTTAGTACATCCAGTGATGGGAACAGCTGTTGCTGAGGGGAAAACTATTCAAGTTTATATAGTCTCATATGTCAAACCTCAACTAACCAGCTTTCCTCTCCTAAAACTGCTCTTTCTTCTGTATTTCCGGTCTCTGAAAATGGCATGATGGGGAAGCAGGCACTAGAGCTAGAATCCTGAAAACCATTTAAAATCCTTTCATTTCCCTCCTTCATCACATCTGTTTCCTAAGTGTGATTTTTCCATTTCAGTGCATCATCTTGGAAGCAGCAGCACCTTCACTGACCATTTCTTTCCATTTCTACTTCCATGGCCTTAATTCTGATGTCATCATCTCTCTTTCTTGTCTAATTCTACTACTACAGACAGAGACTTGCAAGAGCAAACATAGAGGGTTGTGAGCTAGACTAGATGGTAAATGACAAAAACAGACAAACAAACAAACGCATTTGTTTAGAAGAAAAACATCCAGGTCATATTGGAAAACCAAAACTAATTAAGGGGATGCCATGTTTTTGGTTTGGAGCTAAACTTGGAGGAGTATAGAGAGGGAGGATTGAAGATTTAGGGGAGAAGGAAAACAAGAAGTGTGTAGCCCCTACAGAAGGCAAATATGAGGTGTCCTGGATTAATTATGAAGCAGGGTGGCATTATCTCAGGGACGTTTATATGGCCCAGATGCACGTGCATAATTGAGTCACATCATTAAGAATGGCCTGGCTAAGATGGTACCCCAGGACCTTTATGATCTCCCCATCTTCACTGAATTTTCCACATTACTGAAAGTCTTTTTCCTCAGTTACCTTTCCTTATTTCCTTCTTCCTAAAGACCTTCCATTGCCCTTCTAATGGCCATGCTCAGCATCAGCCATGCTAATAACCATCAACTATCTTGGTATTTTGCTGCCAGTGAAAAAGAAAAGAAGGCATCAGCAATGTCCAAGATAGCAAGCATATCAAACACCATCAGAGTGTGCAACAGCTTCAGTTACGTTCACTGTGTTTAGAACAGCCAAGTTTATGGGAGCAACAACTGAATTCAACTGACTGACCATAATCCTCCAGATTCCTTTTACTGCCTATATGGAGTGGCTGTGTTAACACACCGCATCTCTTATTACCCCTACTACTTATTTTTTTTCCTTTCCTTTCCTCCTTTTCCTTCCTTCCTTCCTTCCTTCCTTCCTTCCTTCCTTCCTTCCTTCCTTCGTTCTTTCCTTCCTTCTCTTCCTTTCCCTTCCTTTCCCTTCCCTTCCTGCCTGCCTGACTTCCTTCCTTTCCTTCTCTTCCTTCCTTCCCTTTACTTCTCCTTCCTTATTTCCTCCCCCCTTTTCCTTCCTCCTTCCCTTCCTCCCTCTCTTCCTTCTTTCCTTCCTTCCTTCCTTCCTTCCTTCCTTCCTTCCTTCCTTCCTTCCTTCCTTCCTTCTTTCCATACCTGGTAGTAGATGCAAAACCTCTGCTAGTTTTATGTCCTTAATCAAAGCTCTAATTTTCCTGTCTCTTCCTGGGATTCTGCATGTACCAATCAGAAAAGAAGTGAAAGATGAGTTGGGAATTGATGTATATGTCTAACTACCACTTCTTACACATAGCTCTTCAAAATTGGGAGAAACATTATACATTCAGCAGTGGAAGCCACATAGGTACACTGAATAGGTCAAATGACTCCACTCACAGGTCTCCTTAGCCTCTCTTCCCCATCAGGTGAAAGAGGATACCTCCCACAGGGCATGGTAAGATGCTGGTTTTGGCACCTGTATCCAAAAGAATCATAAAAGTTCTAGTTCCCCTGATGGAAGTTCTCCAACATATTTGGATGGGTGATTATGGGCTTGGTTTCCCTTTTGAAACAGGAATACCTGGGCCTCACTCCAACTTTACTCTTCCTTAAAGCAGCTAAAATTGGAATAGAGAGCAATGGAGGGTGAACATGGCCTTGCTCACAAGCAAATGCCATTGTCTGAATGTTTGTGTCATCCCAAAGTTCCTATGTTGAAATCCTAATGCCTAATGCGAAGGCATTAGGGGTATGAGAAGTTATTGTTTTAAATCTTGAAGGTGGAACCTCAATGAATAGTGCTCTTTTAAGAGACCCCACAGAGCTCCATCATCCCTCCCACTGTTTGAAGACACACCAAGAAGTCTGCAACCAGAAGAAGCCCTTGCCTAGCCACACTGCCACGTGACCTCATCCCTCCAGCCTCCAGAACTGTTCAATATAAATGCTTGTTGTTATACATCTTTGTTATTTTATTATCTCAGCCCACATGGACTAAGACACCAAGGAACACTTACTTATAGTTTTAAGCAGAGCTGGGAGAGCTTGTGGCTCAATCTAAAAAACTTTCCATACAGCCTGTCCACCCAAGCCCAAGGTCCTTGTTATTGCCACCCTCTGTGTGAGCCTTAGGGACTCTTACTCAACAGCTACCACCACAAAAATTTCTGTTAGAGCTGCAGTGTTTGCCCCTTTTGGCCAATTCTTGATTGACTTATAGCTTTTCTTAGGGAGCCCATCTTAATTGAGGGTATTTCCTGCCATATCATCACCACAACATCTCTTCAATCTCACCTGATTTTCATGATTTTCATGTAAAATCTAGTGGGATTTTCCAGGATGGAATGCCGACCACAAGAATTTACCTAGATATATTTTGGCCACTTCTCATCCTCCAGTGAATGACTCTCAGTAGTAGCATTATAGACCCAACTCTCCCGGTAGCCTCAGAATATTAGACAGAAAGTCATTTATGGATGGAACACTATCTGTCTCAAGAAAACCTTTCTCAGAAGGCGAAAGCTCCCTTAGAGCATGCAGGATTCGCTGCTGAATACCCTGAAACATTATTTCAGACAGAGAGGTCAGGGAAAGCTTTACCAAGGAGATGATACATTGGAAGGATCTGATTAAAGTGTAAAAATGAGCCATGTAGATATCCGAGGGAACTGTAGTTCAGTACAGAGACAGAAAGTTCAAGAACTCTGAGACAAGAGCCTGATGGATATATTAGAGGACCAATAAATAAACCAGTGTAATTGGAGTGGTGTGAGGGGAGTAGGAAATTGTTATTTCCAATATGTTTAAAGAAAGAACTATCAGGGCATCTGGGTAACTCAGTTGGTTAAGGTCACTTTGGCTCAGGTCATGATCTCATGGTTCGTGAGTTCTAGCCCTACTTCAGCCTCTTTGCTGATAGCTCAGAGCCTGAAGCCTGCCTCAGATTCTGTGTCTCCCCTTCTCTCTGCCCCTACCCTGATCACACCTTCTCTCTCTCTCTCTCTCTCTCTCTCTCTCTCTCTCTCTCTCTCTCTCCCTCTCCCTCTCCCTCTCCCTCTCCCTCTCCCTCTCTCTCAACATTAAAAATTTAAAAAAAATTTAAAGGAAAAACTATTAAAATATAACAACCCTAAAATCTATTATTACACTTCAATATTCATCCATCAGGAAGTCTTAATACTGTATGTTTCCCGGTATTTCCTCACACATATCCTCTCACGTTTATTTACATTTTGCCCTCTCTGCTTCTTGGTGGTGGTGGTGGTGATCTTACCTCGTCTGTCTTCTAAATTACATTGGTAGGGTATTATGCTTTATTAAGTTGAATATTTATGGAGCTTTGGGCCCCACATTTACTCACAGAATGATAAATACATTTTGCTCTAACACTGAAGCCAGAAGGAAAGTGCCCATTTCCTTTTAAGAATGTGGAGGAAGATGTCAGGTAAAGCAGGGGTTAACCATGTATGTGAAGTCGAGGACAATTATATTGGCCTCTGAGTAAACAAAGAAAAGGAGACAGCTCTGCTCTCTTATTGTAATTGCAAATTTATTTTTTATAGTTTCTACAGTTTCTATTTTCCTTTAAACTGCCTTAATCTGTCTTCCTGCTGTGACCTATTTCCAGTAATGCATATTCAGTATAAAAATAGTAGATCAAATCATATCAGAATTCAAGCTACTCCTGTCGTGCAGAAATGTGTACTTTTATATAACACCGAAATCAATTCCCCTCATACTAATTATTTAATTTCCATAATACACTGACAGTCTTCTGCCATTAAGCGTTCACATTTAAAACTTGTTTTGTAATGTTTTAATAGCTCCCTCTTTAAACAACACAGTGAGGAGGTATACTTTCTATTTTATAGATCAAGCAATTGCACTGTCAGAAAGTTGAAATATTGATCGAAGACCTTACATTGAGGTTATGCTTATGCTTATAACCAGAGTGTCATTTGATTTAACTTATCTTTTACTTCAAATGGGTTGATTGAATGAAAAATTAATCCGTCAAACTGACATGTGATCAAACTGACCAGTCGTTAGGATTGATCATTCTGGGCTGGTGTTTCTTAGACTGTGGCCTACCAACCGACTGCCCTGGAATCTTCACAAGGCTGATGAAAACTAGACTCTGCTTCTAATCCCAAATCGACTAAATGAGAATTTCTCAGGCTAGAGCATTTTAAACAAGTATTCCAGATGATTCTTGTGTATGGTAAAGTTTGGAAACTATAGCTGGTGGTAGGATATCTTAGCAGAGTGCAATGGAGGTGTTTCCTAAACTTCATGTTTCAGGGAAGTAACATTATAATAAGACCTGAAGTCTAGCATCTGGACAGGTGGAGCTCCTTGATGCTAACTAGGCCACAAAAGAGTGGAGCTTGCAAAAGGCTTAATAATTCTAGATGTTCTTTTTGACATTAAATGCAGCCCAGCAATCTACATGAGAGGTCTAAAAATTTTCTCTATTTTGATTTTACATATGTAAAAAGTCATCCCCAAGTAGCTAAACTGTGGTGTACATATAATGATAAGGAGAAATAGAAACATGTGAACTATGCTTTTTGTGTGATTCAACTATTTAATAACACGACAAAATGTAAAATCAAAAATTGTTTCACTTGTTCCTTAAGGAACATCCAGTCTAATTTCTCGAGTAATTCAAGAACATCTTTAACAACATGAGACTCTTAATAGGAGCTAATAACTACAGCAAAAGTAACACTAATGTGTAACCTGGTTTTACATGAAGAATGCTTATCATACTTTACAACACAGCCCACTCCACTGTTTTATAGTTCAGATTATCTGTTTACTTATGATTTTTCATGGTACTTTGATGGGAAATTTTTAAAAATGTTAATTTCCCCTCACTTTTCAGCTGAAGTATTTTCAACATGGACTCATTCCCACATCACTTTCCACCGAATTTCCCAGATGATATTGATCAAGATATAGGAATGATATTAACAGCCACAGTTCCCACCAGTGGCCTAACATTAGTCTTGGAGCTATAGCTGTGAGTCTGTAATGACTCCAAAATATCTAAGGTCACTCTATCAAACCCTTTAAGCCCACCATCCTTTCTACCTTCACTAAAACCTTTTTTCGTCCTCCACAATGGATATCTGCCACATTGACAACTGATCTTCTCTTTTATTCTTACTCCAGAGCTTACTTCTTTTCTAATCCAAACTGGACCCATACAATGCACCAGTTGTTTCTCTCACAAGGATATTCATGATTCTCTACCTTGAAACAGTGCAACAATCTGCCTTTTAACTCAGATAAGCAATCAATGCCGATTAGAATTCTGACATACTAGTCCTTTATCCGATATGACATTTGCCACTATCTTTTCCCACTCTATCGGTTGCCTATTAGTTTTTTTTTTATTGTTTCCTTTGCAGTGCAGAAGCTTTTTATCTTGATGAGGTTCCAATAGTTCATTTTCGTTCTTGATTCCTTTGCCTTTGAGGATGTGTCAAATAGGAGATTGCGCGATTGAGGTCAAGGAGGATATTACCTGCTTTCTCCTCTAGGAGTTTGATGGTTTCCTGTCTCAGATTCAGGTCTTTTGTCCATTTTGAGTTTATTTTTGTGAATGGTGTAAGAAGGTGGTCTAGTTTCATTCTTCTGCATATTACTGTCTAGCTCTCCCAGCACCACCTGTTGAAGAGGCTGTCTTTTTTCCATCGGATACTCTTTCCTGTTGTGTCAAAGATTAATTGGCCATTCCATACCCAAAAAATGAATAATCCTGTGAAGAAATGGGCAGAAGACATGAACAGACACTTCTCCAAAGAGGACATCCAGATGGCCTACAGGCACATGAAACGATGCTCAGCGTCACTCAGCATCAGGGAAATACAAATCAAAACCACACTGAGATACCACCTCACACCAGTCAGAGTGGCTAAAATGAACAAATCAAGAGACTATAGATGCTGGTGAGGATGTGGAGAAACGGGCACCGTCCTACACTGTTGGTGGGAATGTAAACTGATACGGCCACTCTGGAAAACAGTGTGGAGGCTCCTCAAAAAACTATCAGTAGAACTCCCCTATGACCCAGCAATAGCACTGCTGGGGATTTACCCAGGGATACAGAAGTGCTGATGCAGAGGAGCACATGTACCCCAATGTTCATTGCGGCACTTTCTAAATAGCCAAATCATGGAAAGAGCCCAAATGTCCATCACCTGATGAATGGATCAAGATGTGGTATATATATACAATGGAGTATGACATGGCAATGAGAAAGAATGAAATATGGCCATTTGTAGCAAAGTGGATGGACCTTGAGGGTGTCATGCTAAGCGAAATAAGTCAGGCAGAGAAGTACAGATACCATATGTTTCCACTCATAGGTCTAACAGGAGAAACCTAACAGAGGACCATAAGGAGGGTAAGGGGGAAAGAAAGTTGGGGAGAGAAGGACACAAATCATGAGAGACTATTGAACACTGAAAATGAACCGAGGACTGTCCTCCGAACACTGAGAAAATTATATACTAACGGTCATAGAGTCAATATCTTCCAAACAATATGATGAAAAAGTCTGATTTCCTGATACATTCAACACTTCCACTTCACCAGCAACTTCTCCAGTGTTGACAAGGACACCATCTGGGCACCAAGTTCAGCACAGCAGATCCTGATAATGCCAACAACCTCTTCATGGATCCTTAACATAGGCCCCTGGGTTTGTGGATTTGGCAAATTAGAAAATTATACTAACACTTAGTTGCATTAATTTTTGGGGGGTTAAATCGGTGGCATATATGGCAAGATATCTATGTAACACAATCAAGAGCCACAGTGAACCGAATCAATTAGATGTCATATAATTTACCCTGACTCTTAAAACTTCTTAAATTGATTCTTACCTTCCTCAGCCATAGTATATTCCTATAATATAAATAATAAATACTCCTTAGCTACCAAATTCATTAAAACATCTTTTCATTTCTAGAAGAGCGAATTTTCTTAAAGAAGAGGTAGGTATAATATTGAACAACAATAACAGAGAGCGAGGCAAACCATAAGAGACTCTTAAATACAGAGAACAAACTGAGGGCTACAAGAAAGGGAGTGGGGGAGGAGATGGGCTAACTGGGTGATGGACATTAGGAAGGGCACTTGGAATGAGCACTGGGTGTCGCATGTAAGAGATGAATGACTGGGTTCTACTCCTGAAGCCAAGACTACACTGTAGGTTAACTAACATGAATTTAAACAAAAAAATAAAATAAAATAAAAATAAAAAATGAAAAAAAGTAAAAAGGAACATTAAGAAAAGGTTGACTTGAATCCTGGATTTACTCTTTACTAGCTGTGTGACCCAGCACATTACTACCTAAATGATCTGAGTTTATATCTCTTTATTGATAAAATGGGAAATGAATACTTAATTTTAGGGTGGAATGGAGCAAATGTAAACATGGATTTTAATGCCTACTGTAGAGACTATATTTCTTACATGCACAATAAAATAGTAGTGTCTTTATAATTTGCTCAAAATATAAGCACATACTATATTTGAACTGTGTAATCTGATTTATTTTTCATTTGTATCTCATAAAAAGTAGCATATACATATTACACAATTTAGAAGTGAGTATGAAGTGAGTATATATAATAAGAGAAAGCCCCTCATATCAATATGCAATTAACTATTTGCTATAAATGCTGTCAGATGCGCGCACACACACACACACACACACACACACATATAAAGTAGGTTTCATGTCCAGCAGTGCTGAACTCACAGCCCTGAGAGCAAGACATGAGCTGAGATCAAGACTCAGATGCCTAACCAACATAGCCACCCAGGTGGCCCCTGTCAGATATTTTTATTAATATATATTTTCTACCAGAGAGGGGGCTTCATTACACACACACACACACACACACACACACACACACACACACACACATATAATATGTATATTGTTCTATAACTGCTTTTCACTTAATTTGTAATTAAAAAAAAATTGCCTAGTCATTGAGCCATCTTTAATAGCTAGTGAGTACTTGTTTGTATTTACAACCTAATTGAGGGAGTTTTTCTATAACCAGAGCAAGAATCCTAGGAAGAGAGAGAAGACAGCCTTTGTTAAGAAAATGCCCTGATAACCACACCGTAAGGTGGACAGTGGCATCCTAGGTGTCAGGCTGGTAACTGGAAGTCCAAAGGAAGTGAGTATCTTGTCTCCCTCAGAAAAGAAGAGGATATGGATGTTCTTCAGAGAAGGAGGGTAGAAGAGACAGAAGCAGAGGAAGGAGCTGGCAGAGCTAAGGGGTGTGTGCGCGTGTGTGTACATGTGTGTGGTAGGAGGGTAGAATACAGAGAAGACCTCGCCTCTAAAGTGGAGATGTGGCAGAGAAAAAAAAAAGGATATGTCTAATGCGATTTTTCAGTAAGTCGTAGGTCCTGTGAAGTAAAACTGAAAATAACCGGATGTTCTTTAAGCGGTTAACTTGTCATGGAAGTTGATAAAGGGATTGACGAGGGGCAGAAAAAATGATGGCCATATGTGTGGGTCAGGGACTGATATCTGATAACAAATGGGGATAGTATAATTCATTTATTTGATGTCAAATACATGACAAACCCAACCAAAAAAGTCTTTAAGGAGGATGTTTGTAAATATGCATCTTTGTGTTTATTACTCCCATATTTATTTCTTTTTTAATTTAAATATCTTAGCTAATTGACACACTGTTGTCTAAATACGTTCCTTTTCTACCATCCAAGAACTCCCATAGATGTTCAACTTCTCTCCAATAAGAATTTCATTCTAAATGAAAAGCCTATTCTTTGTTTCCATCATGAATCTAAATTTTTATGAATTTTCACAAAACACTCTGAGTTTAAATCTACCCTTTCTTAAAATTGAAGTTTATAGTTTATCATCTCCATGAGTCCAAAATGGTTTATTTTCTTTCTGATCCTTTATCACTTAGCATTTGTTACCCATCGACTTGGAGTATTTGACATGTTGTATATATTTCCTGTCTGTGAAACTGGACCATAATGTCTGAAGGTAGTAATGTCATCTTATCTACAGGACTTATCATAGAACTCACTCTGTGAATGGCTACTATAAATATTTATCTTAAAATGTTCCTATTTTGAATTTCATATTTAAAGAATGTCATAAAGTAACCATATCCTCAGATTTCTAGCATTATGATGGCTCACAGAGGAAAATTTCTAAATAATAGTTTTTATTTTGTTCCACACAGTTCCTGGTATGAACTCAAGTTCTGAAAATAATGATAAAGAGATAGTTAATTATAACTATATATTGAGTGCTTACTCTGTGTCAGAGATTGTTCTTAAAGTTTTACATAATTATTATATTTAATCCTTATAACAGTCAGTGAGATAGGTATTACATTTACTGAAATTTACTGGTGAGTATACTATGGACCAAAATGGTGTAAATAACATACCTAAGGACACAGAGCCAGTAGCAGTAAAGTTGGGAAATTAAATTCAAGACTGTTTGACTCTAGGTGTAAACCACTACTGCAGATCCCAACTTGTGCTTAAATTAAACTACTCTTCTTAAAGAGATTGTGTTGAGTCATTCTTCAAATAATTTTTTTAGATTAATTCATCCTAATAAAATAAGAGGCTGAAGTTAGCTTTGCTTTGTGCGTTAATTTAATGAAGCAATAGCCTCTTGAAAATCCTCTAGGATTTTAAATAAACTCTAGGTCAAAAGCAGACAAATTAGCATAACATTCATATTAATGCCTCTCAAAGTGTGTTACACAAGGAGTCAATGCTTTGAAATCTATGCAATGCCAGATATATTATTTTCAAAGGGGCTTTGGTTACTCATTATGGTGATGGATGACCGTGATGAAAATATCAGCATATGTCCAACTTTTTCCTTCAATGTTCCCCCATAAATATAACATAGTGATATAGAATGAAGATTATTTAATGAGACAAGCACAGGGATTATTTGCAATGGGTGCAAGTAAATTTGATTTTCAAATCATACAATATGACATTCCTTATGATATTACCTACTGATTTTATTTGACCTTGCCATTGTTAGAATTAAGAAATTTCTGAACAGACAACAACCAATTCAATAGTTTTCAATAAATTGACTGTACCTCATTATAAAATGAATGTATACACCCAAAGGAGAACAATTTTTTTTTTTCAGGAAAGGACATTTTTTTTTTTAATCTATATGACTAATGGATTAGATTTAGTAGGCTTCCAGTATACTGCCTCACAGATGTATACCATTTGTGATCACCACAGCTGTGGTCCAGTTGACCTATACATCATGCATAAGCGAATTGAACTTGAAGGTGGTCAGGAGGGCAGGGTGAACTATCTACCCTTGTTTTTAGTAAAGTTGTGCACATTTTATATTTTACATGAATAAATATTATATTTTAACTAAGACCTAACAGTATTCAGTTCAAAGGGAGATTAAATAAGAGCCAGAATGTGGGCAAAGCAGCATTTGCCTGTGGCTTCAGAGTGCACATTTGGAAACACATCGTGACACTGCCTGTCTTGAATAAATTTAGCCAATCACTGCTTTCAGGACTAGACCATCCTACATGCTCAAGTCATTCAGCCCTCTGGCCATTGGAGTCAGTATTCTGCCTTCTGGTCTTTAACTGTCAGCAAATTCCTGATTGTAAAATACTATGTTAAAGTTCCTCTTTTTGCACAGCAAATATCCTGGGATCTTAAAATGTGAAAAAAGAAAAAAAAAGAAAAATGTCTCTAAATGAGATTCTTGACCACAGCCTTGGTCAGACTGGACACTGGTCAGATATTCTTTCACAACTCCAAGTTCATCTGGAGTACTCAGAATGTGCGATGTGGTTGGAAGAGCTATCTAATGCTTGGGCTGCAATTGTGTGGTCTTGAAGAACTTGTATTTTCTCCCTTGACCTCAGCCATAAGTAAAGTATATGGTCTAGTATCTGATATGGATACAAGGGACAGCTTCTGTTTCTAAAAGCATGACTGTGCTAACAAGGCTGACCTAGGACCAAATTAAGATTGACCCTGAGTCCTTATCATATTCAAGTGTCTATTAATATGAGTAGTTGGAAAAATATTTTTTTCTTATAAAAAGGAAAGTAAGAAATTATTTGCTATCGAATTATGACTCTGTAATATTAATTTTTTGAACAAAGGAATTTACAAAAGGAATGCTTGCTCTTTTAGGCACCGACAAACTATAATTTTAAATCTGTGCAATGTACAGGTTTAGCTAAAGGACCACTGGTGAGCCCTTCTCTCTTTAGCGTATTGAATCCACATTAAAATGTACTTTATCTCTAAACAGTTGTTTAGCCAGGTTATCCACAACATATATATTCACAAAATGGCCCAGAAATAGAAACAGTTTCTTCCTTGTGGAAGGAAATGTTAAATATAGTTACTGAGATGAGTACTGGATCAATACATCAATATCATTCAGGTTTCCTGATTTCCAGAAAGATGTGAAGCCTGAAGCAAACTAATACATAATTGAAGCTGCAAAAAGAATCCACCACTACTTAGGGGTATTTTCCTCAAGAAATAATATTTCCTCTCTCGCAGATTATGCCTACTTTGTAGTTCTGAAAAGTTGTTTTTGCCAGAGTACCCTGATGATCAATTTCTCTCTAAAGACCCCCCCCCTTGCCTTCCACTCCTATTAGTAAGTGTGATGGTTAAGTTTATGTGTCAGCTTGACTGGACCACGGGGTGCCTAGATATTTGTTCAAACATTATTCTGATTGTATCTAGGAGGTGTTCATTGGATGAGACTAACATTTAAATTAGGAGCCTGAGAAAGTGTATCACCTCTCCCCCTCACCCCATAGGGGTGGTCTTCAACCAGCCAATTGAAGGTCTGACTGGAACAACTAGGTGACCATCCCACAAGTAGAAGGGAACTCCTCCTGCCTGACTACACAGCCCATACTTCTGCTTTGGGACTTGGAATGAGACGTCACCTTTTCTCAGCTCTTAAGCCTGTCATTTCCAAAGTGGACACCACCATTGGCTCTCCTGGCACTCCAGCTTGCCAGCTGCAGGCTTGAGGGCTTCTCATAATGAAATGGACTAATTCCTTCTAACATGTATTTATATCTTCTAATGTATTTCCTCATATAGTAAGGAAATAGTAATTCAAGAATATCATTTTTATAATTTCTATTTATAGATTTTATCCTTTTAAAGTTATATCTTGTCAGTTCCGTTTTTGTAGAGAGTGCAGACTGGCAGGTTATAGATGTATTTAAATAAATGTGCTACATAGAAGAATTTTCCTTTATCAAGTAACTTGAGGTAAAACAGCTTCCTGTTTCCAAATGTGAGCTTCATTGATTTGGATTTTATCTGATAATGAGATTTTTATTTGGGAAATAATGTTATAGTATAGAGAACATTCCAAATAACTCTACCTCTGCATGAAGATTTTACCAAAAGTTTGGCTTCTTTCTAGCATCCCGCTTGCATCAGACTTTCTCTTTTCTTCCTGTCAGACTCAAGGGTCTTTAGGAACGAAAGGAACTTTAGGAACAAAACTAGTGTTTGCTCTTAACTCAAGGAAAATGTAGTAAGAGTTTTGTTCTAACACACTCAAAAGCTTTTAGAGCTGTTGACCATTTGTTAATTAACAGTTCTACCTATGTGATTGTAAATTGAGAACTACAGGTTAATACATAGTTACTGAGCCCTCCTTCCATGAATACTCTATGCTAGGAAATGGGAAAATAAGAGATAAGATAGAGTCCTTATATGATATGTATATATATGTATATGTATGACATGTACATATGTATATACAAACACATACATATATATAGCACATGTAATATTTATCCAATATATATTTAGATTTCTACATCTAAAAGGAAATTTATTATGAGGGATTGTCACACATTATTACTTTGGCTGAGAAGTCCTGCTCTCTGAGTCTGCAGCCAGGGACATAGGAAAGCCAATGTGTGATTTAGTCTGAGTCTGCAAATCTGAGAACCAGAGGAACTGATGATGTAAATCTCAGTATGAAGATGGAAAAAGATAAAATGAGATACCAGGTCAAGAGCTGGGCAGGAAATAAAAAAGGAGGTGAGCTCTTCTTTCCTCTGTCTTTTGTTCTATTCAGTCTATCAATGGATTGAATGGTGCCCAGCCTCACTGGGGAGGACAAATCTACTTCATGGAGTCCACTGATTCAAATGCTAATCTCATCTGCAAACAAACACACCCAAAAATAAGGTTTAATCTGGGGATCCTATGGTCAGTCAAGTTGACACATAAAATTAACCATCACAGGGGCTTAAGTAATTTATTCCATAGTCTCTGTCCTTCCTCCTGTTTGTATTAATTCATTTGCTTACTTTACTGTGATAAGTGTAATAAGCTTACCAGCTTCCAAATTCACGATAAGTAGACAGAACCCTTTTTGACTCTATCCCTAAGGAAAGGTTGATTGACATGGACAAAGCAAGAGAATCAAGAGTTGGTTCCTGAATTGATCTTGGCACCTGCCATTTGTAGACAATGCCTGTAATGACTTGGGACATATGCATGCAAGTAATAAGGCTAGTGGCTATACTAGTTTCTCCTAGCAGCTTCTTGATCAGTAGAAAAGGACAAGTGGAAAAGAAAACCCAGGGAGGAGGATCTAAGCAGAATCTGTCCTTAAACTATAAAGATTTATATTGTCTTTATTTCTTTTATCATCTTGCTTCTGTTTCCTGACTCTTGGCTCTGTATAGTGTTTTGGTACCTGTTACAAAATTTATGTGTTATTTCTAAAAGCGTTAAGAGTAAGGTTATAGGTTTTAAAGGATGAAGGTAAGCTGCATAGTAGAGTGGCTAAGTGCAAAGCCTTACTAGTCAAATGGACATATATTTGAGAGATGATTCTATGTTTTGACAGGCAAATTTCTTAACTTCTTTATACCTGGGTGTCTAAACCTCAAATGCGAATAAAAGCAATGCTTGCCTCTTAGGAGCATGTCAAGAACTATATTCACTGATATAAAAAAGAGATTGGCATAGCTATAGACCAAAGAGTCTCAAATGGTAGGAGAGTTGGGATATGATTCCCTAGTATAGGGTTCAGGAGATGGGCCCCATGTAATTCAGATTCCCTCTTCTGCCTTTGAAATGTCATACCTTAGACTCTGATCTCTACCTTATTCCAAGAAAAAGATACAGTATCAGATAAACACCATAACTAAAGGAGATGGGTTTAGTCATTTTCTGGATAAAATTGAAAGCAAATTTAGAGGAAAAATTAACTTAATCATTGAAAACATGATTAAACATTTTTTTAAACCTTCACTAAAAACATTATCCTAAAACAAGCTCAGAAGCAAATTAGCATACATAAGCAATATCACAATTGTTTTCCTTAAAAAATACTATTTTGATTAAAGGTATTAATAATAAAAGACATTTTCATGTACTTCAGCAATACACAGGAGGCCTAAAATCAACCACTAAAATGAGCAGAAAGGAACAATCCTGAATAAAGGCTTGTACCTTCTCTATTCATATCAGAGAGAATCCTACAATAGAGGAACAAAAATTCCTGTCCCCTTCAAGGGTCTTTCTAGCTGGACTAAGAATCAAATTGTCATAAGACAGGCTAATAGTAGAAAATAAAACTTAATAGTGTATGTACAGGAATCCACATAGACATGGAAACTTCAAAGACAGACAAAACGGAACATATATGTCATCTTGAACTAAGAAGGGGGTTGGAGTCTGAGACATCAGAGAAAAGGAATGCACTTCACAGGGCAATAAGAAGAGTAGATGTTTGGTAATTAGATGTTTTCCCTGACATACAAATAGGTCACTAAGATAAAATTTATCTCTAATAATCCTTATCTCTAATAACCCTTAGATTCTTTTGTGTAGTTAAGGATGAGGCAAAAGTTTCTCTTGAGCCTATCAGTTCCTGATTGTCTTCAGCTCAGAATTAGTTTCATGCCAAAGTGGCCCAACCTGGGGTGGCCTGCCTTTGGCCCCTACAATGAAAATCCAGAGAGAGAGAAGAAGGGAAGGAAAGAGTTTTACTCTATATAAAATCAGATTCCCAGAAAGTAATGGGGGAGAGATGATTCACTTGTTGTCTGATAGCTACTTTGTCAACGTCACATCAAGATTTGGTAGTTCTGGCTTGGGAATGGGGTTTTGTAGTGTTGGGGGAAGTGGGAAGAACTCCCCCCAGAAGAAATATTTTGTTCTTCTAGCAGACTGCCCTGAATTCTCTAGATGTTGTATTGCAATTACTGAGAGAGTTTTAGACCATAAGGTCTCTGCCACCACAGTTGGGTAGGACGGGGGATATCCAGAGTAGCATTCCACAAAGAAACTATGAAAAAGAGACATGTGGTATATGGCAAATGAGGTGATCAAATTCAAACCAGACAAAAATAGGGGCATCTGGGTGACTCAGTTGGTTAAGCATCCAACTCTTGGTTTTGGCTTAGGTCATGATCTCACGGTTCATGAGTTTAATTCCTTCACTGGGCTTTGTACTGACAGTGTGAAGCCTGCCTAGGATTCTCTCTCTCTCTCCCTCTCTCTCTCTCTCTCTCTGCCCCTTCCCCACATGCATGTGTGTATCTCTTAAAAATAATTAAATAAACTTTAAAAACGAACAGACAAGATAGACACATGCAAAGAAAAACACTATTTTTAAAGTTTGCATAATTGGTTTTTTCAGGTATAAGTGTTACCAAAAGAATCTATCATGATGAATCAACAAGTGTTGGTGAGGATGTGGAGAAAAAGGAAACCTCATGCACTGTGCAAAGGGATGCAAACTGGGGCAACCACTGTGGAAGACAGTATGGAGGTTCTTCAAAAGATTAAAAATAGAACTACCTTATGATTCAGTAATCACAGTACTGGGTGTTTACCCAAAGAACACAAAAACGCCAATTCAGAGGCATATATGTGTCCCTATGCGTATTTGTTTATTACAGCATTATTTACAGTAGCCAAACTATGGAAACAGCTCAAGTATCCATTGATAGATGAATAGGTAAAGAAGTGGTGTGTACACATATTCACACACACACACACACACACGAATATAGAAAAGAATCAAATCTTGCTATTTGCAATATGGATAGAGTTAGAAAGTATAATGCTAAGCAAAATGAAAAACAAATACCATATATACCATATACCATACTCATATGTAGAATTTAAAAACAAACCAACAAAGGGAAAATGAGACAGAGAGAGAGAGCGAGCGAGCGAGCAAAAAACAGACTTTTAACTATAGAGAACAACCGGATGGTTTGGGGGGTAGGGGTGACATGGATGAAGGGGATTAAGGGCACATTTATCTGGACGAGCCCTGCATAATATATGAAACTGCTGAGTCACTCTATTGTACCTCTGGCAGTAATAGGACCCTGTATCTTAACCAGCCTGGGATTAAAATTAAATAAGTGAAATGAATAAAACAAACAAAATAATCCATCATGGAAATTACTTTTCCTTCATCACTCATGCTATACATCCATGTCTGCTGATGCTCTGGCTGTTCAATCCTGAGGGATAGAAAACCAGTTGTGTTTCCTACAAATACCATTCTACACAAGCCGAACCTGCCCTGGAAAAAAAATGTCCACTACTGGATTTTCAGGTGTACTCCTCCCTGTGAAAGAAATTAATTAGCAAATAAGAGCAAGACTTACATGATTGAAGATCCTGGTGACCTTTTAAATCCTGACAATTTGCGCTTGTCTGGGTATTTCCAATGGCACTATCGCTATTAGTAACCTAGTAGAGTCATGTTTTATACTTTGTTCCTCGACTCTACCTGACATATTTCTCTTTAATTTCTAACCGAGAGAGGACCCATAAAGAATGTCGTGAGAAAGGCAGCTCTCCTCTGAGACTTGGTATTATAAGAAAAGGTCTGTTTTCGGGTCAGCCACTCAGGTGGAATTACTCCCCAAGGGCAGCACGGTTTCTCTGAGGGAAGGTACATCTTCCCCGGCCGCCCTTCACGGGACTAATGAGGTACACAGGTCTGTAATGCCAGCCACCTCGTGGACTCACCACCTAGTTTATCAAGGAGAAGTTGACTCTGGGAGCAACTACAAAAAGGAACCATTCTGATTTAGATGGTGTAGAAATGCAGGTGAGGGCTTCTCCTTCCTGTCTCATTTGATCATTTTTCATGCTTTACCTCTGTTTCTAGGGGCCGATTCATCTTTTTTTCCCTCCACATGCTATGCTTTAAGTGTTTCTAGTTTGAACTGGAACTTGTCTTTGAGCCAAAAAGATTTACTTCTCTCTTGGTTCTTTTCTTGCCCTCATTTCTGTTTATTGTCTCTGTGGCTCTTACAGCTTTGCTCTTGATAATGTGGATACT
>PISW01002316.1:0-276638 GCA_004023785.1 Mungos mungo | reverse complement strand
CCTTTCCACTCGTGGGCAAGTAATCCTTCAGCTCACCTGTGGCCAGGGCTCCTCGTGATCCTCACTAATGCTCCCTTTTTCAGTAGCAATGCCAATTTTAGCCAGACGCATACACAGTTCCCCAGCTAAAGATTACTTTGCCCAGCCGCCTTTTCTGGGTGTGGCCATATCACTAGGTGATGGCCAAGGAGATGTGCGTGGACAGGAAGCATGCACTTGAGTCATGCCCTTTAAAGGAAAGAAGCATGGTCTTTCATATTTTCCCTCCCCTGCAGCTGGAATGCAGACATGGTAGTGAGTCATCTTTAGTTAAGAAGGCAGCAGCTGGAGAGGACATGGTTACAAGATGGATTCTCAACACCATCAAGCCCCTGTTTCAGTTCTAACCACCAACCCAAACCACTACACGAGGGAGAGAGAAAGTACCTTATTGCTTCAAGCACTGAACCTTGTGGTCCATAGTGTGTCCTAAAATCATGCCCAACAATTATTTTTTAAAATAGGAGTGATGTTCCCCAGTTACACAACTTCCTGAAATTCAAAGCCACATCAGCCTATCATGGCCTACTTCTGATTGCGTATAACTAGATCATGCTGCATCCATTCAGAAGAAAGATTACCTGGCCCCCTCATGGGCTGCTGGGGAATCAATATCTTTTAATTATGAGAAAGCACACTGTGTTTACATTTCACACAGAGGCAAGAGGAAGGTCAAATCACAATCCTTACTGTCTTTATCAAAACCATGTACTGCTGTGTTTGTTAAGTGGGATTCAAAATTGGATGAACCTGGAGAGTTTTCATCTTCCTGTTTTCTCCCGCTTGTTTATATGGCTGTACCTTATGAGATTAAAAGGCTTATAGAGCAAAGCATCACAAAGGAAAATGAAACCTTTGGGCAGATGAGATAACTTCCATTTTAGGAAAAAAAGGCAGTTAGTGACTTGAGGGTTCCTGGGTGGGGTAGTGACTGGCAAGTTATGATATTCTTTTCCTGTTGTATATCTAAAAATATGTGAGAAGAAATCAAAACTGTAAGTGTGTGCGTGCACACACACACACACACACACACACACATACTCTAGAGTAAAGTCCTTTCTCTCCCCACTGCCTCTATCTGGTGACTCATCAGCTTCCTGAACTGGAACAACACTGAGCTTTATGAGTGTTGAAATGCCAGTTCTGAGAACAGCATGTGCTTCTTTGTGTGAAAATCGTAGACAGGCTTACAAAAGCGAACCCAAGACTCAGAGTTACCCTGCCCCAACGCTCTGCCTGACTGGTCTCCATGTCCATAAGGGTTGTTTGACTTCTTAGCGAGCACTCACTGGCTTCTCTCTGGAGCCAGGTCATACATTGGAATCAACAATAACATTAATGCCAGCAACAGCAAAAACAGTCCTGTTTAATTTTTATACCTTATATGAGGAGAGAATTAGCTTTATGATAAAACAGAGAGCAGAAAATCAGAAATGTAAAATTTTCCTAAGATGTCTTAGGAAATTCTAATAAATGATTATAATGGTGATGGTAATGATGATGGCGAGAGTGGTAATGATGATACTGTTGATGGTGTTGACAATTATAGTGACAGTGATGCTGGTGGTCATGGTGATGCTGGTGGTCATGGTGATGATGATGGTCATGGTGATGATGATGATGTTGCTTATAGTGATGGTGATGGTGATAGTGATGGTCAGGATGGGGATGATAATGATGATGCTGGTGGTGGTGATGATCTTGATGGTGATGACAGTGGTGGTGATGATGGCGCCTTATTCTAGGTCAGGTACATGCTTAACACTTCCTGTTTAAATGTTAAACATGTAGGAGCACCTGAGTGGCTCAGTCAGTCAAGTGTCCAACTCTTGATTTTGGCTCAGGTCATGATCTCACAGTTTGTGAGTTCATGCCACGCTGTCAGCATGGAGCCTGTTTGGGATTCTTTCTCTTTCTCCCTCTGCCCTTCCCCTACTCATGCATACACACATACACACACTCTCTCTCAAAATACGTAAATAAACTTTAGATTTTTTTTAATGTTAAATGTGTAAAATTAAAGTGCTTAGTGGTGTGCCAGCATGGCTCAGTTGGTTAAGCATCCAACTCTTTATTTTTTTTTTTAAATTTTTAATGTTTATTTGTTTTTGAGAGAGAGAGAAACAGAGCCAGAGCAGGAGAGGGACAGAGAAAGAGGGAGACACAGAATCTGAAGCAGGCTCCATGCTCCGAGCTGTCAGCATGGAGCCTGACATGGGGCTCAAACCCACAAACTGTGAGGCCATGACCTGAGCTGAAGTCAGATGCTTAACCGACTGAGCCACCCAGATGCCCCTAAGCATTCGACTCTTGATTTCTGCTCAGTTCATGACCTCATGGTCCATGAGATTGAGTTCTGCTTAGATTGCCTGCATGCTGATAACACAGAGCCCACCTGGGATTCTCTCCTTTGCTCTCTGCTCCTCCCCCACTTGTACTCTTTCTGTCTCTCTAAAAATCAATCAATCAAAATAAAGTGCTTAGTGCAGTGCTTGACCCATTGTAAGTGTGTAAGCACTCAGTATCATAATAAGATTTAATGCAATATTTTATAAAAATAAAAATTCATTTAAAAATCCAGGGCAAACAAAATATCAGCATTTTAAAAGCAGACGAGCTTAGGCCTTGCACTTGCCTTGCTCACCTCCCCTTAATCCCATCCCAAGTCTTCCCTACCATAATCTCATTTTATTCTCATAGCAAGTCTGAACCCAAACTGTTCTTATTCCCATTCTACACACGGAAATACGGAGTCTCGGGAGGTTTATCCACAATTCACATAGCTAATATCTAGAAGAACTGGGATTTTAGTTCCAATTTACCTACCATAAAAGTCCAGTTTTTGCCCATTAGTCTACAAGGCTTTAAAAATAAATTTCTTGGGGCGTTTGAGTGGCTCAGTTGGTTAAGCGTCTGACTTCAGCTCAGGTCATGATCTCACGATTATGGGTTCAAGCCCTGCGTCGGGCTCTGTGCTGACAGCTCAGAGTCTGGAACCTGCTTCTGATTCTGTGTCTCCCTCTCTCTCCGACCCTCCCCCTGCTCACACTGTCTCTCTCTGTCTCTCAAAAATAAATAAAAAACAAAATAAAATAAATAAAAAATAAATTTCTTTCACATCACCTCAACATTTACTGTAATCTTCAGGGTCATGTTTAAAGGTGGAGAGGGGGCGCCTGGGTGGCTCAGTTGGTTAAGCCTCCGACTTCCGCTCAGGTCAGATCTTACGTCGTGGGTTCAAGCCCCGCGTCAGGCTCTGTGCTGACAGCTAGCTCAGGGCCTGGAGCCTGCTTCTGGTTCTGTGTCTCCTTCTCTCTCTGCACCCCCCTTCATGCTCTTTCTCTCTCTGTATCAAAAAAAAAAAATTAAAAAAAATAATAAAGGTGGAGAGTAGAAAGAGACTGAGTACCAGCTGCAGCTCTCGCCGGGCGATGAAGTCAGCCAACGTGAAGGTGATGCTTGCAGATCTCCAAGAATGTGCATCTGTTAAACATCAAGTGCTTTTTTTTAAAATAAGAAGTCTCTACTTGAGCCTCTGGATTATTCCTGACTCACATGATAATTTCTCTTAATCTCTTTGCAGACTGGTAACTCTTCTCTTTCTTCTCCCAAAGACAGCCCTTCGACACCAGAGGGCATTCTTTCCATCAGTAGTAGGTTCGCTGTGGCATTTGATGTTTGCAGAGTGTCACTATTGTGAGGCTCTCTCTTTTCCTGGTTTACATTATATTCCTTTGACTTGCAGCCTTGTTTAACTGTGTAGTTTATTTTCTTAACACTGTATATTTTCTAACTCTCTTTGTATACCCCTTTTCTCTATTTCCTCATTGCAAATATTCCCCAGGGTTGTTGCGATTTGGCTCTTTTCTTTTTTTCCCTCGTCCGTCCCAAACCTCACATGGCTCAATTCTTGGGGCATGCACCCACACAAAGGTGGCTTGAAGAATACCAGTTTTTCTTACCCTTTTCTCTTTGATTTTTGTTTTTACTAAGAAACAAATATTATATACTGAACAGAATATATGTATGTATGTCTATCCATATCTGTCTATATCTATATCTTATCTATATCTTATCTATCTTCCCATGAAAATAAATCCCTGATGGTACTAAGATATACATTCAAGGGAACTCTAAAAAACTGGAAGAAATCAATCAAAGGTGAATTTTTAATAAGCTGATGGGTCAGGCCAACTTTAAGCATGTCACCAAAAATCAAAACTATAAGCTGAAAAATTGATATAGTTGACCACATAAAATTTTAATGATTCTGCACAGTAAAGAAAAGCTCTATAACTAATTATGAGGGCAAATGACATACTGAAAAAATATATATTTGTGCCATACATCCCAAAGGACAAGGCTCTCTTTCCACTAGATTATCAGCTAGCACATACTGTAACCTTTACTGTCTTTCTTTCCTCATCAATGAAATAACACTAGGGATGCTGCCTCAGATGGTTCTCATAAGAAGCAGATGTGGGGGGAAAAAGCGCTGTTTATCAGTGGTTCTAACCTAGGGGTGGTTTTGCCACCCCCTCCCCACCTTTGGCAATATCTATGCTATTTTTGGTTGTCATAACCAGGGGTTGCTGCTGACATCTAGTGGATGGAGGTCAGAGGTGCTGTTAAACGTCCTACAACGCAAGGACAGCCACCCGGAGCAGAATTCTCCAGCCCAAAATATCCGCAGTGTTGTTGAAAAACTCCGGTGTAGGCAGCTGTTGCCCACCATCCTTCCCGGAGTAAGAGCTCAGTGAATGTTAGTCATAAATGTATCTTTTCTCATCCAGTGCCTCTGTATGCGTGTCCTGTCCCTCGGTGCAGTCACTCCCCACATTATGCCTTAAGGACGTGTCTTCTTCATCCTGCCCCCATTTTTTATTTTCTGTTTCCTTAGCGCTATTCACTCCCAGCCTCCGCTACCAACCAGATGTATGACCTCTTTCTTCAAAATCCGGATAACTTCCTTTGTGAATTCTTACTGCTCTCTCTGCCTTTAATCTGGTTATGTTGTCATGGTCCTCTAGATAGATTAAAAGTCCCTTGAGGGAAAAGACGACTTTATATTCATTATTAAACCCCCCCGACAGTGCCTACTCAGTGTTGAGCCTGCACAGAGGAGGCAAGTGACTCCTGCCTGTCAACGTGAGCTACTTTGGCAATTCCATTTTTATACAATTCTTCTCAATGATAAAAAAAATAATAAATTCTTGAGAATGCATGCATAGCCCTCTCCTTGGGTCACTTGGCACAGTAGTCCTGCACTGTTTTGAATTCCTATAACCAATTTAAATAAGTCTTTTGTCCATGCACGTGAGGGTTATTCAGTATGTCCAAGCAAATAGCGACCAGCACTTACAATGGATACTTTTCTGCCTCGCCCTACTCCTCTGGTCCAGTATTCAAGCCATTGCGGCGCCCATGACCATGCAGCTGCCCGACTGTGGCCAGGGCCTAGACGTGGAACTGCTGCTTTCATTTTATTTTAAGAAAAATAGAAATTGACTGGGAGGTATTTATGCAAATCAGGAAGGTTCTGAGGAATTATCTGGCAACCATATTAATGGATGTGCCGTCCTTAGAAAAGAATCTCACATTTTGCTTCTTCCATCCGAAGAGGCTCTGTGTAGTCATTTATGCCTCCGGATGATTGGATCTGACCAGAGGACACTTGATGCACTTCATTCATGGCAGTGAATCCAAATCCTGTCTAGTCAGGGGGGTCCCTCAAGCCGCAGTGGAGATCACTTTGGACTGAGGAAGGGGAGGTCATGGAGAGACCTTCCAAGTGGGAGAATACTCTGCCTTTGCGACCTCCATGAGTTCCTCTCAGGAAATGCTGTGCACGTGACCACACCTGAAGCCGTACTTCTTCAGGCGAGAAAAGTCAGCTTACCTTAAGTTCTTCTCACTTAAGTTCTAACCACTAACAGTCCCAAGGACTGTTTGTATTTATTCAACACATAAACTGAGCCCCTCGATGTGCTTCTCTTCTGAGCACTGAAGATACAACAGTGTATGTAGTTGGTTCATGGTGGCCCCCCAAAGACATCCTCACCCTAACCCGCAGAACCTGTGAATACGACCTTACTTGGATAAGGGGTCTTTTCAATCACAGTTGAATTAAGGATCTTGAGAGGAGAGGGTCCTGGATTACATATGTGGGCCCTAAATTCAAAGTTAAGTTTCCTCATAAGAGACACAAAATGAAGCCACCCGGAGAGCAGAAGGGAAGCCCTTGTGAAGACAAAGGCAGGGGTTAGAGCCATACTGCCCCAGGCCAAGGGTCCCCTGGAGCCACTAGACGCTGGAACAGGCGAGGGGGTGAGTGGAATCTCTCCTGCAGATTTAGAGAAAGAGCAACTCTGCCAGTTCCTTGACTTTGAAGCCTCAGAATGTGAAAGAATATATTTCTTTTTTAAACACAAAGTTTGTGGTAGTTTGTTACGGCAGCCCTAGGAGATCAATACAGTGAACTTAACAGACGAAAATCCCTGTCCTTGGGATGTTTTCATTCTAGCTGGGCGCAGACACCCAAGAGATAAGTAAAATATATTGGGTGTTTGATTGTGATCAGTGAGATAGAGAATACTGAAGTAGGACAAGGAGACGGGGTTGGGGAAGGGGTGTGGCTGTAAATTACGCATCATCAGGCCAGACCTTACTGTGAGGGGGTGTTCAAATGGGACTTGAACACTCTGTGGAGGGGTCTGGAGGAGAAGCCCTGTAGACGGAGAGATTTGAAATGTCCACAGTCCTGGGACTGGAGGTATCTGGCACATGGAAGGAACTATCAGGAAGCAAGGGTAAAACACACACACACACACACACACACACAAACCCCCAGACCATGTAGAGCTCTTACTTGTGTTTATCAATTTACTCAGCCTCTCTTTACTGAGCAGCACTATGCGTATTATTTCATGACCTTCCTACATAGCCTAGAGAGGTAGGTACAAAATCCCCACTTAATAGACAGAACACTGATGCTCTGCTTAAGATTACTCAGCTCATATACAGTGGCACTGGAGTACGAAGCCAAATTCAATGTCCTTTCTTCAACACAGGACTGGCGTATATAAATATTTGTTAACTTATTTAAAATTCATCTGCAAGTGTTTAAACCCATATGACAATCTCGATAAGCCCACTTGCCTCTGAGTCAATGCAAATGTGCTTCGAGCTGCGAGGCGCCCTTGGGAGAGAGAGGGGGCTTCTGCTTTGGCAAAGGTCGAGGGCTATGCATTGTCATCTCACGGATGTCCTCAGAATTGTGCAGTAGCTTTGTGACTCCAGGTAGCGCTGGGCTGATCATTTATCTGTTCATATGGGTTCAGTGTGTATGTTTTTCTTAATATCTCAAAAAGCCATATTCATAAAAAGGGACAAAAAGGAGGAATGCTGTGTAAGGAGAATAAATAAATGTAAAAATCAGGATAGTCACAAGTTTATCGTTGATGGCAGCCACTCAACACAGAAAAGAGAGCGGAGAACGCACCTGTTCCTTACGTAAGCGGCTTAGCCCGACTGCCAACCTCTCAGGCTTGATGCCATTCGCCTCCCATGTTGCTCACTGCGTGTTCTGTCCTGGGATGTTCCCTGAAGAAACCAGAGAGACATGGGTGGAGGAGCCAAAACCAAGGGGTACCTTCTGCTCCTAACGTTAGAGCACAGAGGGGCTTACTAAGCCCCCTGGGCAGCTCCTACTGTTCCATTCAAAGGAGCCTCTGAATGTTTGATGGAAGCAGTTAAAGATCTGTGAACAGTGCTTAACTGGCGCACTCCGTCTCCTAAATAATTCTGTGTAAACAGAAACGTACATATTTATGATGCCTCTCTGCCACTCCTTTTATATTTTCGTTTGATCTGTTTTGGGGGAAATCCAAGCGGATTTGCTTCATGTAAACACTATACCTCTTTATCTTATTAATAAGGATAGAGGTAGGAGAATCATTGCGTTGCGCTAAAGTAGACACTCAATAAATACTGTCTGAAAATTTATCTATGTAAATGAGAGGGAAATTCTGCCTTAGTGAGGAAGCGTTCATGGGTTCAGGGTTGTGGTTGCAGAGAACTGAGACTCGCAGTAGAAAACATGCTCACAGGTGAGCTGGACCCCATTCCTGGCCCAGCGGATGTTGGTGTTCTCCTACAGCCATTCTTGTAGATGCCAGGGAGTCGGATGGGGAAGGAGAAAGAGAGGGACAGGGAAGGGTGAAAAAAAAAGCTTTTTAGGCTCAAAAAGATGTGTGTTGGAAAGAACTCTGAGTTAACAACACTTGACAGCTCAGACCTGGGCATCCAGGTTAGTTAGGGGGTTGGCTAATAGCTACAGTAAAGAAGCTCCAACAGTGGAGCCTATAACAAAATAGAGATGCACTTCTTCCTCACAAACCGGTTGGGTTGAGCAGGTGATCCACAATGTAATCCAGGACCCACGTTTGGAAAAGACCAGGGCTGTGAATTGCCTTCTCTCATGGTATCTTCAGCATGATGAGCAGCCTTGCAACCCCAAGTATCACTGGACTGTTAGGTCTCTAGGCAGACCTGTTCTGACACCTTCTAGGATGTTGTCCTCTTCCCGATGTCCTACACCATATCTAGCCTCCTAGATGGGGACAGGAAGGAAGAGAAGAAGACTCACCTCTTTTTGTTGTTGTTGTTTTGTTTTAAGGACATTTACTACAAGTCTTACTCCCCCTTCCCTCCATTTTCCATTAAACAGAGCTAAATCACATGACCACACACAGCTACAAGAGAAGCAGGGAAGTGCTTTCTAGCCAAGTGGCCCATGTGCCCAGGTAGAGCCCAGAATGTGGAGGTAAGATTCCATTACTTCAGGAAGACCTAGTTTTCTGTTGGATTTTGGATGAATTTCTTGCTGTATCTCTACTCAAAGACTTAATCTGAAGAGAGAAATTCTCCACCAACACTCATAAACTCCAGGCTCTGTCCTCACCCCCCTTCATTCTTTCTCCTTCTTCAAATCTCATTTCTTTTTGGACCCCTACCTTCTGCTGCACATAGACATCTTAAAGTGCCCTTCTAAAGTCGCTCAGCTGTAAGACACCCCTCAGAGCTCTTCGTCCCTCCCACACTGATCTAGGCCACTCCCATCATCAACCTTCGGCCTTGAGATGTCCAGTTTCCAGGTAGAGCACGGAGCACGGTCTTCTCAATGTGAAGGTCCAGGACGAAGGAGAATCTCCAGTTACGTGTATGTCCACCATCTTTTCCCCCTGACACCCAGGACTTGTCCCCAGTGCAGTTTGCTTCAGAAGCAATGTTCACTCTTCACATCCTCACCAGGAGCAGCCTAGTTGATTCTCTGTCTCAGAGAGAGGATCTAGGCTTCCACATCCTTTGCGTTGTTTCCATATTTTTAACTATTCACTTTTATTTGAGAGGGAGAGAGCATGAATAGGGGAGAGGGCAGAGGGAGAGAGAGAGAATCTCAAGCAGGCTCCACACTCAGTGTGGGACCTGATGTGGAGCTTGATCCCACCACCCCGAGATCAAGACGTGAGCCAAAATTGAGAGGCGGATGCTCAACTGACTGAACCGCCCTCTTTTCATTTTAAAATGTCTGCAATGGGCTCAGTCAATTTAAGATAATTCCTACCAGGGCATTTAAGAGGCCTGGCAAAAATTATAGAAGGTCGTAGGGTATCTTCACTGATAGCAGTTCAACTCATATCGCAGACACTGAAAGATTTGATTTAAAAATACGATTTCTGCTCTGTTATTCAGAACATCCTAGTCCTGGAATGGCTACTTTGTCATTCATTTTTAATGAGTCAGAAGTCCTTAATTTTCAATTTACAGTATAATTTAAAATCATTTTGAAATGTACTCAGTCTAGGTTCAACCCTGCATTTAGTGTCCTTGAAGTCAGTAGCTTAAGGTGGCTGTGTTTTAGGTACCCAATGCTGAACTGAAGCTCAAATCCTTTCTGGTAATAAATAATAAATAATCGGTAACTCAGAACCTTATGTAATTTTCATCTTCTGGAAATTCAAGGAGGGTACATTCAAATCACAATCACGTAGTTAACACATACAAAAAAAAGTCACAACACAATAGTTAATTTCCACGAAGGAGTTTATTGCCATGTTAGGTATCTGTTTTTAGACCCAAGTGATAATATAATCTTCCATTAATACAGCAAAAGGGAAAATGTGATCTGAGACATTCTCCCAGGTGCATAAGAAAACAAAATTTAGACGTCGTCTCATAAACGGTTTTGACTGGCACAACTTACTTTCCCTACGGCAGCTCCTTTGTGAAAAATGCTGAAACTGCCTTTCTGGGGGCGCATCAAGGCTAAGAAGGCTGGCCCAAAGCTTGACTGCTGGCACCCCATTCTCTGTGCTGCCATTCGCTCAGTCTCTGTTGACAGCCCAGATCCGAACAAGGATTATTCACTTCGGTAATCACTGGTGTGCGGCTGACCTGTGTAAACAAGAAAGTAGGGGAAGTGAGCCATAACTCTAACGGAGTTAGAATGAGAAGCTATTACTGATGTTTAAAATTTAGCTCTTTTCAAAATAGTGGCAATTTTATATTCAGAAATGTGTTTCATCCCAATGCAATGTTCAGCCGAGTTAGAGTAGAATAACACGTTTCTGAAATTCACTCAAATAGGAATGATCTGATTTTCCATTAAAATGCTGAATTTAGGGGCACCTGGGTGGCTCAGTCAGTTGAGTGGTCAACTCCTGATTTTGGCCAAGGTCATGATCTCAGAGTCATGGGATCAAGCCCTGTGTTGGGCTCCACGCTGGGCATGGAGCCTGCTAGAGATTTTCTCTCTCTCTCTCCCCCATGTGTCTCTCTCTCTAAAATAAATGAAAAAAATTAAGTAAACAAACAAACAAATAAACAGAATGTTGCATCTATTCCGTGTTCTCCAGAACACCCACATTCAAGTGCCTCACATTCCTAGGACTGCTGTGGCCGTGTTTGCTGACTTCTACTCTCTGCTAGACGCCATGGCACGGGATCTGTGAACACTCTCTCACTTAACCTTCGCTCTGGCCCCACGAGTTTTGTGTGTCAATATGCAACCTATTTCATAGGTGAGGAAACTACAGTTCAGAGTGTGGATTATCATGTCCTTGGTCTTATAACTTGTTACATTCTGGTTACATTGTACTTCTAGGTCCTCCCTCTAAATTCTGTTGTTTCCTTGAGAAACTTTCCTTAAGAGCTACAGTTGGTTATCTACCTACTGACTCTGCTAATTTCCCTCGTCATTAATTGCTTGGTAGATGACAACAGCTAAGTAAAGGAATGAAAATAAAGAAATCCAATTCATTCATTGATTCATTGGTTGATTCACTATGTATTGATATATCATGTGCCAGACACTTTTTTAGGCTATTGAACTACCCTGAGCTTGCCTTCTTGAGAAAGAAAACAATAAGTAGTGTAAATATACTGTGGAATACAAAGGCAAAAAAAAAAATCAGAGAAATGTCAGGGTGGGGAAATTTTGAAATTTTAGATGGGAGGCCATCTAACAAAGGTGACACTAGAATAGCTTTTCAGAGGAAGTTAGGAAATGAGGGAGAGCCTTAGGTGTGTAGGGGAAGGCCACCGCAGCAGAGGGTATAGCAAATGCAAAGGTCCTGAGGCAGGAGCATGCTTGGGAGTTTGAGAAAGAGCCAAAAAGCCAGTGAGTCTAGAATGAGTAAGTGAAGGCAAGAGGAGAAGGACACAATGTATATAATATGAACTGGTTATGTAGGTTGTCATAGTTTAGAGCAAGAACTTGGCTTTGACTCCATATAAGATGGTTTTGAGTAAAGGGGTTACAGAAACATGAAATGGGACTTTCTTGGCTGTATTGAGGCCATTTCAGGGTGGATACAGATGGGGAGGAAACAGGGCACACCAGCATAGAAGCTACTGGAGTAGCCCAGGCAGAAGACCGTGGAGGTCTGGGCCAGGATGAGGTCTTCCTCCCGCCTTCCTTTCAGTTTAATAGATCAGTGATTCAAGTCGACCACATTCAGGAGGATGAGTGTTCAGATGACATTTAGCTGGACCTTTTTATGTGAGTATCCATTATATTGCATTTTCTGAGGGAGGCACATCTCCTTTGGGAGACTGTATTCCAGAAGAACAGCCTTCTCGATTTAAGCAGACTGGATCAATAAGAGATTTTTTTCCCGTTTGATTAGATTATGATGTTTATTAGATGAGAAGTACAGTGGTTGAGTCCATTACTTAAAATTACACATGCAACTATTTTAGGGGTCCTCCTATCTTACAAATGCTTCACATTCATTCTTTTTCTTCTTTTTCTTTTTTCTCAAGACAACTCTAGGCAACAGGCATAATTATTCCCATTTTGAGGATAAGGAAATCAAGTGTTGGGGATTCTGTGTAAAATCTCAAACAGCTGGCAGGAAAGACTTCACATCTGTACACTCTGGCTTCAAAGCTCCCTTTAAGAGATACTTAATAGATATTCTTTTAAAAAATTCCTTTCAAATAGTGCTTACTTGATACTGGGTAATGTTTTACATTGAATTATTGATTCAGTCGCTGTCCAATCACCTGGAAGATTACTTATGCCGGGAGCTGTCAATCTTGGGCACGAACCGGAATCTGCCGGAGTGCGTGTTCAAACACAGATTGCGGGGCTCTGCCCCAGAGTCTCTCATTTACGTGACCTCAGGTGGGCCCATGAGTCTGCATTTCCAACACGCTCCTACGTGATGCCGACGCCGCTAGTCATGGGGCCGCACTTTGAGACTCCCCCGTCTATGCCAACCCTGTTATTTTCCCCATAAACAAACACACTGGAGATCTAAGCTGACCGCTATTTTCAACATCAGTAACAACCCTTCCCACGTGAATTAATTGTGAGAGGAAACTTGAACTACAGAGAAACAAAACTAACTCCCCTAAATGAAAATTTGGGGTTTGATGCTTCTTTGCTTGTTTTCAGTCAAAAGTAGAAATCATAGGACCATCTTTGTTCTCACATTTTCTCCTAATTTAATATCTCCTTTTGAAAATTTAATCACGAGGAGCCTTGCCCCATCTCACACACATTTCATTTCCCCTGCCTGCTTTCTCTCCTCCTTCCCACTTTGAAATTTCTGTCATGCTTTGTAGTTGCTCAGGAGATTTTCAAAACCATCATCTCGTGGACAGATCTGCTACAAACAGGGTTGATGAAGGCTCTGGTGATAGCTACCCAGACTCCTACTGAATCAGAGTTGTTGGTTTGTTTTTTTTTTTTATGGAATTAGGGATGATTTGTGAATCTTGGACTAGAAACGTCCTTTGGCAGAATCCGTCAGAATCCACTTCTGATGTCTGGCACCAGTAGCAAACTTATTTGCAGTCAGTTGGTGGGAAACAGCTATTTGGTTCTCCTTGTCCTTTGACGCAAAGCTCAAATGTCATTTCTTCTGCGACACCTTCCATGGCTCGGGCTCAAACCAGACTACGTGTCCTTCTCTTCTTCCTGGAGAACTCTGTTCACACGTCCCCTGTGTTCCCCAGTATGCAACCCACCACCTTATTGCAAATGGCTGACTCACTGACCAGACTCACTCTCAGTAAGAAAGGAACTGACTGTCCCTCTGTTTTATGCATTTGGAACCCAGCACAATTCTTGAGACTCCGTTTGCTGAGCAGATGAGAGGCAACAAAGCAAAGTAGCAAGAGGCAAGAGCTTTGAAGTCAGGCAGGCTTGTTTGGAGACAAAATTCTTCTCTACTGTCATAAAGGTACATTTTCACAGAGATGAAGCTTCCCTGTAAGGGCACCTGGGTGGCTCACTTGGTTGAGCTTTTGACTTCCACTCAGGTCATGATCTTGCGGTTGGTGAGTTCGAGCCCTGCATGGGGCTCGCTGCTGCCAGCGTGGAGCCCACTTCAGACCCTCTATCGCCCTCTCTCTGCCCCTCCCCCCTCACACTGTCTCTCTCAAAAATAAACATTAAAAAATAATAAAGCTTCCCTATAGGCTCAGTTTCTTCATCTGTAAAATGGGGAAACGACACCACTCTTGCCCCGAGTTGTGAAAAATTAATATTATTTTGGGTTAAGCCATGCGATGTCTCAACACGCTGCTTGGCTAGAGCTGAATGAATATCAAATGTAAATCTGATGTTCGCAGGCACTCTTTCTTCAACCCCTAGAGGATCAGGTAAGCTGAAATCGAGCCCCTAACTTCATAGCCCCACGAGCTGTGGAGATCCAAAGCCCTTCTCTTAATTTATATCAATTTCTAGGAGTTCACGTCCTCATGACCCGCCTTGCCTCTGGGTCCCCTGCCTTTACATTTTCTGCTTTTTTATGTATACAGTGGAGACGTGGTCCTACACCAGACGCTAGACACATGCGCGCATGCGCATTTGTGAGCAAGGCAGGGTTCACTGAGGGTTTCAGGCTGCAAGGATCCCTTCATGATCTTCCACGTCTCTCTGACTTTCCCCTTTCTCTCTCCCTTCCACCCCCAGTTACTCCCCACACCTTCCTGTCTGATTAGTCTTCCCCCGGTTCATCTTCCCTTACGCAGAGCTCTTAGGAACCGCTGTGTGTTACCCGCCTGAACTTCCACACCTGAACCCAACAAGAGGCTCCGTGGAACCAGGGGTCTGGTGCCCGCCTGGGCCCACCTTTCTCAGAGGGTGTGCGGCTGAGCACAGCGCCTGTTCTGTCATTCCAGCTGTGACTGCTCTTGTCAGAGTTGTCACCGCGAGGGACCTTCGTGCATTCTTTCGTTCCTTCTTTCTTCTTTTGTTCTTTCTTTCCTTCCTTCTTTTCTTTCTTTCCTTTCCTTTCTTCCTCTCTTTCTTTTTTCTTTTCTTTTTCTTTCTTTTTTCTTTTCTTTTTCTTTCTTTTTTCTTTTCTTTTTCTTTCTTTTTTCTTTTCTTTCCTTCCTTCCTTCCTTCCTTTCCTTTCCTTTCCATTCCTTTCTCTCTCTCTTTCCTTCTCTCTCTCTCTCTCTCTCTCTCTCCCTCTTCCTCTTCCTCTTCCTCTTCCTCTTCCTCTTCCTCTTTCTCTTTCTCTTTCTCTCTCACCGGGTCTTGTTGAATTAATATCACCAGGTGTCATCTCCATGCCCATCTGAGTCCAGAACCGGGGCCTTCTTTCCAGGACTCTGATGCTGGAGAAAGAATTCATAGCCATGATTCCCAGGCTTAAAAGGCACTAAGTAAGAACCCAGGAAACCACCCATTGCAAACCTGTAAAATTACAGAGGAAAATGTGCTGTAGTTTAAATGTGGTACTATTCTGAGCTCAGTGGATTTTTAGGAACATAAAACACACAGTGATGATCCTTTTCCAGTTCCAGTGTAGCATCTGACTTTATGGAGATGTTAAACCATCTTGAGGGTTTTTGGTTTCTATCTTTCTTCCTTTTGCCCCTTTGCTCAAAGAAATGGTGGTTTTTTTTTTTTCTTTAAGAAATGTTTTCTTGTTTCTTGCTAATGAGCTGGATCCTTGTCAGAAAAATAAGATAAAATAAAATAACTATTTCCCTACCATCTTGGGCTGCATAATTCCTATTTCATTTTTCCGGAAGCTAAATTTTCAAGGGGCTTCACTGAGAGAGTGCAGAAAAGCAGACATCTTAGTCATTTAGGGGAAAGTAATGACAGACTGTGTACAAGAAAAGAAACAAAAATTAATGACAAATCACATTAAAAGATGACGGATTATTTTCAGTGTGGGAAACAGACCTTGAAGACAAACAGTTTTATGTGTGAACTAGATCAAAAGCATGATTCTCAGTTAATTTCTTGGTTGTAAATTAAATTATTGCTTTAGAGACATAAAAAAATATAGATATACACAATTCCCTTCTGCTCTTCTGGATATAGTCATCTTTTCCATGAGCACTTGTCCATATATTTAACGATGGCAGATAATGGATTTTAAAAGTGTATTTAAAAAGTTAAACCATTGGAGGATCTATTTTGAATGGAAAATATCTCCCAGTAGAATTTATTTTGGAAAATTAAAGGCAATGCTCAGGCAGTGAGATAACATTTAAGTAAGTGCATGTGAGTCGTTTTCCCCCTCCGCTGACAGTCTTTGTGCTAATCATGACAGTGAGTGCCAAGTACATTGTGGCTGAGTTTACTTGTCCGAGCGCTCAGGTGGCTGAGAGTAGGTATCTTGAAGAGTCGGGTGTGGGGGGTAGGGGTGGGGGGTGGTGTAGGGATGTGACCTTGGCCTCTAGATAGATCAGCAAACTGTTTCTGCCGAGGTCCAGATAACAAAATACCCTAGGCTTTGTGAGCCAGACAGTCTTTTTAGCAACTATTTAATCCTGCAGTTGTAGACCAAAACCAGCCCCATGTAAATAAAGGGTGTGGCTGTGTTCCAATAAAACTTTGTTGACAAAAGCAGGTTGTGGGCCAGATTTGAGCTGTAGGCTGTGAACTCCTGACTGCTGACTTAGAGGGATATTTGGTCGTAACTTGGTCCACAAGCTTCTTGTTCCCGTTTTCACAATCTTTGAATACATCCCAAACCCTGGTCCACAGAGTGGGGATTAGAACCTCAGCCAGAACCTGAGGCTCCCCGCTGTCCCTCAGCACAGGACAGGAGCAGAAAAACAGAAAGGGCATGGAGAACGCCAGTTCACCTTTCAAAGTTGGGTGCCAGTGTGGTATCTGGTGTCAAAACAGTTTGACAGATCGTAAAACAAAGATTGAGGCATTTGTAAAATATTCACTAAGTGCTGCCTGTCTGGCTCTGTGCCAGTACTAGAATCGCACGGGTTACCGCACTGACCAAGTCCCTGCAAGTATGAGGCTTTTTCCCCCCTGGTAAGGAAGAGGCACAGCATGAAAGGAGCCCGGCAGGGAGAGGGCTGAAGTGAGTCTCGCCTCTGAAAGTGGGACTCTGGTGAGGAGTGACAGAGAAACGCCGGCCTCTTCCATGTGAGCAGGTATTCGATCAACAAAACACAGACGCCTGCGTCAGCTCAGCAAAGGAGACAACATTGCACAAGACGTGGTTCCCTCCTTTAAGAAGCTCAGAGTCTGATGGGGGGAAAAGGCAAGGAACAACTTGAATGACAGACAGCTTGGCAGTCTGAATCCTGCATACGCTGACAGACCCCGAAATTCACAGAAAAGGAAATGAAAACGGCCGGTTCTGTGAGACGATGCCTACTAACCTCGCAATTCATCATTAATGCACAAATTAAGAACATACCTTTCTTCCAACTATCAAATTGGCAAGAACCACAAAAACTGTATTCTCCACTGTTAGTGTGAGGGAAGAGAACTCTAATATATTTTGGATTAAAGTCCAAATCAATAAAGCCTTTCTGGTGGACCGTTTGTCAGTGTCTAAGTAAATTTTAAATGGGCATTTCTTTTGAATCAGCAGTTTCCAAGATGAGTCTCAACTGGAGAAAAATACTTGCACCTAAGCGCCAAAAGGCAGGTATAAAGTGTTCCTACTACATAGCTCTTCATTATGAAACAGGAAAAACTGAGTGTCCAGCAACAGGAAACTGTTTTTAAAAATAGGAAATCCACACTAAGTGGCATTATGCAGTCATGGAGAAAAATTAAATATATTTATATATGAACTTACATAAAATGTATTAGAAAAAAATGTGTGTAATAGAAGAACCCGGCTACTTATTGGATGAGTGCAGATATAGTTCGTAAGTCTGGTAGGATATACATCAAATCATGTGCTGGCTAAGGGGCAAATGAGAGATGATGAATGGTGAATAGGTGTGTTTTCCATTTCAGTCCAGTAAAATTTAAAAATTTTAGTATTTAAAAATAACCATTAATACAATATGACTTATAAGATAGTTGCACAGTAAAAAAAATATATCCACTGTGCAAGCTCTTCCTTAATACTAAATTATTTGTAATGTTTATTCATTTTTGAGAGACAGAGTGTGAGTGGGGAAGGGACAGAGAGAGAGGGAGTCACAGAATCCGAAGCAGGCTCCAGCCTCCAAGCTGTCAGCACAGAGCCCAACCTGGAGCTCGAACTCACAAACCATGAGATCATGCCCTGAGCCAAAGTCTCATGCTTAACTGACTGAGCCACCCAGGCGCACCTCGCCATTAATTCTAGAAGGGACTACAATTCATTTATCAAATCTACACCTTGGAGTTCCTTGTTTACTTTGAACACTGTATTTCTTTCAAGGGGGAGGGGGAGTCATTTCTTTCTGCCTGCTATTTCCCCAGGATATGTAAAGTCCTATTCCTCGTGATAATATCTGAAAATGAACATAATCCAAAGGTCCTCACTTTGCAATGTTTGCAGTAAGATTTCAGCATCTTAGCATTTAAGCGTTTTCAGATTACATCCATTTAAACATCTGTGATTCATTATCATAAATATCACAGTTGTGTGGGACCATATGCTTCAGCTTGTAGCATACATATATAAAGAAAAAGCACTAGCAATAAATTTCAGGAACCTTAGACTTGCTGTGGGTATGTGCAAAAAGAACATTTTCAGACACGTGGGGCCTTCTATAATCAGAGTAATATACTTGTGATCCCATATAAGAATCCTTCAGTTGTGAAAGTTGCCAGTTTTGATGGAAAGCTAGGATTTACATTTGGCTCATGCTGGTCCCATGATAATTCAGGTAGGGTGGAGAGCAGAACAAAGGCCTGCAGATACAGTGGCTTTTACTTCCTAAGGAAATGAACACGGGCTATTGTTGAGTGAAGAAATCATAAGACAATGGGACACCTTTAACAAGTGATAAGACACTCTTGGCAGGCATCCTCGTCCATTCCCACGAGGCTGAGTCTAGAGACGATGCCATATGGCATAAGGGATGCAATAAAAATCTCTTGGCAACTGGAGGATGAATAGACATGGCCTACAGGGATGATCATTTTCTTGCTTACATCAGAAGACCATATATGCAGACAAGAATTAATTGTGCTTCCTGTATTGTAAGCCAGATCATCTTATTTTAATCTCCTGATAAGGTTTTGTCAACTAGACAGAACCAATTTGTTATCACAGCTGGCGAGCGTCTCACCCACTACAATTAGGGAAGAGCTGAATGAATTAATTGGTTGCAACCAAAGAGTCGGCTAATATTTCTGATGGCCGGCTCTTGCCAGGATTAGCACCAAGCAGAGACAGAAAGACGAAGATAAAGCGGTTAAGAGGCTTTTGGCCTGGAAGAAGCCCCAGGTTACCAAAGGATAGGGCAGGAGGAAATTAGAAGGTGTAGAAGCCCGTGTTCCACATTCAATGGGAGTTGATTGGCATTGCTGCTGGTTATTACCAAGCCACCGACTTTGTCCATATCTTGAGTGTATCCGTTAGGAAGGATTCTTGCCTCAGACAGTGTACTTGGGCTCCCAAACACTAGTCCATCTTCTGGAAATATTTCTGAACCCTCTCTGGAATCGCAGGTAGCATAAGACCATCTCTGCACAGAAGCATTCTTGGTCTCCACAGGGAATGAAGGATAGGTTGTTCAAAATGCCTCAGGAGGTTTTATACACAAGATACTCATTCACGCACTGTCTGCAGATTATTTATGAGTTTTATGAAAATCAAACCATACTGAAGACCATGGATCAAACGTCCATGCTCTTTTGTCGTCCCCCTATGATGTTTTGTTTGCTGTGATCCAGGAATTTGTGATGGCTTTGCAGTACAATAGCAGAAAGTCCAGATCTCAATAGACTTTATCTTTGATAAAAGTTTTAGATAGATCACTGATAGCAAATTCCACAGTAAGCGTTTCTCCCAGCTCTTAAGAGCTCTTGAATATTTTTAGATGTTCTCGGGCTGCATAATGATCTAGTGGGCCCTATTCATGCATTTTCCTCATCCTTCTCCAGAGTTTAAGTGTTCCCTAAATTTTGACCTACAGAAACTTCTGGTTTCTGGAAAATGGGATTGTCCCTGATGGATCTAATCACTTATTTCAAGATTGTATTCAACTCTGCCTTTGACACCTTTTTCAACTCTAGACAGACTGTGTAACTTCTGTTAAGCCATATGCTGCTAGGCTGCAGACTAACTTCTAACACTTTGGATCCTACCGGTTCTGGAATAGCACACCCCCTACGTCTTCTCCCAGAACCTGGGGCAGGACTCTGCAGTAGAGGTTAAAAAAAAAAAAAAAAAAAAAAAAAAAAAAGCCAAGTTCCACCTCTGCTACATATAGATGTGTGGCCTGAAGAAATTTGCTTCAAGGAACCCAGGTGGCTCAGTCACGTAAACATCTGACTTCAGCTCAAGTCGTGATCTCCTGGTTTGTGAGTGTGAGCCTTGCATTGGGCTCTCTGCTGTCAGTCCAGAGCCTGCTTCAGATCCTCTGCCCCTGCCCTGCTCATTCTCTCTCTTACACACACATGTGCTTTCTAAAAAATAAACATTTAAAAAGAAGAGGAAATTTGCTTAATCTCTCTGGGCTTCAATTGCCATCTCTATAATATTATCTTCAAAAGACTGTTGGAAAGGTGAAAGAAATATTTATCAGTGGTTAGTACACTGCCTGACATTTAGAAAATGTTCTGCAAGCAACTATATATAGAAGATAGATATCTATCTGTGTGTACAAGTAAATATAACTGTATATAGAAGGATATCTATATATAGGTATATATCTAATTGTATGTAGAATATATCTTCTATAGAAGATAGATGTCAAACCTGAAAAATCAGCACCATTATGGTTTTGTAGGGTGCCTCGAAGATCTAGGGAAATGCTTCAGATGATTACTAATGCCTGTTCACATGAGCTAACACTCATTTAACTCGGATACCACTGGCATTTATGTTCACTGAACTAGTTAAGAACTGGAACGAATGTTGTCTTGCTAAAATCCTCAGCTAGTTTGATGTTATTACCAATTTTTGATACCCAGCCAATTTGTCCATTTTCTTGGATCAAGTAGGTTGGTAAGCTAACCTGGTACAGATTGGTTTGTTACCTTTTATGAAAAGAAAGTCTCCTGTTTCCTCACTCACTAATTCCTAGGTAATTTTTCAAATCTAGTAATTAGAGTACACAGAGTGGCACCGTGAAACTCCTGGAGTGTGGTGAACCTGGGTTTGAACTCAAGTTCTGTCACTAATGTCCCTCATTTTCTCTCCATAAAACAGTTGAAATATCATGTGAAGATTGGTATGATAAGGTGCCACTTACTGAGTATCTATTGTGTTCCTGATACTTCGTTAAAAGCTTAATAGTACATAGATACATAGATTAATGGCATAGAATAGAAAACCCCCAAATAAACCCACAACTATATGGTCAATTCATCTTCAACAAAGCAGGAAAGAATATCCAATGGGAAAAAGACAGTTTCTTCAACAAATGGTGTTGGGAAAACTGCACAGCAACATGCAAAAGAATGAAACCGGAGCACTTTCTCACACCACACACAAGAATAAATTCAAAATGGATAAAGGATGTAAATGTGAGACCTGAAACCATAAAGATAATAGAACAGAGCACAGGCAGTAACTTCTTTGATATTGACCATAGGAACTTCTTTCTAGAAGTTCCTTTCTTGCCCCCAAAGCAAGAGAAACAAAAGCAAAAATAAACTATTGGGAGTTCATCAAAATAAAATCTTCTGCACAGCAAAGGAAACAATGGACAAAACAAAACAAAAAAGCAACCTATAGAATGGGAGAAGATACTTGCGGCTGACATATACAATAAAGGGTTAGTATCTAAAATATATAAAGAATTTATAAAACTTAAAACATGAAAAATAAATGATACAATTAAAAATGGGCAAAAGACATTAATAGACATTTTCTCAAAGAAGACATAGATGGCCAACATGCTCACGGGAAGATGCTCAACATCACTAGTCATCAGGGAGATGCAAATCAAAACTACGATGAGATATCACCTCAGACCTGTCAGAATGGCTAAAATCAATAACACAAGAAACAACAGGTATTGTAGAGGGAGTGAAAAAAAGGGAACCCTCTTACACTTGGTGGGAAGACTAACTGGTGCAGTCACCCTGGAAAATAGTATGGAGTTTCCTCAGAAAGTTACAAATAGAATTATTGTACCATACAGCAATTACACTACTATGTATTTACCTAGAGAATACAGAAATATTAATTCAGAGGGATAAATGCACCCCAGTTATTTATAGGAGCATTACTTATAATAGCAAAATTATGGAAACAGCCCAAGTTTCCATTATTCCATCAGTTGATGAATGAATAAAGAAGATGTGGTTGGTTGGTTGGTTGGTTGGTTGGTTGGTTGGTTGGTAGGTAGGTAGGTAGGTAGGTAGATAGATAGATAGATAGATAGAGTGGATGGAAAGATAGATGATGAATGGATGGATGGATGGATGGATGGATGGATGGAGAGAGAGATAAATATAAATGTGGTAGATAGATAGATATAGATAGAGATAGAGATAGAGATATAACGGAATATTACTCAGCCATAAAAATGAAATCTTGATATTTGCAATGAAGTGGATAGAGATAGAGAGTGTTATTCTAAGTGAAATGGGTAAGTCAGAGATGTACCAATATCATATGATTTCACTTATATATGGAACTTAAGAAATAAAACAAATGAGCCAAGGGGGAGAAAAAAGAGAAAGAGAGAGAGCCAAACCAAGAAATAGACTCTTAATTATAGACAACAAACTGATGGTAACCATAATGGAGATGAGTAGGGGGATGGGTTGAATTGGTAATGGGGATTAAGGAGTACACTTGTTGTGATGAGTCTTTAGGAGATGGGACTGTGTCTTCTCTATTAATGATAGCACTTTATACATTTAATATTTATAAATCAGAAGCTGATTGAATACACATTCCCTGAAGACTCATTTTGCCGGATTTTTGTTTGCTCATCTTGGACATTTTTATTTATTGCCAAATGTTGAGTTACCACTGCTGCCCTCCTACCTGCTCTCATATCCACACCCTCCTTATCCTTTCTGAAGCCTTCCATGGGAGTGTAGTAAAAGACCAACTGATCATTCCACCTAGAGTTCTAGGTAAGAGATTGGGTCAAAACTAAAGGCCCTTTAGATACATGATGCTGCCTTGCTAAATTGATGGTGGTCAAGTTTATAATTAGATCTTCAAATTCTCATAGTCATTTAAAAAATGTGCCTATGTGATTTTTATACTTTGACTATTTTGCTTATGTATTAGTATAAATATTTACCCGAAAAGCTGTAATTCATCGCTTCAAATGTTGCTCATATGTTCCTGCATTCTTAAACATGATTTTATTATGGCTGAAGGCCAAAATATTCTTTAGAAGAACACATCCAACTTTATAACAAAATATAGGGAAGATACACAAAAATTTGCTTTCTAAGCAATTTTTAGAGAACACATCTCCTTCATAAAGTGAAAAATACTTGTTGATCATCTCTCATCTTGGATGATTTCTGATAATGATGAGCCTGCTCATTAGTTGACTTTTTCTTGCTGCTAGAAATAAGTTATTGTATTCACCTATGATTTGTTTGCTTGTAATTTCTCCCCTGTGGTGCTTGTTTGGCCTTTTGATACAATGAAGGAATGGAATGCTGAAGCTTCAATGGGGCAACCCCCCAGATGGTTGTGTGGTCCAATCTTCTAGACTCAGAATATCATGAAAGCAGATAATTTACCTTATTCATCATTATGTTGGCATTTATCCCTTACTACCCACTCTACTGCACATTGTAAGTGAAAAAAAATATTTTAATGGGTTGCTAGATAGTAATTTGAGATTTAGAATCATAGTATTTCCCAATTGTAAGAGACATCATCCAACATGAGAATCTCTTCCACACCATTCCTGCTGAATAGCCATTTAGATTCTACTTGAAAATATCTAGTAACGAACAAATTATTTCATCCAGAAATACTAGCACTTTCAAATGGTAATCTGAATTTCTTCAGGCTTTTCTAGTATTTGAACAATAATGAGTTCATGCAGATAATAATATTTGCATAATACATTCTTGTAGCCCCCACCTGCACAATTGTGAAACCTCACCTTACCCCCTCCTCTGGCCATCATTGAGATGATTTGGGAAAGACCTCACACAAACTCAACAAATTATTCTCCCATGACCCCTTCTTCTGGTCTCTTTCTTGCTTAACTTACCTGAAAACCTCCTGAAGGAAATATCTCCCTCACTGCTCTTTGTAAGAAGGCTGCTTCTCAAAGTCCATCTCTAGGATCTTCAAAGGCATGAACCCCCAAGATGCCAGGAGACACAAAGCTACTCTAGCCTCCCTTGTACTGGAGCAAAGTCAGGGTGTACTCCATTTAGAAATGGGCCAAGCCGCCATTCACCATCGCAGGTTGTAGAGAACCACCTAACAGAGCTTGAGATTACCTAAATTGCCTATGGTTTGTGAATCTTTGAGCTTGTATATATAGCTTATTCTTTTCTTGAACTACAAACCCATGGTGATGGAGTAGGAAGCCAATTTAGAGTTCTGTCTTCCTTCTGTGTCTGCCTCTCTCTTAGTGCCCATATAGAAGTTTTCCTCCTCACAGGTCCCTTCCTCCTTATGTGGATCTGCCCAGGCAATTGGCAGGTACTTGGGAAATCACAGGTCTGATGGCATCAGACACGATCAGGATCTGGCAGGACACTCTGCCACATGTCCCCCTGACAACTCCAACTGCAAGGCCAAAAATCTTGAATGTTGCCATGGAGCAAGCCTCTCTTCTCCTTAACTTATCCGGTACAGAGCAATAGGGAGGGAGGCACGTTTGCATGTAATTAGTAGATACCGCAGAAACTAAAGGCTATGTAAGACACATATGTTGGTCCTATGGAAATCACTGAGAGAGGATCTCTGTAAATCTGAGACTTGGTGATTCTCAAACCTGCTGAGTCTGTGATTAATATTTCGCTGATTGGGTGACTTTCAATCGACTTACTCAAATCTTCATATGAGTTTGGGCCATCATTCTCAGTTTTGTTTGGGGAGTTTCAAATTTGCTTAGCTGTCAGGTTGCAGTTCTGCTGTTTATTCATTCAAGGAACAGGGTTGAGTGTATATTATGTCAGGCGCTATGCCATATAAAGTAATTCCAATTTGAAATACAAATTCATAGTGATTGTAAGTACCATGGGATAGACGATGCACAGTACTCTTTCAGAAAACAATCTGCCATGTTTTAAAGAATCTGTAACAAGAGGAAAATGTAACCCTGACAGAAAAGACTAGTTTGAGAGCTAGCAGCTCAGTTTTTAATGGTAGGCAGAAAGTCCCCTGAAAGCAGATGTGGGCCCTATCTTGTTCCAAGAGGAAGCCCTTAAGGGTTTACATGGCAAAAATAGGCTTCTACAGAAGGTCACTTGACAAGATCATTCATTATGATACCTTTGCCGAGATAGAATTGAAACTCTTATTTTATCAAGGTCGGAATCACAATGTAAGATGGTATCAAGACTGTGCATTCTGTACCCATCAAACCTACAAAGACTTTGCAGGTGAAATGTATTCCTGAGCTATTGAGTCATGGTTAGGAACATGCCCACAACCTTCCAGAAGTTGTACAGATGTCACTGCTGATTCCAGGCCAACAATGGAGTACAGGGCACAGTTCAGCATGTTTAGGAATCAGGAGGGTAGAATGAATAAAGGCTGGGTGAGGTGCCTATTGACCTGGCCCAATGGGGGTAGGACTGAACATATGTTAATGAAAGTTTGATTGGCTAGAACATTTGAGAAATGAAGGGGTTTGGGGAAACCATAGGAAATGCTTTCTGTTTCTCTCGGTTGGGCAGGTCCATAGCGCCTCTGGACTAAGCCGTATGAGCTCTTTTAAAGGAAGTTGGTCCCTCTGGATGGCAGTGGGATACTGGAGGATGTGAAAAGCAATTAGTCTTGCTCTGTATCCTGGGGAGAGTCCATCTGATGTTTCTGAATTAAATGCTACTTCCGTTGTCAGAAAGGCCCAGCATTCCGTGTCCCGGCAAGGACTAGCAAGTGAACAAATATACAGACCATCTTGCCTCTGGAACAATTGGATTGGATTCTGTTTGACTTACGGGGATGGCTGGTATATCCTAAAGCAGAGTAAACAATTTACATTCTGCGGGACAGAGTCGTTTCCTGGTCTCCGTGGTGTGCTGGGGCCAATGTTTCTACTCCTAAGACGGTTGTTAAGCTTCTAGAAAATCTGCAAGCCAACTGAAGGCACATTGGTAGCTGAAATCAGCCATATTTAGAATATTTACACCACAGACATTGGCAAATGCTATGAGTGAAGACTTTTCCCCTAAGCCAACGTAACTGCTGAAACTATGCCACGCCCTTCTGTGTGTGACTAGAGATCTCTAGAAGCAGATTATCTGTAGACCCAACCGTATCTATCTGTGGGAGACATTCAGCTCCTAGGAAGACTGATTGAAAGCCCATTGGCCCACTGATCCACATGCAAACTCACCCAACCAGACAAGTAGTCTGACCACCAATGCTGAGAGTTACACGTGTCTCCCACGTGCAGACCAATTTTTAAGTCTCTACAAATGTGATATGTAGTTTGGACCATTCACTCATCAAAGATGTGAGGGTACGGTCATAGACTGACCCCCAAGCGCTTACAAAAGTAGGACAAATTCCATATTTTAGTGCATCCCTATCTCCATGAGCAGGACTGATCTCTATTTTGCAGACAAATTTAAATCCATTTGCATTTTCGTATTTCCTGGGATCATAATACAGCTTAATTTGCTTGCTCAAACATTGCAAGATGGTAAGAAATCTATGCCTTTTGGATTTTCATCCTCAAGAATCACATTCAAAAGAAAGAAAGAAAGTATAAAATCAAGGTCAGGAAGATTAAGCCCCTTAATTCACGTGCCAAACCTCCCATTTCAATTGTGGTTTTGTCGCCCAGCTAAAGTTTGTCTTTTTGTGACATTTGCATTAAGCCCAGAGGACATTTTGAGTGGAAACATGCTGAAAGCATAATTGAAACTCTGAGTGGTGCCATTTGTCTCATTTGCATTTTCCCCCCAGGTGGGGGGTTTTCACTCCCCCCACTTCTTCTCCTGGGGTCTTCAAAGATTATCGCAAAGAATGATGTTGTGCAATTGACTCCAACAAATCCCCATGTACAGTATATTATATGTATATTTTTTTCTTTCCAGAAGCTATTTTAAATGCCATAGTGATACACTGTGTTAGGAAGTCCTTTGTAGGTTCGTATTAGCACAGAGAGTTTATTTTCCTTCTCAGATAGAGATTTTAAACATTTGTTCACAAGTTTAATTGTTTATTAGAATGTTTCCTTTCAATTATCATCATGGTGTCATTCCAGGCTATTTAGAAGGATGTCTCTATAGAAACACATTAAAAAAAAATTGATAGATGGGCACCTGAGTGACTCAGTTAGTTAAGTGTCCCAACTTCAGCTCAGGTCATGATCTCGTGGGGCCTGAGTTCAAGCCCTGTGTTGGGCTTTTGTGCTGACAGCTCAGAGTCTGGAGCCTGCTTCAGATTCTGTGTCTCCCTCTCTCTGCCCCTACCCTACTCCCTCCCTCCCTTCCTCCCTCCCTCTCTCTCTCTCTCTCTCTCTCTCTCTCTTTCAAAAAACATTTTAAAAATAGACATAAACTATTCAATTTCATCCTTAATATGTTCTTTGAAATCTGTCCCCAAACATGCACTGACTCCATCTCTTTTAAAAAGTTTGAGGGGCGCCTGGGTCGCTCAGTTAATTTTCTGACTCTTGGTTTTCAGCTCAGATCATGATCTCATGGTTTCATGGGTTCGAGCCCCATATAGGGCTTTTTGCTGACAGCACGGAGCCTGCTTGGGATTCCCTCTCTCTCTCTCTCTCTCTCTCTCTTTCTCTCTCTCTCCCCACCCCTCTCCCATTCACACTATCTCCATCTCTTTCAAATATAAATAAATTAAACCTTAAATTTTTTTTTAAAAGTTTGAGAATCACACATCGTGGTCGTGTTGGCAAAGTTGAGACAATGATGCAAGGCTGAGGCTATCAGTTGCACCCTTTAATAGGGATTTTAAGGTGTGATTATAATCGGCAGGGAAGTAGAGTCTGTTTTTCTAGGGGGAAGAAGAATAAAAAGTGTGATGAATTGTTTCTCTTTTTATTGAGTATTCCTCATATATTTCGATCTGCCATCTACCTATGGCCAAAGTTGTTGTCATTGGCGAAGTCTAGATCTGCACCTTCTCTAAGGTTTGCATATCTCTCAAACCTGCATTATTTATGTTAGATATATTCTTTCAAATATCAGAAGGCCTGCTGGATTACATCAAATAATCCTATGGAGTTCTATTGGATCCCTTGTAGATTATGAGCCTGAGGAAGGTGGAGCCAGGCGGGAATTTGTTTATATGAGGGCCGTGCGGAAGGCGTGGAGCCCAGGCCCGCATTTCAGGAGGGCTTCAGTGGCTGCAAAGACAAATAGAGGTTTTCATTTGACTCCTTAGATTTCATTTAACATTTTCAGAGATAAAGGACATCTGGCACATCCCACATGTATTATAAATGTTATCTTCAAATAATTTTGTGAGAATAAATAATTTGACTCAAGTGAAAGAAAAATGTTAACCAAATAATGGATCAGCTATGAAGATATGGCAGAACTGGAGGCTGGGAGCCTTGAAGGAAGGGGTACGTTCACCGCAGGAGAATAACGTAGACTAACTGTGTGGCCTTAACCTTATTCAGCCTCCCCAAGTCTCTGTTCCTACAGGGAAAGAAAAAATTACCTCCCTTGCGCTGATAATGTGAGGATTCACTGCAGTCGTGAACGTGAATCTCTCAGTGCGATGTCATGCTTTTAGGAAAAATAATACCTTAGATTGGAAGGAAGTTATCCGTACAAACCATCCATCTAAGGAATATCTAGTGAAACTCTGTTGAGTCTGCTGTGGGCGGGGCCTGTAATTTTACTCCTTTGATGTCACCTTTTCCTTCACCACCTCTCACGTGAGATAGGCTGGGCTTCGCCAAGAAAAGTAGGAGGATTCAAGCCTGGATCTGAATCCTCTGCCTCTCTCCCCTATCCCCCAACAGAGGCACCTATAGTAACCATCTCCATGGTAACCACACTCGGCCCAGCAGGCCAGAGCATGGGTACCTGACTAGAAAGAGATGGAAGGACCCAGGAGGCAGGTGGAAAGCCAGCTGGCAGCAGGAAGCGGTGCAGGAAAAGGAAAAAGTAGCTTCCTTAATGCCCACGATTACAGGAGTGATGATGGTGATCATTCTTATTCACGAAACAGCAGCCTAACTATCACGTAGGTATATATGATTGTGTTGAATGCGCACCCTAAGAATTACAGTGCCTGTGAGGGGGGTACTATTATGTCCCACTTTAAAGTCATTGAGGTGCAGGAGGATGGGTGGGCTGCCCAAGGTCTCAGCTGCCACACATGAACCAGGATTAGAAAAGGGCTAGAGACCCACCATTAAAGCTGCCCTTTCTTAGGCCATGGGGATAGCAGCTTCTGGCATGCTAGGTCCCCAACCTCCTCTCTGCACCAAGGACGGCTGGGAAACCCGGAAATCTGGCATCTTGACCAGCAGTCCATTGTCTGAGGTCCTGGTTCTCAGCCCCAGCTGCATGAGGTTTGTCTGGGGAGCTTGAAGGAGGGACTAGTGTCCAGACCCCAGACCATCCCCGTTATGTTGGAATCTTGGTTGGGAGTTGAGAAGGTATTGCTATTTTTTTTAATGCTCTCCAGGTGATTCTCATAGCCTTGAAAAAGAACCACAGTTTAGAGCATCTGCTCCTAAATTAGTCAAGATATCTAAAACAAACAAGGACCCAATTTGCAATCCTTAGCTATTTGATAGAGCACACTGGGAAGAAAGCTAGACCATCTTGGGTGCCTGTGATGTGCTGGACCCTGAATGTGGGTCTGGTCCTTCAGCTCGCCCTCACCTGGCACCGCTGAGAAGCCGAGGGATGAACGAGTGGCCTTCGGGGGTCAGGATGGGCCAACTGCCCTTTTCCCTCTTACGCATCAATTCCCAGGAAATGAATGTACTGAGAACTTAAACTGTAGAGGCAGACAGACGGACTGGGGACAGACAGATGGACTGGGGACAGGTTCCTGCTTTCTCTGGGTGTGTGCACTTGAGCAAGCTAGGCAATCTCTCTGAGGCCCAGTCTGTTTTTCTGTAAAATGGAAAGTGATGCTTACAGAGTCTGCATTTTCATTGGGGCTATACCTCCCCCAAGGTGGGGTCTGGGGGGATGGGCAAAACATTACACTGTGTGTGTGTGTGTGTGTGTGTGTGTGTGTGTGTGTAAGCACAGAGGCACATACTGTAAGTAAACAGATACGCAGTATTAGGCAAACATTTTAAATCCTGGAGGGGGGTACACAGTGAAAAACAAAGAGGGAAGGACTGCTTATTGGTGAGAATTGCTAGCAGACTAAAAGAAGAGACTGAATATAGAGTAGCTGGCACAGAGCCTGGCGCTCAGTTGCTACTCAATAAATGGTAGATGTTGTTACTGTCATTTGTCAAAACATTCGTTCAACATGTGAGCACCGATCCCAGCTTGGGACCATGCACGCCATCGCTGGGATGAGGAAGGCAGATAAGACACCACCTCTGACTTCACCGAGGAGCTAAGTCAAAGCTGAGCACGGGAGGCCAAGAGCTTTCACAAAGGGAAGCACACAGGTTCTGGGGAGCTAAGGGGCAGCATGGACATTGATTTCCCACTGATCTCCAGTGCTGGGCTCAGCCAGGACCTGAGGTGACTAGGGACCTTCTTTCTCAATCCCTGCCCTTGCCTGGAGTGGCCCTGCTCCCGGCGTGATAGAAGTGCCACCGACCCACCACCACCAGAGAATCACTTTACCCCCGGAGAGCAACTGACTTAAATGTGATCATTATTGATGGCTTCCTGTATGGAAAAGCATTCTGTTCCTTGGCGGAAATAGAGGGTTGAAAAAAGCAAAATAAGATTCAGTGTCTGCTTTTGGTTCTGATGAGGAAAACAGATATATAAAGTGAACATTTTGATATAACATGATATAAAAGATCTTGTGTGTAGGAGACTCTGGGAACACAAAGAGGGTATTTGGACAAGCTGCCTGAGCTGACAGGCTAGAGAAGGTAGGAAGTCACTTCTGCGCAGAGGGAGCAATGTGAGCGGGGGAGGGGGGCGGATACAGGTGCAGGCGGGCACAGAGTGAAGGCAGAGGCCGGAGGGGAGGCCACTGGGCAGCTTAGCCATGGAGGACCTTGAATGCTAGCATCATGTGCAGCAAGGAGTTGTAGTCGTATGAGAGAAGTTGGTTCTAAGGTTGTGACAGGAGCGCCTAAAGCTTTCTTCAAAAAATAAGTCTTTCTGTGGCTTCCAGACCCCCGGTTTCCAGCTTATCTCCAGTCTTTCTTTCCCACTCTCTCCCTTGCTCTCTCTGCCCATCTCACTGGCTTATTTACAATTCTCCGAATGCCACTGGACCTTTGCACATGTTGGGTGGTTCTTTCTGCCTGGAATAGGTCCCCCATTACTTATAAGGTATTGAATTAGTGTCTGTTTCTGTGATTACACTTCAACTCAGGGACTGTGTGCATCTTTGCCCCATTGATCTCAGTTACCAAGACGGTCAGGAGAAGTGAACAAATGCCTGAGAACTACAGACTCACAAAAGTCTAGCTGTGTGTCTGTAGAAAAATGTCCCTGAAGCTGCCTCAGCAGCCAGAAGAGGAGGTGGCACGCGGTGCCCCGTGCTTCAGGGCTGGGCAGGAACAAAGGAGCAGGACTGAACGGGGCGCTCGAATCCTTATGTTCAGGTTATGATGGGATTTTTTTTTTTATTTACGTAACATCTACAGCCCCTGTGGGGCTCGAACTCATGAGCCCTGAGATCAGGAGTCCCATGTTCTTCCACCTGAGCCAGCCACGTGCCTCAGGTTCTGATGGGATTTTTAGAGGGTTGTATTTTAAAGTTTATCTCTTAGGTGCCTGGGTGGCTCAGTCAGTTAAGATCTGCCTTCTGCTCAGGTCATGATCTCATGGTTTCTGAGTCTGAGCCCCCGTTGGGCTCTCTGCTGTGTGCTCAGAGCCTGCTTCAGATCCTCTGTCCCTGCCACCACTTGTGCTCTCTCCCTCTCTCGCTCTCACTCTCTCTTTCTCTCCCAAAAATGAATAAATAAATAAGTAAATAATTTAAAAATAAGGTTTATATACTTATTTATCTGACAGTGCAGAGTCTGATGTGAGACTTGAACTCAGGAATCATGAGATCATGACATGAGCCAAAATCAAGAGTCAGTCGCTTATGCAACTGAGCCACCTGGGTGCCCCAGAAGGGCTGTATTTTATATGAGGCTTTGTCTTTATTGAAACATTATGAAAGGAAAATGACTCAGGACTCAAATCTTGGTTCCGTCATGTACAAACCGTATGTGCGAGGCACCTCCTTTGCCCTCTCCAGACCTCAGTTACCTCATCTATAAACTTGGGTCAGAAAAGTGCCTCATTCATTGTGCAGATTAAATAAGATAATGTATGTAAAGTGCTTAACACTTAGCCTTGTGTGTGGAAAGTGTTCAGTTCACATTAGCCATTATCATTATCAGCTAATATGGTTATTATCACCGTAAGAATTATCTCCCAGAACAGAATGATCAGCTTAGTTCATCAAGTATTTATGTGGCTTTAACAGTGTGCTCAAACCAAGGGAGATATTGTCAGCAAAGACACACAGAAGCGTTCCTAGCATCAATCTGCCGAGAGCCCCAAACTGGAAATAACTCTGATACACGTCAAGAATAGGGGTGCCTGCGTGGCTCAGTTGATTAAGTATCAGACTCTTGATTTCGCCTCAGGTCATGATCTCACTGTTCATGGAACTGAGCCCCACATTGGGCTCCGTGCTGATGGCAAAGAGCCTGCTTGGGGTTTTCTCTCTCCCTCTGACCCCCTCTCTCCCTGTCTCAAAATAAGTAAATACACTTTTTTTTAAAAAAGAACAGAACAGATACGTGCATTATAGCCACCCCCTGGAATACCACGCGGCGGCTCAGGTGAACTGCTTTGACTTGCAGCCGCACAGAGGAGTCTCCCAGCCATCATGCTGAGCGGAGGAGCCCAAATATGAAAGAGCACGCCCTGGATGGTCCCATTTGTATAAGTCCAAATGCAGGTGGAACCGATCTGTGGGGTCAGAAGTCAGCACAGGGCAGCCTCCAGGGAGGAGGCTGGGGATTGTGTGCAGGAGGGAGGAGAAGGGCTAGTATTTTGTGTCTGGGCCTTGACACCCAGGACAGGACCACACAGGGTTATGGAAATACATCAAGTTGTACGTTCTAATTTAGGTGCTTTTCTGTATCGATGTTACGCTTCCGTTAAAGGTTTACTAAACAAAGCAGCCTATTCAGCAGACAGCTAAGAACACAAAAGTGGGGGAGGAAAGAAAGCAAGTAGTAGAAATGTGTGCTTGTCCGTAAGAAGCACTGCTTTTTCTATTCCCTCCCTACATGACTTAGCCATTCAGCTCTAGGATTTCTGCTCACATCTACCCCGCCACTGCGTTAATCTGGGCCAGGCATCATCGGTACCACACCGGACTGACTGGTTTTCTTGGCCTCCTTTCTTCTCTCCAAACCAGTCTGTAGAACCCAGAGCCACTACTGTCTTAGAAGATCCTGTTCATCTCTGCGTCCTCACTCCTTAGCACCTGCCTGGAACATGAAAGGTGATCCAGGATGGATCCAGAATGAATGAAGGCCCACAGCACAATCAGAGCCAGAGGGCTACAAGGGCGTGCCGTGGGATAAGGGGGAGCATTTGTAGATCTGGGGGGGGGAGCACTAATCCACATTTAATGGACGCAGATATCACCAGGACTGAGCTGCCCAACCTACTTATACTCTTTCTGTTTTTGTTCATCTGTTTTTTGGTTTGTCTGTTTCGTTTCCCCAGTGACCTTCAGTGACTGCCAGGGAAATGACAAGCTACACTACGAGGTCTCCAGCCCGTACTTCAAGGTGAACAGTGACGGCAGCTTAGTTGCCCTGAAGAACATAAGTGCGGTGGGCAAGACCCTGTTCGTCCATGCCCGGACCCCCCATGCAGAAGACATGGCAGAACTTGTGATCGTCGGAGGGAAAGACGTCCAGGGCTCCTTGCAGGTAACGTAGCTTTCTGGGACAAACTGGGTCCACAGAGGAATATTGGGGTCTGTCTATATGTCGTATGTGGAAGATAGTTCTTTGGTTTATTACTGACCAAGACATTTTTGTTGTTGCAAATGACAAAACCCAACTCAAAAAACTATGGTGGGGGTACGTGAGAATTTACTGGCCATTGCAAAAGGTATTTTGGGGATAACTCTGCCTTCAGTCAAGGCAATGTGCCCATGCCCAAATAGGACATGAGCTTTAATCCTTACCCACCTCGTGGTTCTATTTTCCCTCTATTGGCTTTGCTGTTAGAGAGTCACATCGCTCTCTGTCCTCCCGTGTGGAGGTCTCAGCAGGTCTACTTCATGTTCCCAGCTTGATGTCACCTGAGAGAACACCTGTTCCCATAATGCCAGCAAATGCTTGACATGGAATCTCATTGGCTCTCATTGGATCACATGTCCATCCCTGAACCAATCACTATGTCCGTTGGGTAGTGATGCTCTAGTGGGCCAAGTCTGAGGCACATATCTTATCTTGAAGCCGGGTAGAGTCAGCCCCATCAAAGACCTGTGGGCGGAGAGTAAAAGATGGGTCGTTACTCAAGGTAAATTAACAAGCTGTTATCTGAGGGGGGGAGAATGGTGGTTGGGCAAGCAACTTTGCATTGGCCCACTAGGGTTGTATGGCAAGGCCACCATTACACATGGCAGTGCTCCTTTGGCATGCCCTGGTACCCATTCCAGGTGCACATGTATACTGACCCCTACACCTGCGTGCATCTTTACACACTTTAAGAGTGCTACAGACTGGGGGCGCCTGGGTGGCTCAGTCAGTTAAGCATCAACTCTTAATTTCAGCTCCGGTTGTGATCTCATGATTGGTGGGATCGGGCCCCGCATAGGGCTCTGTGGTGATAACACAGAGCCTGCCTTGGGTTCTCTCTCTCCCTGTCTCTTTTTCTCTGTCTCTCTCTTTGCTTTTCCCCCATCCCCACTCTCTCAAAATAAATAAATAAACATGAAAAAAAAAAGAGTGCTACAAACTGCTCTTTAGGCTTTCTGAGACTTTTCACCACAATGGACTCACCTTCATCGAGAGCTTAAAGACTCTGTGGTTTCTTGATAGAAAGAAAAGACACACAGCAAGACCCTGGCGAAATAATAACAATAATAATGCTGTGTCCGCAACTTGGTGTGGCCAGAGTTTTCTCCTGCTTGATGGTCCGGTCTTACCCAATTTTTCAGTCTTGATTCTCCCTGCCTTTCCCCATCTGCCACGCTCCCCATAACCTTGCTTTATCTGCTAATTCTCTTCAGGGGTGGAGGGTGGGGGGATGGAGTGAACACTGTTGCAAAGCTGGGGAACAGAGGGAGGGCAACTGTCAGCTTGGGTGCTGCTTTCCCACTGCTGCTGTCTGTGTGACCTTGAACTGTCTGTGTGACGTTGAACTGTCTGCATGATCTTAAAAGAATCACAAAACTTCTTTATCTGCCGGAGGGGTGAAACAGTCTGGTATGGCAAATTAGTGGCATGTGCCCTGGCCCATTCTGTCACCATACTCCTGGCAGATACTGCTAATTATCCCTGGCTGGACCTGAGTATCTTTCCCAATGCAGTGCTTCTGGAAGCTACTATCCGTTGATCACTTAGAGATGTTTCTAGGGATGGACTATATCTGCCATCCCTGGACCAGACAAACACCGTAATTCCCCTCCGTATCTGTGAGTCTGTGAGTTACGGGTAGATAGCAAGCTGAAAATGAATCCACGGTGTGCCACTGATATTTTCAGAGAAAATCGGATATTGATGAATATATCCAGTGTGGGAACCCCCTGGCACCACAAAAGGCAGCTTTCCTCTCACTTAGCCGTGGCCATTTTCACAGCATCTCACTAACTCATGATCTAAATGACTTGGCAAATATCTAAAGCGGCAAAACTGCTGGGATATACAGCTCAAAGTGCTTCTTAGGAACAAGCAAATGGCACAGGGATTCATGGAAGGGGGTTTGCACGTGGGAAGGGATGTGTTTAGATGGACATCGTTCATCATGATGAGTGGCTCATCTCTATATCCAGAAAAGACAAGTGTCATATTATTTAGCTTAAAGCAGAGAAGCAAGAATTCTAGCTTCTTCTCAGGACAGGTTCCACGTTGACAGGCTGGGAAGGCCTGGAGTTCCGAATGAAGAGACTCAGCCTTGAAGAACTGGTCTGTTGAGTCCCAGAGACGCCATCTTGGAGGCCAAGCCCCTTCAGAGCCATTTCTCATTTACCACTGTCTGCGCACATTGTCACCAAAACGTGCCTGTGGTTGCCTGCCTCTTGTAAAGCCCAGCGGAGGCTGCGGTGCCATTCCGTTAGCCAGACTCCAGCAGCACGGGCACGCATCCCCTGCCTCCAGTGTTTTATGAAGTTTGAAAATAGGCTTTGTGAAGCTGCCCAGATGCGTCTGTAATACAAAGTCCTAAACAATTAAAAAAGAGAAATGATAGGAGAACAAAATAGCTAGCCAAACAATTCCTGCAAGGAGAGCACAGACCTTAAGAGATATTTATTTGGTATTTTTGAGGTCCTACTATGTGCAGCCAAGCAGCCAGCTGCTAGAGAAGGGAAGGAATGAGACCCAAGTCAGCTCAGCTCATGGGTGGGGAGGGGAAATGGAGGAGTATCTTGAAAAAGGACTAAACAGATTGGCAGTCCTGAGTGAAATAAGGCAGAGAAAGACAGATACCATACGTTTTCACTCATATGTGGATCTTGAGAAACTTAACAGAAGACCATGGGAGAGGGGAAGGGGAAGGGGAACAAAGTTACAGAGGGAGGGAGGCAAACCATGAGAAACTCTTAAATACAGAGAGCAAACAGAGGGTTGATGGGGGAGGGGGAGAGGGGAAAGTGGGTGATGGGCATTGAGGAGGGCACTCCTTGGGATGAGCACTGGGTGTTGTATGGAAACCAATTTGAGAATAAATTATATTGAGAAAGAAAGAGAGGAAGGAAGGAAGGAAGGAAAGAAGGAAGGGCGGGAGGGAGGGAGGGAGGAAGGGGGCAGAGGAGGTTGGAAGACAGCCAGCATGTACATGGCACTCACTGTGTGCCAGGTGTGCTCTCATGAACCACAAATGCTGATTTGTTAAGTCTCCCCACCACCTATGGGGCATGTGCTCCTGTCCTCATTTTACAGATGGGGGAAACTGAGACACAAGGAGCATTTGCATCTTAGGTGTGTGCATCTCAGTGTGTGCGTTAGTGTCCATTGTTTTTAACCCTCACGACCTCCCTGTGGGGCTGCTGGCGTTACCCCTTCCTACGGATGTGAGAAGTTGGCCACGACCCCCTAGCTTGAAGCCGGCAGAAGTGAGATTGAGATCTGGCCTCTCTGTCCAAATATCCATTCTCTTCCCTGCCTGTTCTTCAACAGATGAGGGCATGCGTCAGAGCAATACAGTAGCAAGGGAGGAAACCAGTAAATGGAAGGTGTGGTTTGATGGAGAAAATAGCCAGGATTTAGTGTTTGAGTGACTCCAAGCTTTGGAGGCCAGGAGGCTGGAGATGAATTCGGTCATTCAGAAAAGGGGTGGTTGGGAAAGGACTCCATTCAGCCAGCCTCGGATGTGTTGAGCTGGTGGCTCTTAGGAACATCGTGGTAGGGATGTCCAGGAGACAATAGGGAATATGGACTAGATCTCAAGGTAAACATTTTGGGCAAGAACAGTATAGTGGTAGGGCTTTGGCTTTGATGTTGAACTTAAGTGAGTTCAAATTTCTGTACCACCACCTATGATTGTGTGCCCCTTGGCATGCCACCCTTTGAGAAAGGGGTAAGAATAGAGACTGCATCACAGAATCAGTCTATTGGGCACAGCACAGGGCACCAGGAGACCCATCCCAACAATGTCATCATATTGGAACCTCTAGAGAAAGGACAGGTGCTAGGGGTTAAAGCCCCTCACTGAGGCCAGGAAGCAGAAGGCTGAGATTAAGGGCAGGAGGAGAACGTGAAGCTGAAGAAAGAAAGAGAAGATGTGTTCAGAGAGGGCACTGGGGGGCCCAGGGTGTCCAAACCAGACTCCGTATCAAAGTGGCTAATTTCACAGCATTATGTTTTGGAAGGCAGGACTCTCTAAGACGAACGGAAGCCCCGTGAGGCCCAGCCCAGCCGCAGTACTGGAGCTCAGATCTTTAATAACCTCACGCGCCTCTCAGATTTTCACCTGCTACCTGTGATTCCGTTTCACCAGAAAGCCTACAGCCTGACCTTATATATGAAGTCCAGTTGTTAATAGCTTAATCATCAACTCCCAAGCTGTCTCTGCAGTTTCAGCGGGCTGCCCAGAAGCTCCTACCGGTCTGCGCTCGTACCTGTAAGATCAGCTTAGACCTGAGAGGGCAGAAGAGCGGCTTAGTCCCTCGTGTGTTGACAGGGGCGGCGGGATTGTTACGGAAGGGCCGAGGCTAACCATGCCTGGAGAGAGGTTTCTAGCCTGGGGCAGACAACGCTTAACTCCACTCCCAAAAGTATGTCTGGCGGATCGTGGCTCACCCTGCACCGAATCTCCCGTCCTTCCCTGCCTGCCAGTGGAGGATGGAAAGACAGCAGAGAGCTTGGCTTGATTTTCGCATTCGTACCTTGGCTCCAAGGGCTCCAAAGGTTTATATGGGGAAGCCCTGTTTCATTCCTTAAGCGTCTTAGGTAGACATGACTTTACCTGCTGTGGCAATGAGACTCCCCAACCTCATTCTCACACCCAGCATTAATAAGAAATTGTGACTGTGGATGATAGCAAGGAATACTGGCATCGATTACAGAACTGAGTGAAGTCAGGGAGCTTCTAGAAACTTACTTTGAATTCCAGTTTGAGAACTAAAGAGACTGTGTCTAGTAGCTTCATCTTGAACTGTGGGTATTCACACTCCAAGCAGCAGTAGAGTTTCGGTGCCTGTGACCTGGGTGGCTGGTGCTCATGAATAAAGCAGGTGCACGAGCAGGAGGGAGAGTTGTGGGGACCAGCGGGCTGTAAGCTTGGATCTGCTGCCCTGCGCTCACGCTGGGGCTGTGTCTTAAGTTCAAATCTGATCACTTTACTCCTTGCTTAACTGGACCTGGCTTGGTCATCCGCCCACCTGGCCCCCGGGATCGTAGTCTGTAGACTTTGTAGATGTCTGCAAAGACCCTTCGTGGTCTAGCCTGGCTGGTCTCTGCATCCTTCCCTCAGGTCTGGTTCCCTTCATCTTTAAGTCTGACCTGATGGAATGCTTGACCTCCCAGAGCTTTCCCTGACCCCCTGTTCCAGGAGGGTCTCCATTGCTAGCAATGATTTTGCTCCTTCATGGTCTTCTTCTTAGTTTGTAAATTATGCATTTATATTCTTGTTCAGGTGTTTAAAGTCTGGCTCCCTATTAGGACTGGAAGCTCCTTGAAGGCAGGAATATAGTCTCTTTGCTTCCTATTTCCTTCTTTCCTCTATCCCTTCCTTCCTTCCTTTCTGATGTGCCCACAGCTCTATCCCCACCACCCAACACAATGCCTGACATATAGTTGGTGTTCAAGAAATATCCTTTGGATAAATGCATGAGCAGAACACGTGACCCCGTGCACACGACTCCCTGCTCTGAACTCTGGGCTCCTCGCTCCCGTACCAAGCCACTGTGGTTTCTTGAACTGGCCAAGCTCTCCCTCCCATTCGTTCTGGTTGCTCTCGGTCTGATTCTGCCTCCCTTGTTATGGCCCCCGTTGCCCCATGGCCAGCGCCAATTCACATGGGTAGCTCCTTTGATATTACTGCCAAGATTCCCCTTCTTTGGGGACACCTCTCTGACTCCCCGCCTGGCTCATTAAGTGTATTTTCCTCCATGCTCCTCATAGAATGCTGCCTGGCTAACCACCCTTGCCCCCGGCCCCATCATAGCACTAAATTTTAACTGTCTGGTTTATTCCTGTGGGTTCCCATCTCCGTTCTGAACTCCTGATCGCAGGGACCCGGCTTCCACGATGCCCTGGGGTGGTTCCCAGAGTTGCCCTCCCTGCCTCTGCTCCAGTTTGCTCAGCTGTACGATGGGTTCCTGACAGTATCCGCCTCACAGAGATGCGGTGAGCATTAAGTCAGCAGATACATACAGAGCACTTAGAACAGCACCCAGCACGAAGTAAGTGCCGTGGAAATGCCAGCTCTTCCTCATCAGGCTGTATCATCGAGGTCAGACTGTAATAAATGCTTAGGGAACGAGCCTGCCAAGTCACGACAACACAGCCCACCCTCCCCATTGTGACCAAATTCTATCTGGTCTACAGCCTGGAGGGAGTTTGGGTTCACATGTGAACTTCAACAGTCACCGTTCTTGATCCTCACGTGTCCACCACGTGTGAAGCACTGACCAGACTTCCAGCAGAAGTTCTTCATTTCTGTGGGTCCACTTAATAAACACCAAAAGCCTTGACAGTATTTAAAAGTTAATTATGGATAGGGGCGCTGAGCTGGCTCGGTTGGCAGAGCAGACAACTCTCGATCTCAGGATTGCAAGTTCAAGTATCATGCTGGGTGTAGAAATCACGTTAAAAAAATATTTTTTTTTTAAAAAGGAAATGATGAACAATTTACACTTCTTTTTTTTTTTAAGTTTTTAATGTTTTACTTATTTTTGAGAGAGAGAGAGACAGCATGAGCAGGGGAGGGTCAGAGAGAGAGGGAGACACAGAATCTGAAGCAGGCTCCAGGCTCTGAGCTGTCAGCACAGAGCCTGACGCAGGGCTCAAACTCATGAACCGTGAGATCATGACCTGAGCTGAACCCGGATGCTTAATGGACTGAGCCACCCAGGCACCCCTCAATTCACACTTCTTTACTAGATATTAGTATAGGGTATTCGGTAAAGGGAAACAAAGTCTCTGAATCAAGTTGCTTAATTAAATGTAAAAAAAAAAATGATTTGCCCCCTTTTTGTGTCATTTAAAAATCCCTCCCCAAAATAAAATAAATAGAGAAAGTTATGATAGAAATGGAAAAGGCTTACTTTAAGGCTTGTTTATCTTGATGGATCATCACAATCATAAACACTTATTTTAAAAGACATAAATTCAGCTCCTAACCCAGTTTCGAGAGTCAGGATGGAAATAGTTGCAAAAAAATAAAAGAAAAGAAGCACTCAGAGGAAGGGATAGCTTGAGAGAAACAGTTGCTTTTGTTTTTAAAGTTTAAAATAAAAATATAAAATTAAAATAAAACAAATCAACTGCTCAGAAGCCGATATTAATATTGCTGTTAATCCTGTCTTGCCCCTGGTGGGATTACAACCCGAATCCCCTGCCTACAGCTCTCAGGCTTGCAACCTGGTACGTGCCTCTGGGAAACTGTGGTTGGGGGGCTCCCAAGGGGCTGGGTTCCTACGTCATTGCACGTGCGTGTGCTCTGTGACATTTAGCTAGCTGTGGATGATATTGAGGGGGACCTGAAGTGACCCCAAATGGAGTTGTTGTTTTTATGTTTATTTTAGAGAGAGAGAGCGCGTGAGCAGGGGAGGGGCAGAGAGAGGGGGGAGAGGATCTGAAGCAGGCTCTGCAGGGATAGCAGAGAGCCCAAGGTGGGGCTTGAACTCACAAACCACAGAATTACGACCTGAGCTGAAGTCAGACACTTAGCTGACTGAGCCACCCAGATGCCCCCCACCCCAATTTTAAAAAAAAAATCATGCCCAGCCCTCGGCTAGCACAGGGTCGCAATCACAAACTGTCTGCTCTTAGGTGAGGTACCCAATGAGTTACTCTTACTTCTGTGTATTTCTTCCCCATCTTTCCTGATCGCACACATTCTAGGCAAAACAATATTTTTGCACATGTGTTACTGAGATTAACTCCAGTCTTTATCCACTCGGAGCCAAACATTGGAATCCCGGTTCTCTGGGCCATTGTACTACCTGGGTGCTCCTGTCACAGCACAGAGGGGACTTGACCCCACTTGTGTAAACCTCCCTGAGAATGAGAGCCCCCAGCCTATGGCAATGGCCTTGTTTCCAGATCTTATCACATTGACTGGGAGTGGCTCGGAGTCTGCCCGCTGGTCAGTGACATCGATCTCACGCGCATGAAACGTGTTTTACAACCATCGCAGGAGAACCAATCTGTGCATTTACAGTGGCCGTAAAGAAATGAGGAGTGAGAGCCGTGGATACGCTCCAATTTAACACGTGTGATAACTTCAAAACTCTGCGAAGTACCACTGCATGGCAAAGGGCTCCCCAGTTACTATTAGGAGAATTCGTGTCCATTTAACTGTCTCCCAAATTAGGGAAAATATATAGCTTGAAAATTACAGCACAGATCCAAGAATGGGGCCTAGAATAAGGTATGAGGCTGTTACATTGTGACACACGCCTAAATTGTTCTGTGTCTGATTCTTCGCTCCAGGATACTATTCAGATACAGATAAAAAGACATCCTTTGATTCATTAATTTAAGTATATAACAGATTTCTTTGTGGATCAGAACTAAGAGAACTGTATACTGAAGATTAATTTTAATTGAAATGCTTGGGGAAAAATAACTGATCCCACAGAAAGCCTACATCACTAAAAGCGGCTTCCTTTGGCTTGTGAAAACAGGATTGCGTGTCATAAATCAGTGTGGTCCAACAGAAAATAATGCAGGCCATGTATGAAATCTTAAGTCTCCTCAGAACAACACAATCATGTGCACACACTCAATGTATATTTCATAAATATAGATTTTCTCCCAAAGAATGAATGAATTTATATATGTGTGTATATATATGTATATATGTGTATATATATGTATATGTGTGTATATATATGTATATATGTGTGTGTATATATATAATATATAAGCTTATATATATGTATATATATAAGCTTTGTAATTCAATGTATCTTTATACTTATAGCACCTCTTATCATAGATTAGCTAGATTTTCAAGTGCTTAATGACCACAGGTGGCAAATGGCTTCCAATGGAATAGGTCTGCCTGGAGTTCTCCAGAAACTTTTAGGTATTTTGAAGGGGGGAGGGAAAGTGACATTTGCTGAGGACCCACCACGCTGAGGGCATCGTCTTAGATGTTCTCGTGCCCACGTCGGTTGCTCTGATCCTCACGGCCGGCATGGGCGGGCGGTAACCTGGTTCCTGCCTTGCAGATGTGGAAGGAGCCCAGGTGCGAAGAGCTAGAGTAATTTAGTGAATATCATCATTTGCGCCAAGCGGCAGACCTGGGGGCCGGGCCTGGGCCTCCTGATTTTCCGCAGGCGTTGCTATTTTGGTCATACTGACATTTACAGTGCAACCCGTGCTTTTTTATTCTCCTGTAAAGATTATGAAATGACATAGAAAAATTTAAAAGGGGCTAGGAAATTTTTAACAAGTGAATGCAGAGCTGAGCAAAACTCCTGAAGCGCTTTTAGGTAGGTGGACAAGTCCTGTGTTGGCACAACGCTTATTTAAGAACCCTCCTTATGAATAGAATCTCTGGAGAAAGAAGTTTATGGAAACAGCACAAGGTTTCCCAAACGTAAACGTCTCGTCAGCCACAAGTTTCTGCTTTTTCAGATGTTATGTTGCTCATCTTTGTGGTCCTGGGGTTAAGGGAAGTTTCCTTCTGTTTATATTTTTTATTAAACTTCTGTTTTTCATACACATTCTATAGATTTGGTCCTGAGGACAGGGGCTTGAAGCAGACGGCGTTGCTCGTGTTTTATGAGTCAGGAACCAGAGATTCCCAGAAGCAAGAGGGGAGGGCTCAGGGCCAAGAGCTGGTCAGTATGACCCTCAGTCTTCAAATCTATGATGATTCCCTGGGTCCAGTGTTTTCTCTACAGCGTGTTTTCTAACAGCTGCTTGGGCCCTTTCAAGTAAAAGCAATATAGCTTCATCAGAGAGAAATTTTTACCTAGGATCTGGAATGGAATAAGATAATATGATAGAATGCACATTTTTCTAGGCTTTCTGATATGCTCCTAACCTCCAATATCTTATTATTACCATACATCAAATATGAATGTATTCTATGTGTAAATGTTGGGGTGATGGCCTCTTTTTAAATTCTCTTATGTGGAGGGTGGAGACGCTTGGCCACCAAGGTGTCATCAGCGCAGCTGCTCTTATCAGGGAGGAAATGACCTAGGAAAATCCAAAGTGCTTAGAAATTATTTTTTTTAATGCAAAACAGAACAAGGATCCTGAGGAAATTTTAGGTAGATGGAGAAGCCACGTGTTATCATGATATTTTTTTAAGAACTTTCTTCAAAAATAGAACCTTTGGAAACAGAACCTAATGGAAACAGCACAGAATTCCCAAATGTAAAGCCTCCCAGGCCACTCTGTAAGAGTCTGGTTCTCATTTCTGATGGAAACAAGCAAAAAACTCCAGTGTGAGATCATAGCCTTTGGTACAGACCAGAGAGCATTTCCATTTAGTTCTTTGGTTGCAATACTCAAAAATTAGGTAGCCAAGGGACAGGGAGAGGAGGTACCATTCATTCAGTCCTTGTCCACACGGCACATAGGTCCGTCAGATGGCAGGGTCCTCATCCAAACGTTTAAGGCAGAAGCCTGAGCATTTGGGAAAAAAGATAACAAAGAAGAGTCTTATGACCTCAGCCAACCTTCTCTTCTCGTCCGCCCATGATGAGTAGATACCTGTGGGCTGTTGGACTCTGTGGCCGGGCTTGGTTTGAGACAAATGCCTGGAAGGCAGCTCCTTTCAGGCCATGCTGTTAATGCTATTTGACCCTCAACGAAACGGTTTATTCAGGTAAAGCCAACTCTGGTGTCAAAGGGTCACATAGCCTAGCAGGCAGCATTTTCCACCTGTGCCCATGGTTTAATCTCATTAGTTTGTCTTTCTTCTGCCTCCTATTCACAGAAATAGAAACCCCAGGTCTATGCCCACTAGGGGTGCTACATTAAAATAATAATGATAACAACAATAACAAGAATACTTACATCCTACTAAGATCCACAGCAGGGTCTGAAATTTTTATTTGCTGAATCTATCTTTCTTTATAAGGCAAGAGGTAGCAACAGTCATAAAGCAAATATGTGTATGTAGCCAACAAAGTGTGATATTTTTTATTTTTTACCAAAAAATGAATTTTTGTTGACACCTGCTCTTCTTCCTCTCTCATGCAAAAAAGATCGATTGTAAAAAAAAAAAAAATACTTTAATACCCCATACATGATCTCTGAATTTGGCTTATCAGTGGACTCACACACGGAGAGAAAACTCAAATTCTGACAAAGATGGCATCATAATGCTCTTGCTAAGTCCTAGTCTTCAGACTGGTGAACACAGCCAGTTGGGAGAGCTTTAAGAGGAGAAAGAGTTTCCCGAGGGGATGGAGTAATACACATATTCCAGGGCTATCCAAGGCCAATGGGGCTATAAAAAATTTGAGACCATCCTCTAAGCAAGTTCAAAAACATCCTCCATGAGTGAGAGATAGCCTTCAGTTGGATTGGGCTTACTTCTCTGACCACATTGACCCCGGTGACTTCCCTCCAGCCTTCTTAGAATTCAGAAGGGGCATCTGTGGGATCTTCCCTTCTGTTCCATGTCTCCTCCACAAGTGAGAGAAAATTAGACCTGAGATCCAAGAGGGAGCTTCTCTTTCCCCTGATATCTACATAGTTTCTCTTGCCTCCCAGCTCTTTATAGAAATCAGATCGTTCCTTCAATTTCCCATCTTTTTGCAGCAAATCCTTCAGACAAAAGGTCTGCATTGTTAACCAGTTTCTCAATATGTCAGGAAAATTGGACTTCTGTTGACAGCAACTTTTTACAACTCCTTTCCTTTGAAGTTACAAAGCTGTAAGCAATGGTAGTTCTCCAAGAGACCCAAGGAATGGTCTAAATAACCTAACCAGACTTTTTCTGAAGACCACAAGTCGGCCCCCACCCTGTGACTGGCACCAGATACCTGGGTGTGCCACTATTTTGTGTCAAGCCCTTGCTGTCGGATTTAAGGCAGCAAATCAGGATGCATTGTTTTCTCCCTTTCACTGTCCATCCTCCCAAACCCCAGTTAACACAAATAATTGAGGCTTGACTGCTTTTTTATTCCAAGTTTCTTATTCAATTTGGGTGCTGGTAGCAAAGCCGAAGTCCTAAAAGCATGACCCTCAGACTTTTTGCCTTGTTTTCTTATGATTTCCCCTTTCACTCAGGCCTTTGGATAGTATTTTCTCTAAAGAAGCAAGAAAGAAAGTTAATAAAGAAGACCCAGAAACTGAATGAAAGAAAAATCAATGAAAATGATGATAATGATGATAATTCCCATGTTTTTCTTCAAGTTCTATGTACGTCTTATGATTTCGGTATTGGTTTATTAGGTAAAATGAAATTATATGCTCCATAAAGGGCAGGAGCTGTAACAGACTTGCTCATTGCTACAAATTTAGCCCTTACCGTAATACCTGGCACTGAGCGCACTTTTATTGAATGAGGAAACAAATGCCGGAAACGGAAAGGATACTGATGTTATAACGCTGATTAGGCCAGCATTATTTAGCTCTAACTCTGTGCCAGGCACCATTCGTGGCATATTTCTTCTGTTGAGACATTTAATCTTTACCAAAACTCTGTGAAATAAGCACTGTTATCTTAATTTTACAGACGAAGAAAGTAAGACTTGGAAAAGACCTGTGACTTGCCCTTTCTGGTCCTACAACTAGATTATTTCAGAGCCATGCTTTGTGCTCAGACTATTCAAAAAAAAAATTAGCAAAATGTCTTATACTTTTTTTGGTCAAGATAGAGAAGTATGAACTGAATATTATTACCAAATATTAGTAAAGTAAATTGAAATTGGTTGGATAGTCACATCCAAAAGTTCAAAGAATAATCGATGTCAGCCAAGAGAGTGGCGTCTGTGCATGCAGTCAACGGCCCTCGCTGATGGAGTTCGTCCCCAGGGATGGAGACGACTGCCTAAGACACGGTTTTTAAGTGTGTAACTCTCAAAGATCTGGGATCCTAACTGGATGGTAGACTGGAGGTTAAAAGTGAACTCCAGTACCTGTAAGATGGGCTGAAATTAGTAAGCCAATATCCGTAGGTACAGATGTGAAGGCTCATTTATAGGCAGGCGGATTTCTGGGAGACAGGGTAGGGGGGATGTGGAACGGACTTGGTTGATGAGGCATTCACTCTTCTGGAGCCTCAGCAACTCCCTCTCTGCAGGTTCTGCCTTTATTGCTGCTCTGCAATTACTCACCTTTAATTGATTGCTCATCACCTTGAGCACCACTCCAAGGCTTCCCCGTTTGTCTTAAGCCATAAGCCCTACCCCATTGCCTACAATGTCTACAGCTGGCCTTGCATTTCCCTCTGCTTTATATAAAGTTTCTACTTTATATAAAGCTTCTACCCTCCAACTTGGGCTTTCCCAATTCTGCCTTCCATCTTTGCCCACCTCCAGGCTTTCTCTCCCCTCACTGAGGAAGACCACTTCTCCCTCTTTGTGACACATGCCTTCGCTTGTGCTCTTGAACCCACTCTTTTGTGCTTCTGTTTTCATCATGCGCTCCCCTTTCTCTGTTATCCCTTTAGGTGTTTCCTCCTCTCTGAACACTCCCCGTCTTCACACATGCGCAGATCCCCCCAGCTTCAACAGATTTCCCCCGAGCTATTGCACCTCTCCTCCCACCAGTCTTCTTGAACACATAGTCCTCACTCAACACCTCTGCTGCGATCCAAGCCCGCACGTCAGTGCTCCAGAATGGGGCTCCTACCCTCAACATTTTGGGGCAAGTGTTCTCTTTGGAAGATCAGTGAAACTGAGCAGTGGATTTTCTTAAACTTCTTCTTAATCCTGAGCCCACTTGGATTCACTGAAACATTTGGCAACTTTATTTTTGATTTAAAATTTTTTTATTTTATTGAGGTGAAATTCACTTAATTTAAAATTAACCATTTCAAGTGAACACACTGAATACACTCATGATGTGCAACTACCACCTCCATCTGGTTCCAAAGTATTTCATCACTCCCTCCTCCAATAAAATCTCTGACTCATTAAGTAACTTGGTCCCCACAAGACCCCCCTGTCTGCATCCCCCAGAAGCCACCAATCTGCATTTCGTTTCTGAAAATTTACCTGTTCAGACCCTTCACGTGAATGGGACCCTACAATACGATGACTGGCTTCTTCCACTGAGCATAATGGTTCATCCACATTGTACCTACGTCAGTGCTGTCTTCATGGCTGAGTAATATTCCCTTGTGTGGACCATCCGTACTTTGTTTATCCGTTCATCCACTGATGACTGTTTGGACCGTTTCATCCTTTTGGCTCTTGTGAATAGTGCTGTTCAGAAAGTGCACAGACAAGTGTGTAAGTCCTGGTTTTCAGTCCTTTATATTTATACCCAGGAGGGGTGGCTGGGCCATATGGTAATTCTATGTTTAACTTTTTTGAGGAACCACCAAACTGTTCTTCGCAGCAGTGGGGCCGTTTTACTTTCCCACCACAGCATTTCATAATTTTGAAATGCTCTCTCCTTTGCCTTCAAAACCACTGTACTCTCTGTGTTCACCCCCTCCTTCTGTACGTGGCAGCCACTTATATTTTTCCACCTCTGTCTCCTCTTCTTACTCTTCCTCCCATCGGAGGTATCCATTAGTCTTCTCAGTTCTCTCTGCTGTTTTCTATCATTCTCAACAAGTTTCATCCAACGTAGTGGCTTTAAATGTCCTCCACTTAGGGTGTCTACAAGTTCATGGCTCCATCTTTGACCTTGGGATTTTCATCCCTACCTGACCACAGGGCTTTTTTCTTGTTTCTCAAGGGGTGTGTGTGTGTGTGTGTGTGTGCATGTGCACCTGCATGCACACACACATGCACACACTTACTCTCATAAACCTTTAAGCCTTACCTTCCTGAATTCTCTATTTCTTGCCATGCCATCCATGTCTTCCCAGGCACCCAAGTGCACATCCTTAGATTTGCCTTTGATGCAAATTAATCATCACCTGAGAGCCAGTAGCACTCCTCATTCGTTCTCCCTTCCAGGTGGCTTTTGCCTGTACACTCTTCTGCACTGCAATAACCACAGCCGGTTCAGGCATCAGATCCTTTTGTTTTAATGTGTAGTTTTGTTTTTAAGAGAGAGAGAATAAGAGAGAGCAAGCGCACACGAGCAGAGGAGGGGCAGAGAGAGAAGGAGAGAGAATGCCAAGCAGGCTCCATGCTGTCAGCACGGAACCCAGTGAAGCTCTCATGAACTGTGAGATCATGACCTGAGCTTAAATCAAGATTTGGATGCTTAACAGACTGAGCCACCCAGGAGCCCCAGGCATCATATCCTTTTACCTGATCTATGACAGGGCATAGTGGATGACATCGCTATGAAGCCTCTTCCTTTGTGATCCAAGCCACATACCTATTACTGTCGAACTGTCTTTCTCCAGAACAGCTGGGAACATATCATGCCCCTTTCAAAGGCTTCCGAGGACTTCTCATGCCTACCGAGCAACGTTCAAATTGACCCCAAACTGACTTTGTCATATTTACCCATCACTGTTCACCATCACTCCTGTGGGCTTCCCAAAGTTAGCTGCTCATCCTCCGTGCTCACTGAAAATAACCGGGCCTCTTCCACATCTGTCTTTCAGGAGATAGAAATGGTTGCCATCAGTTTACAGTAATGAGAACCAGATTAGGATCTGTGATATCAGGAGAACCACTGACTTATTATGTAATAATGTTTATTTTAGCCAAACCAAATGCTAAATGTCAATAGGTGAACTAGTTGCTATGGATTTCTTTATATATATATACATATTTGTAATTCATCCTGTGCAAATAATACTGTAGAAACATGATATGCTTGCAGTCTTAAAGATTACATAATTGGCAATAATGGCACGTGAGGGACTTCATAATCTGGATCTTATTAAAATGCTCGGGACCCTTTGCAAACATGGTAGGACTGCCACTTAAAGTGAGATCTCTCAGAGATCTCTGCTTACTGACCACCACAGCCAGAGGTGAACCTTTTCTACCTGCCACCAACATAACTCTAGGTAGACCTTGCAGTGCCTAGCACACTATTTATTATCTCATTAAGAATGACGTATTCAGATTCCTGAGGGAGACTACAACCCCAAATTGGATTGTTTCCCCTGAGGAAAACAGCTCTGAGACTTCTTTCTTTGACTTATTCATACTATGGCTTCTTTGGTCAACCATTTAGGGTGTGTGTGTATGTGTTTTATTTTGTTTTTTGGTTAACTTTGTCCTTGTGATGCTAATACTCTCCTGTTATGGGGAAATGAGAATGATTCAGATATTGTAAGGGAAGGAAAATGGTTAGATAAATTAGAAGCATGAATAATTTATGGAGAAATAATTCAAGCAGCTAACTATATTGTACATTCTCTGCTTACTTCATGAATGGTCCATATGCCAAATCCATATGAGTTAATGTTTATTTCTAGGAACCTTTACCAAAATGAGCAAGAAGTAGTAAATGCCTCATTATCCTTCCAGAGTGCCTAATGATACATTATTTTCTGTTATAAAACCACAAGGTTTCTGAATGCATTGTTATAAATTCAAACTGTCAACATTCCTTAGGCGAGAAACAGCACAGCGTCCTATAGAAATAAGATGTAAGATTAACAATTCAGGTTCATATATTTTCATCTCTTCCTGAATTCCACCACACAATCCATATATTTTATAGAAAATATGCTACGAAGACCCATAAAGCATTTTGGAATGTTAAGAAAAGCAAGGATGGAACTTTCAGAAATAAAACTTTAAATAAGAACAATGGAAAAGACAGATCATCAGCAATTATTAATAAAATAGACATTTTATAAAAGAGTATTTGGGGGAAGTAAAGAGGTCGTATATGTTGGGCCAAAGTCTAAAAATCTCCTGATTTTTCGTGCCACATAAGAAACCTAGTGGGCGATGGCAGGAGTGAAACATGTAAGGCCCAAGACACTGGAGTCAAATTTTCTGGGTTTAACTCCCAGCTCTGGAACTCCCAGCTCTGCCTTGTGGCTTGTGACAAATTCTTTTTTACTTTTATAGGGCTTAACTTTTCCTGTCTGTGAAATGAGAATAAAAATAATACTTACCTCCTAGGCTTAATATGAGAATTGAATGAGATCCTACATGGAATGTTCTTGAAGCAGTGCCTGAGCGCAGTGGGTGCGAAACCCTAATATCGTACAGGGCGGTAAAGAGAGAGGATGAGCAGAGCTGATGTGCTAACTCGGTGCGTGCAGGGGCAGGGCCCAGCAGACGGGGTTCTGGCTTTCCCTGTAACTTTCTACCACTGCGCAGTGGGTGTCATCGGCTTACTGTGCGACTCACTAGGTGCCACAAGGTCCCAGTGTTCCTTTCTCCCCCTTTTGGGTCATGTGTGTTCTCATTTTTAGACAGCCTCTCTCTTTTTCATCAGAAGGCAGACATTTCAGGGTCGTACAAACAGGATCTGTTCAGATGAGGACCCAGGAATGTAAGTTGATGAATGCTCCAATTAAAAGCAAATATTATTGGACTATATTTTAAAACAACAGCTATGTATTGCTTAATTTAGATATAGCTTAATGTAAGGGTACAGAAAAATGGAAAGTAAAAGAATACAAACAAATCTTAACCGACAGAAATTTGGAGTGGCTATGCTATCATCAGGGGAAATAGAAGTTAAAGAAAGATTATTATAGATAAAAAGGAGTATTTCACAATTATAAAACTGCTCGGCTGGAAGATATAACAACCTAAATTTGGATGCGTCCAATAACAAATATAAAACAAGACGTATATAAGGCAGAACTAATGGTAGAAATAGAAAAACTCATAATCATAACTAGAAGTTTTAACTACCTCTTAGGAGCTGATCTAGAGAGTAAATATAAATAAGAATAATGAAAAGTTCAATACTATGAGTAGAACACTGCACCTAAAAACTTCAGAATATACCTTTTCCCAGGTACACGTGAAATAGTTACAGGTATATCATATGCTGATCATAAAGTATCTCTTAACAAATAACAAAACATAGAAATCATACAGAATATGTGTTGTGAACATTGCTGATTTAAACCAGAAATCAATAACAAACAAACAAACAAAAAAAGAGGATCTCCACACATTTGGAAACTAAGTAATATACTTTGACATAGTTCATGGGCAAAATAAGACATAATTGTAGAAAGTAGAAAGTACTTGGAATACAATATAATGAAAATAAAACATAAAACTTGTGGGACACAGATAAAGCAGAGGAAAATGTATAGCTTTGAATGCATAATTTGGAAAGCTGAAAATAAATGATCTAAATCAAGAAAGAATGGCAGATTTAACTCTGAGAAAATAGGGGAAGGAAATAATAAAGATATGAAAATTAGATGGGGATAAATAGGAAAACATGCAATAAAGCCCCAAGTTGATTCTTTGAAACATTCATAGAAAAGCTCCCCGGTAAGCATAACCAAGAAAGAGAAATAGACACAATCACCAATTATAGGGATGAAAATGGAGATGTCTCACCAAGGATTATGCATTTATTTTATTTTTATTGATTTATCTTTAAAGCAAGAGAGAGAGAGAGCATGTGAGTAGGGAAGAGGGCCAGAGAGAGAGAGAGAGAGAGAATCCCAAGCAGACAAACACGCTCAGCATGGAGCCCAACACTAGGCTGGATGCCGGGAATCTGGGCTGAAATCAAGAGTCAGACACTCAACCGGCTGAGCCAGCCAGGCGCCTCGTAGGATTCTTCAAATACAAAAAAGACAAAACCCAAGGGTCACTGTGAATACATTTGTGAAAATCAATTTGAAAATTAAACATAAAATTGTCTCAGAAAATAAAAACTAAGCTTACCAAACATACCCACGAAGAAATGGAAGACCTCGGTAGTTCTGTGTCCGTTAAATCACGTCTCTATAGGTTCCAAGAGCTCCAGGCCAATGACTTCCTTCACCATAAATTCTACCAGACACTTAGGGGAGAAACGAAACCAATCTTATAAAAATCACCCAGAAACTAGAAAAAGTGAAACCCTTTTCATAAAGGTAGTGTAACCTTCACCACAATGGCTGATATGGACTTTAGAAGAAAGGAAAATTATAAGCCAATTTATCTTATGTATGTAAATGAGATGATGAATACACTGAATTTCACGAAAAGTAGAAAATTGTGCTCATCCAAGCACACCATTGAAGAAATGCAAACGTAGGCTACAGAGTGGGAAGAATATTTGTAATGCGTGTCTCTCTTATGGTGTATTTACCCAGTGTCATTAATGACGCCTGCAAAGCGGTAACAAAAGGGCGGATGGTCCAGTTATAAATGGGTAATGAATTTTAACAGGCTTTTACGAAATAAGATAGTCAAATGACCACTAAACCTATAAAAAGGGTTTTTAAAGTCATTAGTCATCAGGGAAATGCAAAGTTAAAACCACAGAGATTATACAGAAATACTGGTACAGACACACACCGGAACGGCTTAGAATTATAACCACTAACAGTACCAAGTGTGGGCAAGGACCTGCAGCAACCGAAACCCTCAAACATCACAAACGGAACGTCCCGGGACCTAGAAATGTCACTCCGTAGCTACACCTGGCAGCACTGTATACATCCGCGCCCCAAAAGACACTTTCAAGATGATCAGAACACTGTGCCTAAAACCCAAGCTGGAAACACCCCAAAAACCCATTGAGAGACAAATGGATACATTTTAATATGTACGTGAGTATGAGGTGGCAATGAAAAAAAAAACCCAACTGTTAGGTTCAGAAACCTCACAGACAACATTGCATGACCAGGAGCTGGATATGACAGACTATTCGATGTAGAAAAAGGTCAGCAGGGGACGGAACTATCCTGTGACCGTAGAAATCAGAAGAGGAGTCACCTCCATAAGGACATCGGGACATTCGGGGCAATGGTAGTTTTCTATGTCTTCATCTCCATGGTGACTATACAGGTTTATCGCAACAAAAAGAACTGACGAACTGTACACTTACATGTTTGCAGTCTCATATGTGAATGATAAACATTATGCCATCATTTAAAAGTCCAAAGTAAATACCAGAAAACTGGCATTTGGATGCCTCTTCCCTTTGGTGAGTTAACAAACGTTTCCTACTGTCGCTGTGCAGTGTAAGGAGAGTGAATACTCACCACTGAAGCTGCAACCTGACTCCTCAGTCTGACACATGAACCCCTTTACAACCAGTATTAGTGTCCTTTCTAGACCCTTCCATCTGACTTGCTTCCTGAGAACTGGCAATGCTCACTGTAAACCTCGAGAGAGAAAATAGCCTCCTGCTCCGGAGGTGGTAGAGGACAGGAGTTGAGGCCAGAGTGTGAGTCAAGCAGGCCTGTATTTTTGATACCATTAAGAGAGAAAAATGTTGGCTCTTAAACTTGGACACAGCCTTCTTTAATACCAATTCTAAGATACATCCCTAACTTTTAGAGACATTAAAATGGGCTGGGGTCCCTAGGAGGCTCAGTTAGTTCAGCATCGGGCTCTTCGTTTTGGCTCAGGTCGTGATCTCATGGATCATGAGCTGGAGCCCCACGTCAGGCTCTGTGCTGACGGTGCAGAACCTGTTTCTGATGTTCTCTCTTCCTCTCTCTCTTTGTCTCTCATCCACTCATGCTTGCTCTCTCAAAATAAATAAACTGTAAAAAAAAAAAAAATAGAGTCATTTGGGCACCTGGGTGGCTCAGTCAAGCGTCAGACTTCAGCTTAGGTCATGATCTTGCAGTTCATGGGTTCGAGCCCCATATCAGGCTATATGCTGACAGCTCAGAGCCTGGAGCCTGTTTTGCATTCTGTGTCTCCCTCTCTCTTTGCCCTTCGCTATTCACACTCTGTATCTCTCTCTCTCAAAAATAAATAACATTAAAAAATTTTTTAGAAATAGAGACATTAAAATGGGTTAAGGGAGATGTCTTAAATAAAACTTAAAAACAAGTGTATCTTAAATTAACATGGCTCATAAGCAATTTTGCTTTTAAAAGTAAGAATTCCTTGAAATCTTTATTCTCTAGAAAATACAAATCATTAAATAACATGTTTAAGCCCTAAATACAAATTTTGTGGTGTGCTTTGTCAATTAAATGCTGTGTGACTTTTCCCTTCCCTTTATCCAGAACTCTCTGAAGGTTTTTTTTTCATCTTTTCTATTTATTATAGAAAAACCAGCTTTCACTTCACATCAAATATAAAAGGTCTGGATAGCTAAGCCTCTCTGTTTGATTTGAGCAGAGTTTCTCATGTGTGCCACTGGCCAAATTCTTCCAGACAAAAATATTTGTCCTTCCCTGACAGTTTGCTATTTTTCTGTTTCAATGTGTGGATGTCAAATATTTCATTTCTCTTTTTCCCAATGTATGTGTTCCTGTGACCTCACAGATTACAGGGATATCTTTTGTTCTGACAAACGCTCTTGTCCGAATTCCATCCTGGCCCTGAAGGATGGCGTGGGCGGAGAGTGCTGACTGGGGAGCCGGGGCTGAGCTGCAGGGACCAGCCTCCTCTCCCGAGCTCCCCAGGCCAGGACAGGGCGGAGGTCCTAAAGACATTTCCATGATAAAGATGTTCTTCTGCGTGTCTTCTGTCAAAATGGAAGGAGACCTACAGTAAAGAACAAAAGAAATCTTCTATAGCTCATGACAAACTAGAACGCTTTTGAAGTCAGCCTCTGGGATGGTCCTAGAAACAAATGTGCAGTCAGGGGGAAAAAAAAAAAAAAAGAATGACTGTTGATACCCACTGACCTCAAAGAGGCGGCCTGGTAATGAGATTATCTCTCTTTCCAGAACACCAGTAAGGCTTTGGAGGTTCATTTTCTTCCGTTGCTTTGCTTCCCCACCCTTACCCTCACCAGATACCACCTCTTTTGCTCTGGGCGAATCCATTTTCATCCAAAGATAGATAGATGGACTGGTTGGACTGCATCTGCTTTAGTTTGGGTTCATTCCCTAGAAAGAAAAGCCGCCTGAGGCAAGGACTTGGGTTCTAGAAGTTTATCTGCGAGGGTGTCCAGGGAAGCAAAAGTGAGTGAAAGGCTAGAGAGAGAAGGAGGAAAAGCCAATCAGAAGGTATATCACCGAGGTTGCTTCTGTGGTCAACAGAGTGAATTTATTCCCTTCTCCCAGGACCTCAGAGAGCCCTGCGAAATGCCGCGCAGAGTCATCCGCCTGAAGGATGGAGAGGCTGGAGTCTATGCGCAGACTCCCCACTCCCCTGGGACTGAGACTTGGCCCAGGGGGTATCAAATGCTTCAAGTTTAGAACAAGTTTCTCCATGTGTCAGAAGAGGTCTTAGGCAGGTTGACTTGCAGTCACCCAGGCTAATGGAGAGTCCTGGGACAGCCCGGTGAGTCTGTGTCCACAACGGTGCACACAGCCTCCGCTGAGGTCAGAGGTGGCCGAGAGGAAATGACAGGCACGGGCGTGGGGTGGGCAGCTTGCTGCAGCCTCAGGAGCTCCATCTTTTCAGAGATGTCATCATTCAGAGTGCGCACAGGACGGTTTGGCCACTGGTGTGGTTTGATCTGGACTGTTCCGTGACAGTGTCAATGAGAGGGCAACCCAGGATCCCAGGGCTGACATTCTGCGTCCTTAACACAGAGTGCATCTTCAGTGCGGCTTAGAGACAGAGGTTCATCTCCCATGAAATGAGCACGGGAGGGTGGGGGGATGTTGCCATCTTTGTGATCCTAGGACTTTTGTCCTTGAGAATCCAAAGAAGCTGTGGCTTCAGAAATTCCCAAATCCTCCTCAGGAAGCTAATTTCCTCTGGTTTGTCAATCATCCTTAAATTGATGAAATAATCTTTTTAATATCAGAGGGATAATAGAGCTGAGACTTTTTCCTGCCGCAATTTTAATGGACTGAATTAGAGAAAACTGGAAATTTGACCCAGACATTCAACTCCATCTGAAAAATTATGATCTGTACCAAATATATAAATCTCCACTCCTAAAATTTCAGCATTCTTGTATAGGACCAAAACCTGAGTTGGATTATGAATGGCCAGACTTTGAATTAAAAAGTAATTAGGGGCACCTGGGTGGCTCAGTCAGTTAAGCATCCGATGTCGGCTCAGGTCATGATCTCACAATTTGTGGGTTCGAGCCCCACGTCAGGCTCTGTGCTGACAGCTAGCTCAGAGCCTGGAGCCTGCTTCAGATTCTGTGTCTCCCTCTCTCTCTGACCCTCCCCTGCTCACGCTATCTCTCTCTGTCTCTCAAAAATAAATAGAAAACATTAAAAAAAATTTTTTTTAAAAAGTAATCAGACTTGATGTTTGCCAGCATTTGTATTAATGTTTGAGCTCATGTTGGCACTCCCACATTACGTGACTCACCTGGAGATGATGATCTAAGAAAAGGCCCCTTAGGAAGGGTATGGGGAAGGGGATCGGAGGCTGGAAGCTGAGAAAGTCTGGGCAGCAAGACAATTTATGGGACAGAGTAAAATGGAGAAGGAGGAATGTTAGCAAAATATATGGTGTTGGAAACTTTAGGACAAGGGAGAGTTGTGTGGCGTCTCTAGGACATTGGTTCTGATCTCTGTATCTGGAAAGATAGAGCCTGGTCTAGAAGTAATGATGTCGAGGTCTTCCCTTTTAAATGTCTAATTAAACATCATCTTTTCAGAGAAGCCTTTCCTTATTACCTTACTTCTGTGGGGTACACCCTGTTACTTTTCCATCACCATGCTGTGTGTGTGTGTGTTTTTCTATGCTCCGCATTTGTCACGATTTATAATATTTAAAAGCATGGTTTCTTTTCTTGTTTTGTGTCGATCTCCCATGCCGGTTGGTTTCCCATTGTGTCCATAACACTTAGCTCAGTGCCTGGCACATTGTCAGTGCTGCGTAAAGAGGTATTGAATTAATAAGTGCATTTCTAATTGAATAGCCATTAGACCATAAATATCCAGTGATGCTTGTGATGTCTGATGGCTGGCTTCCAGGGATCAATAGGAAGAGTGACAGAGGATGGAGGTTCAGTTTTCTTCTGAGTATAGGGGGAAGCAAGGGAGTGACCCTCCGATTAGCGGTAGGATGACCGTGCTGGCTGCTGTGTCACCAGGGGTTAGAGCAGTCACATGAGTGGGAGAGGGGTGTTCCCGTTATGTATCACTGTGTTATAGACTACCCGTACTTAGAGACCTAAAATAACAACCGTTCTATTTGGTCTTGTTTCTGTGGGCCAAGAATTCAAGCAGGTTCAGCTGGGTACCCGCAGGGGCTTTCACTCGGCTGACGGGGCTAGGCCGGAAGACCCCGGAAAGCTTCATTCACAAATATGGCACCTCGGGGCTTCTTCAGAGCGGCCTCTTTCCAAATGCTACCTTGGGTTTCCCCAGAGCAAATCCGACGTCTTACATGGTGGTTGGCTTCCAGTGGAAACCATCCAGGTGTATGAAAGCAGAGGTGACATCTCTCCCAAGACCAAGCCCTGGAGGTGACACACCACACCCCCACTGTGTTCTGTTGGTCAAAGCAGCCCAGAGTTATCTTAAATTCAAGAGGAGGAGATTCAAGGTTAATCTTGATGAAAAGATTAACCAAAATATGTGCAGCCATTTTTAATTCATCCCAAGGAAAGGCTGGTTAGGAAGTTGGTACAATAAACCCAGTACAGGGTCGTAGGAATGGAGATGGGGAGAAGTGGATTGGCTTCAAGTATAATTGGAGCTAGACACAGCAGGGTGGCACCATTTATCTCTTTTGGTTTCCTGTTAGTGCCATAAAATATTATGACAAACATGTGGTTTAACACAAATTTATTCTCTTACCATTTTGGAGGCGGAAGTCCAAAATGGGTCTTCCAAGGCTTAAATCAAGGTGTGTGCAGAGCTCATTCGTTCTGGAGATTCTGGGGGGAGAGTCCATTCTGTGCCTCTTCCAACGTCTAGAGAATGCTCATGGCCCCTTCCTCCATATTCAAAGCCAGTTTTGTAGCATCTTTTAGGGGAGAGACTTGGGAACAGTGTGATAGATGGGGAGATACTTACGGAGGGGAACGAATCAAGATCTGAACATGAGAAATGTGAGAGATTTGTGAGATGTCCAAAAAAAATTTTTTTGAAGATACCAAAAAGGTCAGATGGATATATGAGCCTTGCATTCAGAGGTGGGGATGCGCCCTTTGAATTTATCAGTCTAAAATCGTCTGAGGGTTGTTGAGGTCATTTAGGGGGAGACTTTATACACCATTGCCCAATTAAAATATAATTTGAGATGCATATGTAAATTTAAGTTTTCAGGTAGACATGTTTAAAATAGTAAGAAGAGGGCACCTGGGTGGCTCAGTTGGGTAAGCATCTGACTTTGGCTCAGGTCGTGATCTCATGGTTCATGAGTTTGAGCCCCGCATCAGGTTCTCTGCTGTCAGCGCAGAGCCCACTTTGGATCCTTTCTTCCCCCCTCTCTCTGCCCCTCACCTGCTTGTTCTCCCTCTCTCAAAAATAAATAAACATTTGAAAAATATTAAGAATAAATTGATGAAATTACTTTTAATATTCTTTAACCCAATGTATCACTTAATTTTTACTCCATTACTTGAAAATTAGATATTTTATATTACTTTTTCGATTCTAAGTTTTAGAAATGAGAAAAGATAATTTGTTGCTTTATCTAAACATTAAAGTATAGGGGCACCTGGGTGGCTCAGTCAGTTAAGCGTCTGGCTTTGGCTCAGGTCATGATCTCATGGTTTGTGGGTTCGAGGCCCACATCGGGCTCTGTGCTGACAGCTAGCTCAGAGCCTGCAGCCTGCGGCCTGCTTCAGATTCTGTGTCTCCCGCTCTCTCTGATCCTCCCCTGCTCGCACTGTCTCTGTCTCTCAAAAATAAATAAAAACCATAAAAAAACATTAAAATATAATAAGGAATTTTAAAAAATAATAAAAACCAAATCTACTGTGTTACAGCCCGTTTCAGTTCACACGGGCCCCACGCACGTTGCCTGATGGCCGCACGTGCCTTGTGGCATGCGTTGCACAGAAGGGCATTTAAAAGCAAAGAGATCCCAAAGTTGGCCCAGAGGAATCCCAACATTTACAGGCCGGGTGTAGAAGGAACGTGAGGGCAGAGCGCAGAGGAGGGAGTGAGACTGCAGAGGCAGGAAAAGGCTGGGGAAGTGGGTGTGGCCAGCGTGTTGGACGCTAGAGCAAAGATCAGATGAGACAGAGTTAACACAGACTTGCTGCTCGTTAGAAGCGATAGAGGAAATAGAAACTAAAGGCTAATCACGAATGCTCCTTCTGTGGATGTTACTGGCTCCCACACTCTCTTCCTGCTGCCTTCAGGTGGTAGAGAAAAGGGTCAGAAGCGCATGCAGCTGGGGAATATTTTATCTGTAAAACCTCTGCCAGGCCACACTGCACCACCAGGTAGCAACCAGCAAATGGCTTTGGGATCTAAAAATAAGAATTCGGATTGTCTTCAGCCAGGAAGAACTGCAGTTTGGATGCAGTCCAGGTATAAAACAATCATCTTAACTCCTGTGTGTTAGTGTAAAGCTTGCCTTCTGTGAAATGTCTGGAGTATAAGAGCTGTAAAATAAAATACTCATGGATTATATTGTGGTGTAATATCTAGAAGATGTAAAGACAGTAACAGCTTAAAGGTCCTTCTAAAGCTAGATATGAAATTTGAATTTGGCACATGTAGGTAGTTTCTGAAGCACTTTGGCTTTTTCTCAGCTACATAGTGAGGCTGGAATTTTCTTACCAAGTAGCTAAGCTGTGGGGTAATCAAGAACTGAGGGGCTTCTCCAGATGTATTTTAAAACCAAGAAAGTCCTAAGCAAGCTGTCCTGGTTTTCCTGAGACATGGAGGGTGCCCAAACTGTGGAACTTTTAGAGAGAACACCAAGAAAGCTCTGGACAAACTGGGACAAGTTGGTCACCCAACCAACCTGATTATTGGACCTTATATAAGGACCTTATGATATTATCAACCCAAAGAAAAGAACCCCCTCTTAGGGTTGACACTTACAAAAGGGATTCTAAAACTTGCATCCCACTTTATTAATTTGCAAAGAGGTACGAGTGTGACAAGGACCGGAACACTCAGGGTCCATGCAATCAGCATTTTCTCTTCCTATACGAAGCCACCCTATTAATTTTAAAAGAAGAATGGCTATCCCAGGCGCTGAGATACACAAAGTCCAAATGATCAGCAAATTCTCTCCCCGCATGGAATCAGTCTGTTAATTTACAAAGAGAAATTACTGTCAAAGAGAACGGATACTCAAGACCACATGATCAGCACATTTTCCGCGTCTACTCCATCCTTTGTAGAAAACCAAATCATAATCAAAAGACTGCTTAGTAAGCACGAAGAGCAGTTGGAATGAATGTTAAAACAGGACAAGATGAAGAAAGGTGTTTTAATAAAAAAAAAAGGAAAAGCAGAATAGTAATCTGCCGTGGATCTTCTCCTTCCTCCCTGGCCAATTTGTTTCACCTCTCCTCCTTGGCCTCTAAATATTAGAGTGTGTCAGGCCTCACTCATCCCCCTGCCTCCATTCTACCACTGGCTCAAGACATAGTCTCAAAGGAGGGTCCAACGGGGGTGCTCGAAGCTGGGCTGAGAAGCCCTTACCTTTGTCTAAACCGGAGGGCTCTTGGAGTATGATCAGCTCATGATCTCATTAAATCTCCCCAGATAGTCTATTAGATGAGGTCTCACTGCCGTCCTATAGAAGATACAACCAGGCTTAGCAAAATGACAGCTGCAGCCAAAGTGGACAGCTAAGAACATCACTCAGAGACAGGTGTGTGTGGTCAGGTCTTGTGGGTTGAGTCATCTCAGATGCCAGCCTCCAATCTGATAATATTTTTATACATCTTCTAAGTGCCAGACATTGTCACAATCATTTAATGGGCATTATTTCACTCAGTCTCTAAAAAGCCCTAAAAGATTGTCATAATGATTTTTGCTCCTACTTTACGGATAGAGGAACTGAGGCTCATGGATGAAAACTGGCATAATGTCACATGGCTATTAAGTAGGGCATCTCAGGACCCCGTAACATCAGAGACCAGTCTGTCTAGAAATAGGCTATGCTCTCATTCATCCAATTACGTTCCGAATCTGGCAAACAGAGGTCAAGGAAGCCAAGAATAAGAGGCAATAGAAATCGCACATTCATTGCTCCTTTGGTTGCAGCCAGCCTCTCTAAGTACTAAGGCCGGGTCTTCTGAACCAGCCCCCTGGCAGTGCTCCTGACCAGCCAGTGCGCCCTTGCCCTCACCGCACAGAGACTGGCCCCATGGTCTCTGTGTTCAATATTATTATTTTCTAATAGGCCCATAGCTCTGCAAGAAGAATTAAGCAGGCAATTGGGAGGCAGGGGAGGCATGGGGTTTTAATGGTTCACATTCCTGTAGCTTCACTCCTTCATTTAAAGATTGAAAGCTCATTGAGGGCATGGTCTTTGTCCATCTTTCTTGGAACTAGTTCCGTCTTTTCCGCCCCCTACTCTGTTGTTCTTCCATTTCTGCTCAGGGTCTATACTTTCTGAAGAAAATACGGTCTTTTGCATTATGACACATGATTGCCACCCACTGGTCAGAATGGTTTCTCTGCAAAGAGAAGGTTTGGGTTTGAAGACAAAAGTTGTCCGTTTCTCATGCTCCTCATTTTAGGGTCCAGGTACCCAAGAGCAAGGGGCATTAAATTCTTCAAATTTAGGAAGTTTCTTAGAATCCCAAATGTATGTTCTTAAACATTCCCATAAAACATCAGATAAAATTATTTAACAATCACACATCTTGAATTATGTCTGTGTGCTTCTTTCATTAGAGTAATAAAGAAGCCTTCATCTCATCCAGATAAGGCCACTTCTATTTATCAGAGTTCCAACACTGGCCACAATCCACACACACAGTTCTCCAACAGAACTGTGAAGCCGAAGGTGTTTTTCAGATTTCCAGCTAATAAACACCTCTTGTAAATATGATGATATCACTTTGGCAACACCATTATCTTCCTCTTAAGGGACACCCGTAGAGATGGCACCAATTATACTCTGGATATTGTTTTGTGTACTTTATAAGTATTAGCACATTTAATTTATGTAACAGTCCTTTAAGATAGAGACCATTAAATATCATTTTTCCTTTGAAGATGAGAAACTGAGGTATGAATAGGTTAAGTCACCACCCACGATCGGCCATCTGGAAAATGAAAAGCCAGGATTCAAACTCCGCAAGTCTGGCACAGAACCTAGTCTATGCTGCCTCTCAAAAGCACGATCCCTGGTTCTTGCAGCCGTACTGACCTGGGCCCAGGCTCATCCTCCCCAAAGGTTCACTCTGACCCCTGATCCAACATGGACAGGCCCAGGCCAAGTGTCTTCGGACACTAGTGTCTCAAGCTGAGTTGAATACACTGGCTCTGGCCCTTAGAGGGGCAAGCACTTGTCTTTTAGACGAAAGCAAAGCTTTTGAAATAAATGTTGACTCCCATCCTCTCTTTTGAGATACGGGTTAAGTGGGCAGTCATCAGAGGCTGCTGGGAGCCAGATAAATAAAAAGTAAGGAAAGGAGAAAAAAATGGGCCAATGGCACTTGGAAAATTCCCAGATTCTTTGAGAAGAATTTCACTCTTTTTCTAAGGAGCTTGATGCTTCTCAAGATAGAAAAACTATTTTCACCCTAAAATATCTCACTCGCGGTTCTGGAATCCTCTTCCTTCTTGGCATGCTTATCAAGAAATTTTGCTCTTGCAGCAACAAATCTCAGCTTTCTTTACTTCTGGAAAACTGCAACATCATTAACTATTCTTTAAAAATGTATTATAGGAATTATATGTGATCTCTGTCCCAATAACTACATATCTTGACATGAACCCCCATAAATTTGATTATAATGTGAGGGTGTGAGCCATAACGACCTTTGGGATTCCTTCTAGACACAAGCAACAATGGATTCATGAGTTTGGATTAAATAAAAACAAAAATATTTGAAATGTCCCTTTATCTTCCTTTGTTCTTAAAGAATAGGTTAACATATATTGATTTTATTTCCCAACTTGCATGGAAATGAGTGTTTCACTGTTGACATTTTTTATGATCTGTAGTTTCCATTCTTTTTAATAGCTTTGGTGCAGTATTAAAAAAAAAGCATCTTGGTCATAAAAGCTGCTTTAGAAGCAGAAGTTGTTTTAGGAAAGTAAACATGACTTACATAATCTACTTTCTCAGAAGAAAGCCTTGTAGTAGCTTTCTTCAGGAGGGAGAGAGTCGGTGAGGGTGAGTGAAGATGAGGCATTCAAGGTGACTGGCTGCGTGTGTCCCTTCTCTTACTCCGGAGGGAATGGCCAGGCAGTTTGTGTTTATCTGGGAGAGGCTGTAGATCCGGCACTCAGCGAAAGCCTGGGATAGCCAAAGACCTGCTTCCCTTAGGCAGTAGTTTATGAGTCGGGTTAGGCTAAGTTATGCCGCAGTAACAGGCAGCCCTCCAAATGCAGTGACTTACACAAAGACTTATTCATTGCTTATGCTACATAACGAATATTCGTTAGAGGGGCCTTCTGCTCCCTGCAGTCCTGCCCCCACTGAGTCATGAGGACACCATCTAAACATGCCACACCCGAGCTCTCCATGGCAGAGGAGGAGGGCATCCTAACTTCTGCACTCACAACTAAATGTTCTGTCCTTGAGGGGATGGATGGCATTTGCTTCTGTAATCCATTGATCATAATGATGACAGCCCCATCCAGCTGTAAAGGGGACAAGAACGTGTACTGCTCCAAAGGAGGTTTGATTATGCAGGAGGATCAAAAGTCTCTACCTCAGAAACTGCAGCGGACGGAGGGTGGAGCTGTGCCTTGCAACATGTGAAGTCCTCTACAAGTAACACATTTTCTAGACCTCACAACTCTGTAAGGCATGCGCTTTCAAGGTCCCTTCTTCTCAAACTAGAAGACTGGGATGAAGGAGGTTAAGTACTTCACTCAAAGGTGCTCCCATGCATCTTAAGTAGTAGAGCCAAATTACAAACCTGTGCTACCAGTGGCCATGCTGCTCTTCTGGGAGAGCTCCTCTGGGCCTCTGGAAGCGCCAGGCCATTTGCTGTCCAAGGAGGAGGAGGGTACCCACTGCCTTGCTGCACATCAATGACATGTGTCAGTGAAGAAGGGTGGCCTGTTCACTTTGGGAAGCTGCACGCCCTGTCCCCATGCTATTGGGAAGCTCATAATTTACAAAGTCAATACTGAAGTACTAGCGAGTTGAAGGGAGTAGTCATCATTTCAAGTCATAAATGTAGGAAGAGAATTTTAATGCGAGACTATGTGGGAGAAATCTAACCACGTTAAATGTTTGAACAAACATTTTGAGATACGTATCATGTATCTCTGCATATATAATCAATTTGAGAGAATAGGTGTGCTTGAGAGAATTCTGTAATAAATGTATGTTGATTATCTCTAATTTATATTAAGCGTAGATTGTAAATTAAGTGTACAGCGCTGATTCTACCCATCTGTCATCTGTATGCCCACCTGTCCATTCATCTTCCTCAACCATTATCCAATAGAAGTGTAATTTCAGCCACAGATGCAACTCTGATTTTTTGTATCAGCATTTTGAATAGGGAAAAGAAACATGTGTAACATTAACTGAATTTTACATTAATATTGAATCAATTGAATTAGTATATTTTATTTAACCCAAGACATGCAAATATGGTCATTTCCATGTGTAATCAACATAAAACATATTAATTTACATCCTTTTTTGTACTTTTTAAAATTTTTAATGTTTATTTTCTTATTTTTGAGAGAGAAAGAGAGTGAGCAGGGGAGACGTAGAGAGAGAGGGAGATACAGAATCCAAAGCAGGTTCCAGGCTCTAATCTGTCAGCACAGAACTCAATGCGGGGCTTAAACTCACAAACTGTGAGATCATGACTTGAGCCAAAGTCAGATGCTTAGCCCACTGAGCCACCCAGGTGCCCCTGGACTTAGTTTTTTAAATCCCCTGTGTATTTTTTACGTTGAGCACTTCTCAAATGGATACTAAATGTTCACTGGAAATACTTAATCTATATTCATGGCTCATAAAATGTACAGTTAAAACACAAAGCTCATATGCTCAAGATTTCCAAAGATATTTAAGTTTTCCAATAATTGAATTAATCCATTGTCAATGACCAGACCACTGATCAGTGTTTGTATCTACTAGAAACGCTACACGTCTGACTGCAGTCCTACCTGGAGACGGCAAATGCAGTTCTCCTCAGAGGACTCTAACTCATCAATGGGTCCCCCTCTCCATGGAAAATCAGTAGAAAAGCCTTTGCTTTTTGTAACTACCTGGGGAAATTTTCTGGTCAAGAGCTAGATGACATTTGTGTTCAAGTGTTTGTGGGACCCCAAATACAGAGTCAAAACATCATCTTCTAATTATGGGTCTTCTTCCACTAGCTGTGTGGTCTGGGCCATCTCAACATAGGTCTGGGTCGCATTTGGAAAATGACAGAGTTAGTCTTCTTAAAGTGCAATCCGTGGACTAGTAACTTTCCCATCACTACTAGAAATGCAGAATCTCAGGCCTCAACTCAGACCTACTAAACCAAATCTGCATTTTCACAAGATCCCCGAGTAGGAGGAAGATTGCCCTAGAGGATTTCTCAATTACCCGTGGGCTCTGAAATTCTGCTTTTATAAATGTGCGAACAAAACGTGGGCGTTTTAAGATGGTGTGGCCGTTCAGAGAGTAGTTTCACACACTAGGATCTGAAAGGACATTTCAAATGGCAACAGGCACCAAGACGCTCTGGGGGCTCTGCTCGCCGAGTCCTCCCCACCACCTGCGAGGTCCTCCAGCCGTCCCCACTCTACAGATAGGGAAACAGAAGCCAAGAGGTTAAGTAACTGGGCCAGGCTTGCAAGCTGGTCCTTATGAGGCTGAGATTCAAGTACGAGTTGTCTGGTTCCAGAACTTCCAGTAAAGAAATTGCTCTCCTGGTCAGAAACAGCGTCCAGTGGAAGCAAGAACGCTCCACGGTGGTTACCGAGGTCTTGTGTGTGTCTGCATGTGTGCGCGCCTACCCGCGGCTCATGCATTTGTGTGTGTGATCTTTCTCAACTACTATGCCACATTCTCTTCCTTTTGTATTAAACAAAGGGTTGGAACTTTGGCTTCCTCTGTATATTCAATAAGCTACCGCTATTTAATAACTGTGTCTCAAAATGTAAGCAGGTAGTCACCCACGGGGGGCTGAGACTCCCCGCATCGCCCTGCCCGTTGGCTGTCCCTGAAATTCTCCTGAGATCACACCAGCTATATTTTCTGAATTATTGAAATACAGTAGACATACAAAGTTATATTAGTTTCAGGCGTGCAGCATATTGATTCGACCATCCTATGCATTACTCAGCACAAACCACGGTAAGCACGGTCACCATCTGTCGCCATACAACGTTATGACAACATTATGGACTGTGCTCCCTATGCTGTGCTTTCCTCTCTGTCGCTTATTTCCTTTATAACTTGATGTTGGTTTCTCTTAATCCCCCTCCCCTATTTCACCACCCCCATACCAGCCGTATTTAAAGGATCTGCTTCCAGAATCTCCTACTGAAGGTTTTATTCATATAAAGAGAAAATACCTTTTATTCATGTTAAGGAAAAAAAAACTTGCCTGGTTCCAAAAGGATCCCTGTATCAGTTACCCTGACTCAGTCTGTAGCTCTCTACAATAATTTAAAATGAAGATATAAAATATTGTAATATGATGATAATCGTATAATATGGTTACTATGACATAATGTATCATAAATATATTATGAAGTGTCACTTGCAGAATACTGCAACAGTATGGACGATACAGGTATTTAGATATAGATACAGAAAACATATGCAGTGCAGCGTAACAGCTACAAAGTACCAGCTACATACCGTTGACTGGCTTCTATGCACAGGAGTCTGTGGAGTCCTCCTGGTCAGTCATCGCCTCACTTTCTCTCCCATTAGATACTATTTTTGCAGACGGCAACACACTAACTCCAAAAGCCTAAGTAAGTTGCTGATGAGTCAATATTCAATGATACCATCATTCAGTTATAAGTTCAATATTCAAATCCAGATCTGCCGCTTCCAGACACTGAAGCTGTGATGTCTGGAAAACACTGAATCGGACAAAGAGTAGAGCAGTGTCACTGTGCCTCATGCGGGACTCCCCTCGGAGTTTGCCTGCCGTCCCCCAGCGTGGCAGCCTCCTTCCTGCGTTCTCCCTCCAGAGCCTCCTCTGCCTCTTATGCGACAGTGCGCTGAGCTGAGAGTCCCCCAGGGCCCCTCGGCCAGTGAGGGGCAGGATGCGAGGGTGCGTTATGCAGCAGGTCTTGGCGTGTCCCCCGCTGTCTACTGGAGGGTCGCAGGGGGATTGAGCTCCACTCTCGGCACTGCATCCATCCTCTCTCCACGGTCTCCCTGCTCTGCCCACTTCCCTATTCCCTTGCGTGTGCTTCCCGCCGTCACCTCCCAAATAACGACCGTCACCCAAGGGTCTGCTTTGCGGGGATGCCAGGGAGAGATATTAAGTGGCCCTATGGGGATCAACGTGTGACAGTGGCCTGACCCAGGCTCACCACTGAGATCTCTCTCTTAACATTACGGTTCATGAGCAAGCACTTAGGCTGGGGAGGTCCTTCCCGGCCGCTTTCACCTGTCTCAACCTTGGGTGAATGACAGCATTCTTGAACCGCAATGGCCCAAGCAGGGTCCAGTGAGATCGTGGACGCCAAGGGAAGTGGGTTGCGTTTTCTGAGCATCGCCTCAGATGCTTCAGACCTTTGCTCCATGGCTGCACGCTGGGAGTGTTGGTTCAGATTACCTCTGAGGCTCCCTGCCGGGCTGACTTCAGCACTTTGCCTGTTCCGTTGCACAATGGGTCTCTGCACCATGACTGAAAGCAAATGCTATCTGTGGGATTTTTCTGACTTTTCCAATAGAGACAAATCAGTCTTCTTTGGGAAGCCTTCCTCTTCTTCATGGTCGTGTTTCCCCCGTGCTTCTGGCAAAGGTGGCAGATTCATGAACTGGCTCTGCAGATAGAGGATGTTTTCAAGAGTCAAACCAGTTAAAGCTCTGATGCTGAGCATATTCATGGCCAGAATCACTGTGAAAATCCCCTCAATGCAGATGTAGAGCTAGATTTTACCTTGAAGCAGCAGAAGCAGCTTTGCAACCAAACCATGAAGGAGCAGAGAAAAATGGTCTAAAAGTGTTCAGGGACGTCTGCAGAACGGCTGAAATCTGACAGTCGGCAGATCCAGGACTCAGGCCTACCAATTCCAGACAGGCTGCCTGACAAACATAACACTGGAAGGGAGGAAAAAGAAAAAAAGAACTATGGGGAGACCAAGAGGCTCATTGGGCATCCAACTCAACGTGATGGCATGACCAGTGACCAGGCTTTTTTCCTCTGGCGCCACAAGCTTCTGAGTATTGCTTGATAATATTCCAAAAGGGAAAATAACAGAGCCAAGTTTCCCAAATGTTGTGTATCAAACCAGCTCTTGACCGAAGCATTTATTTTGTCTTCTATGTATTCCGAGTGTATGTATCAAAACCCAACACCACGCCTCGTTCTTCTAGAGCCTGTTGTTTGGGTCCGGGATGCTTAGACCTACACTGGGGATACCCACCCTTCCATTTTGTATGATAGTTTCTGAACCAACATCCTATTGTGAACATTTCAAACAGATAGTTGGAAGAACTTCATACTGAACAACCACGTACTCATAACCCAAGTCCTGCAATGAATATTTTAGTTCGCTTTTCGTATGTATAAACACACATATGCACATCAGTCCGTCCCTCTATACTTCCATCAATCTATCTTATGTTTTGTATATTTATTTCAAAGTATGTGATGGATATCTACCACACCACTCCCAAATACTTCTGCGTGCGTATTATTGAGTTTGATATGTTTACGGTTTTTCTTTTCCGTTAGAGATAAAATTTATATGCTGTAATACCCCGAATCTTATCCATAACATTTGCATTCTACAAATACAAACCAATATGCAACCCAAGCCACCATCAACACAGAAACCATCCATCCCCTGAGAAGGTCCCGCCCACCCCCAGCCCTTTCCAGTCACTGTCTGTTTCACCCCTCTAGTGGCCAACCACCCTTCTGATTTCTTTCCACCATAGATTGGTTTTGTCTGTTCTATAATTCTATGTAAGTGAAATCATACAGTATGTATATATTTTTTTACTTGACTTCTTCCACTCAGCATAAGGTTTGTGAGATTCATGCATATTGTTGCATATAGCAGTTTATTTCCTCTTTATTACTAAGTAGTATTGTGTCATCTAAATGTAGCATGTTTTTAAATCCACCCTCCTTATTGATGGATGCCTGGGTTGATTCCAGTTCTCGGCAACCACAAATTAAGTGCCAAAAACAATTACCCTTGTACAAGTCTATGTACGGACGTAAGTATTCATTTTTATTGAATACGTACCGACAGGTATAATTGCTGCATCATGGAGTGGATTCATGCTGAGGTTTCTAAGAAACTGCCAGTCCTTTCTGCACAGTGGTGTTCCATGCCCCAATGACATATGTGAGGGGCTCTTGCTAAACATTTGTGTGAACATCTAATATTTCTGTTCTTTCTAACCGTAGTTATTCCTGTGGGTCTCACCGGGGGTTTGATTTGCATTACTCTAATGATCATATGCTTACTGGCCACTCAGGCAGCTTCCTTGGTGAGGTCTTGTTTCAAATATTTTTCCCAATTTTTATTTAATTTTTTGTGTTTTTATCATTGACTTGTAGGAGTCCTTTACATATCCTAGACACTAGTCCCTTGTCAGTATATATTTTACAAATATTTTATTCCAGTCAGTGGCTTGACTATTCCTCTTTTAATCATGTATTTTGATGGGCAGAGGTTCCTAATATTAATAAAGTCTAGGTTTAATGTTTTTCTTTTATGGTTATACCTGTAGCTCTCTACTGTTACAGTCTAAGAGGTCTATGCCTACCCCCATAGTAGGGAAGACATTCTCTTATATTTTCCTCCAAAAAGTGTACAGTTTTTAACTTTCACATATAGATCTCCAACTCCTTTAGACTTATTTTTTTATGAATAAAATAGAGGTCATGTATGTGTGGTTTTGGTTGCTCTATAGATTTTTTTTATCTTGACAGTAATGAGCCTACACGTAGTTCTCTTTATGTTTGTCCTTCTTTAGATTTGATGAGCTTTTGGCTCTATAACTGTGTATGTATCACCATGTCTGAGAAATCTTCAGCCATTATTTCTCCAAACATATTTTTCCCCAATCTCTGGGACAAAATCTAGACCTTTTGATACTGTCCCACAGATGCCTAAAAAGATTGGTTCATTGGTTTTTCTTTCTTTCCATTTTCTTGATAATGAATAATTTCTATTGATTTATATTCAGGTTGACTGCCTTTCTTCTTTTGTCTTTGTTTTGCTGTTAAGGGCAATTGGTGAATATTGTCTTTGATATATTTTATTTTTTAGAATTCGTATTTGTTTTACTTCTATTATTTCTGTTTCTCTGCTGAGATTTTCTATCATTTCATTACTCTAAGCATATTTTCCTTTAGGTCCTTGATCAAAATTATTATAGTGCCTTTCAAACAGTTGATTGCTTTTTCCAAAATCTGGATGATCCTTGGAGTTGGTCTCCATCAATTGCCCTTTCCTCTGAGAATGGGTCATAGTTTCCTACCATTCTCTTTTTAGTGCCCATCACATATCAGATTTTATCCTAAACATGGTAAAATACATGATACAGATACTCTGGATTCTGTTCTGTTCCTCCAAAAGAGCATTTTGTTTGTTTGTTCTGTTTTTAGCTTGGCTAAACTTGAAGATGCCTACTCTCTCTCCCCTATAGTGAGCAGCAACTCAAATACTGATGCTCAGAGATTGCTCATGCGTGCATGGTTCACAGCCATCGTGCGCAGAATTTGGGGCAAGTTCATAGCAGAAGTTGGGGCTCTCTGTCTCTGAGTCTCTCTTCTCAGGGTTTTCCCCAATGACCATCTCATGGATGTTGTCCTGAAGCGTGTTCCATATTCTGTAAGCCCCCAACACTGTGGGTTTTCCAAAAGACTTGTAGTTGCCTACCTGACACTGACTGGTCCTACTCTCGGACTAAAAGCCTTAAAAATGGGAAACTCGCCTAGTACCACTTTCTCCTTCAAAGGGTCACACCCTTCTAGTTTCTTTCTGCTTTATTTCACTCTCCAGGTCTCCCAGGTAGTTATTTATTATATGGTGTCAAGAGTTTATGGCTGTTATCTACAGGACAGTTGGTGAAATAGGAGCTACTCAGCTATACTGGAAGTAGAATCTTCTGCACATCATTGTCTTTTTTAAAAAAAATACGTAATTTATGGTCAAGTTGGCTAATACATAGTACATACAGTGTGCTCCTGGTTTTGGGGTAGATTCCTGTGATTCATTGCTAACATACAACACCCACTGCTCATCCCAACAAGTGCCCTCCTCCATGCCCATCACCCCCATTTTCCCCTCTTCCCCACCCCCCATCAGTCCTCAGTTTGTTCTCTGTATTTAAGAGTCTCTTATGGTTTGCCTCCTTCTCTGTTTCTATTTTCCCCCTTCTCTTCCTCCATGGTCTTCTCTTAAGTTCCACATATGAGTGAAAACATATAATATCTGTCTTTCTCTGACTGACTTATTTCACTTAGCATAATACCATCCAGTTCCATCCACATTGCTGCAAATAGTAGGATTTCATTCTTTCTCATTGCCAAGTAGTATTCCACCGTATATATAATCCACATCTTCTTTATCCATTCATCAGCTGATGGATGTTTAGGCTCTTTCAAGCCAAATTTGCACATCATTTTCAGTGGCTTCAGAATATTATTCATTGTAAGGAAGTACCACCGATTATTTATCTTGTGTTACTGGTTATTAATATTATTTCCACGAATTTCTGTTGTGATAATTTTTGTTCTGATGTAAAATTAACCTCAGTCTGACACATACTTGATTTGAAAGTGAAGCAAGGGACAGCTTCTCCAAGCTGAAGTCCAATTACCCTATCTGTAGAATGGGGTGATAAAAAGCACAACCCTAACTGTGCTTTATGAGGCTTTAATAAAGAATACTCTGCCATATGCAAACAGTAATTTAATGAAACAGTATGTTAAACTCCTGGTACAACTCTGGCATGTCGTCAATTCAAATTAGACAATTTTGTTGTTGTCTTCCTTGTCATTATCCTTGTCATTCAACTTTTGCTCTCACTCATAATTATATAAACAGAAGATCGGAGAATAAGTGGCATGTAACCAAATGTGGTTCTTCCATTTTTATAAGTAAATATATTATGAGGGTTTCCTTATGTCAGTCAGGTTGTTTTTGAGAACACAATTTTAATGGTTGTGAAATACTATACTAGAAAGATAAGTTATTATTTGGATGATCCATGATTTCTGAAAAAAAATGGAAGTTACACATATGTATATCATGCAAATTTCTCTGGGGAAAAGCCTTATAAAACAACTTTCTTTTTTTTTTTAATGTTTATTTATTTTGAGAGAGAGAGAGGAGGGAAGGAAGAAGAGGAGGAGGAGAGAGGAAGGGAATCCCAAGCAGGCTCCATGCTATCAGTGCAGAGTACAGGGCAGGACTAGATCCCATGAACCATGAGATTATGACCTGAGCCCAGAGTAAGAGTCAGAAGCTTAACCGACTGAGCCACCCAGGTGCCCTGAAACTTTACTCCTAATCGTAGCCTAGTACTTGCTAGATAATATCAACCAGATAAAGTTAAATAGCAAATTTCAAAAGCTATGATGCTCATTAAAATACTTTCATGTTCAGACTAATAAAAATGACATATCTGCTTCATCCCTTTTAAAGGAAATTGAAGTGCTCCATCAGCTTTATTCCATTACACTCCTCAGAGCGGTGCTAGGGCATGGGTGAAGGTCAAGGAGGCTCTGCCTTCTGGAGATGGCGTATCAGACGTCATGACGATGAAGTGCCCTCTCCAGAATCATCCACAGTAGGAAGAGCCCTTTGTCTCCTCCCTCAGGGGTCTCTTCTCTGGAGATGGTTCAGGGAAGGCACAAGTCAGATTGGGGATGACAGCCAGCTGCCTGGTCCTGATTAGCAGAGGCGACAAATCCTAACCCAGGAAAATGTGAATGCCTGTGTGTGAAAACGGGGAGGGAAATTTTGGTTTCACTCCCTCTCTCTCTCATTCCAGACATTTATTGAATGAACACATGACTGGGAGTGGGGGGAGTGATTTCTCCACATCTTCTCCTCTTCCTGCGCCCAGGCACTCCACTCAACACTTTGCACACACTCTGAGTATCTAATTCAATTCTCATGACAAATCTCAGACATACCCTATTAGCCATATTTTAAAGGTAATAAAATTAAGATTCAGAGAGTTACCAGCCCCAGTGTCCACAGTGTCCTAGTGACCTATATTTTGAGTGTCCTGCACCATCAAAATAAAAAATGTCTGCTTGTGTCTTGCACAGTCCAAAGATGTAAAAAGTGTATCCCTCAGAATATAGAAGAAGCAGTGAGAACAGCTTTATTCTAACCCTCAAGAAGGATCATCAGTGGATGATATAGGAACCTCGGCAGGAAGTTAGTGGGTTATTTTGCAGTCCCTGTTAGTAAAGAAAGATCTGCTGAGCTAGATCATCTTTTAACTTCAAAACAACACGATCGCTTTCACTCTTGAGCACCAACCACGTGTCAACCCCAGTGGTGTACCCTGTGGATACGCTGGTAAATGAGAGACACGTGGTCTGTATCACGTGACCTTGATAGTGTAGAGAAGAAGACAGGCACCAAACACCCGTGCTAAAGGGGAGTTACACGGTGCTTGGGACATGTGTCAGCGCCATCCATCTAGACCAGACCAAGGATATTTCTGGAGTTAAGAGAATAGGGTACCAATCATGCATTTCAATAAACAGGGGTCCCAGTGAGTATAACAGATGATCGTTTTCCAGATTCAAAAAGATCTCACCACGTTGCAACAATGGACTAAATCAACAGAGATGAAATTGTAGCTCTAGGCTTAGGGTACAGAATTAGGATATAGAATAAAAGCATAGAATCTGGAGATTTGGCATGAGAACAACTTAAGTGGGAAAGACCAGAAAATCCTCTTCCACCACAGGGTCAATATGTATTAGCAAAGCATTCGATGATGCTGTTTCAATGGCAACAGTGCATTCACATACTTGTTTCATGAGGCATGAAAGGAAAAGAAGAAGGGTTTCTATCTATTCCCAGATGATATGTTTTGAATGGTGTCTTCCCTGTCAACTTTTCTAATAAGATGGTTTGATTTTTATGGGGAAATAAGAAATAAGTTTGGGAGCAATTAATTTGATCCTTAATGAGAATGATTCAGAACCACAATAGAAACTTATGTACTTTCACGCTCTCTAAATATCTCCACTAAGTAGATAGTAATTGGATATTTATAAGAACTTAGACTCTCCCATAACACAATGGAAAGGGTAATGTGTTGGTATGGGACATACAGTTTTAAATAGGGCATCTCCGTAGATTCTAAAACACGCTGGAAGGGAACTCCCAATGGCTGTGTCCCACCTGGTTCAGTAACACATTAGGACAGTTTACCTAACTCCATGCTCAACAGGATTAACAAGGATGTGGTGACGTTAGGATCATCAGGGTAGGAACCTAGAAGGAAGGCAAGATGGGCGCACATATTCCCCACCTGTGCAGTCTTAATACTCGCCGGAGGAGGAAGAGGATCCCTGCCCCCATGTTGTGGTTGTGGAAACTGAGGTTTGGACAAATTACTGAAACACTTCATATCACAGAACTAGTGCATAACAGACCCCAAAGCAATCAGCCCCACTAAAAGTCTTTGTTTCACTCTATTCCTCTTGGCTGCCTTCCAATAAGATGAATAATGCAGTTGGTATTGGAAAAGATGCCAACTCAAAGAGAAACTCAACAGAACTATAGTTAGAAACTTCTTTTCAATATGCACCTATAGTTGAGATATGGTGAGACTTCCACTTTCTCCACCCTTGGAACTTTTTTAATCTTAGCAGATTGCTAATTGTTTAACACACCTGATATTAATCATGTTTGGGAAGCTAAATATAATGAGGAGTGCCGGGCTATTATAACACTCTTCTGCCTATCCCAGTGATGTTTTATTGAGTTGTCAATATTAATCATCAAGAAAGATGGCTCCAGGTAAGTCTCACCATCTCATCAATAATACTTGACCAACAGTGGCTCTTTGGAGACCAGAAATTTACAATGAGTTTAGGCTGCCGCTGTAGACCCATCATAATTTTTATTCTGCTTCGTGGCTGCGCCGACTTCCAGGAGAGGCCGTCCTAAAATCCTAATGTGACAGAAATCAATTTTCAGATGTAAATTTGGGTGCCATGGGTGGCATCTTTTACACACGACAAATTGCTTGTCTCTGGTTTTGAACTAATGATCACATAAACAAAAGATTGGAGGCAACTGATTGCATTATTGGCTGCGGGACATGGATGTGGCTGGGGCGAACTCAGCAAGGGGTGGTCAGGGAGAGGGTCTGCGACGTTGAAAAAGATTGTTTTGCTGTGGAATGTCAGGAGTCTTTGTTTGCCGCTTCTTGTCTTGTCTGTACTCCCCCCCCACCCCCCGCCTGCCCACTTTCACATTTATCCGGAAGCATTCACCTCTTCGGAGTTTAGTCACTCTGTGTAGCAGAATGACTTTGTGCCCTTTCTCAGAGCACATTTGTGGAGAAGAATCCGTGTTAACAACTTTAGAAAGGAATGTCCTTTCAGCTTTCAAGATAAGGGGGAAATGTATTCATTTATGCAATAAACTGAGAATGTATCACCTGAAGATACATTTGGCTGTAAGTAACCAGCATGCCTGATTCAGAATAGCTTAATGAACGAAGTACAGGTCGTTTTTCCTGTTGAGCAAGAAGGCCCAGGTTATTTGACTGTTGGCATTGGTTTAGCTGCTCAGTAATGGGGTCAGAAAGGCTATCCCTCCCCTTCTTCCCACCATCCTTGTTTGCCGACTTTCACCCTCACACTTGCCCCCTGATGGTTGCAAGATGGCTGCTGCATGGCCAACTATCACACAAGCAAGGTAGAGAGAAGGGAGAAAGGGTAAGCCATGTACATTTGTCCTCTTGGCAATAAAGACAGTCTTCCCAGAAGCTCCCAGAAGTCTGGTATTTATTTCTCACAAGACAGAACCTTATCACACATCTACCCCCCAGTGACTGTAAGAGAGACCGAAACAGCAGCCTTGTCTGTTCCGTTGGTGCTCTGAACAAACTCAAAGTTCTGTAGCAAAGAGAGATGGAAAAATCAACGTTAGGGAGATAACCAAGCCACTTTAGGTTGTATGCTCAAATACGTATATTTGGGACCACTGGCTTTATTTTCTTGCTTACAGGACTTCTCGGGGCATTCGAATACTAACACCCACTGAGGACCTTTATGGGGCATAGTTGTGATTGTTGTTAGCATTTTGCTCAAGTTAACACAGAACTCCTACTGTTATTTTCCTTAGAATCTTAGAATTCAGAAGTGTTCTGAGTGGCAATGCAGGATGCTATATTATGTCCAGCTCACACGTTTTTTGGGAAATCTAAACACATTTGTCTCAAGTTAGCAAAGTCTTCTTCACCTAAGGCATGTGTCCGACTTCTCTAATTGAGAAAAAAGGCACCAGTACCTTTGATTGGGCCCCATGATGAGTAGATGGTGGCTCAAATGAAGAATTATTAATAGAATGGCAAACTCAGATAGTAGGCCACTGATATTTTCAAATTCACATCAGGTCTAAAGCAGAATTAAGAAAGGTTTTTTCAGACCTAGCCTTAACACTACAGTCCAGGCATATGCCCCTCCCTGCCCCCCGCAACCAAGAAAACTCAGCGAGATCCCAAGTCTAGACAATATACAGTGTTAATGTCTAAGAGATTCAGGGTTCAAATCCTGGCTCTGCCATTTATAAACTGTGTGACCCTGGGAAGAGATTCCAAGCTTTAACTTACTAATCTATAAAATGGGGATTGTTCTGCTTACTGGAGCCGTAACAAGGACCCCATGGGGTAATAGTTGTAATATGCCCATTGTAAGATAGGAAGCCATTTTCAGCCCAGATCCTTTGTTAAGGGCTGAGCCAAACTGAATCTCTTTATTAAGTCTACATTGGATTCTCCATGTTTTACAGTCTTGGGAAGCTTTGATTTTCAAAGCAAGATACTTTGACACTGCTCCTTCGACCTTGGCATTTGGACCATACTTTGAACTCAGATGTTATGTTGCATTGCTGGTATTCTTTACTCTAAGAAATGAATACAGACCATCAGACTTGAATCCAATTCATAATATGTTGCTTCTAGAAATCAGACACAAAAACTAAAACAGCAGTGGCTAAAAGTGCACACGGTAAAATTTGTTGCAGAGGGAAAATTGGCTGAAGGATCAAATATTGCTGGCATCATGGAAAACCACAAAAATAATGCCCTGTGGAAAAATTAAATGTCATAGAGAGAATGAGAATGAAATAAAATGACAATGGCCTAACCTACACAGAGGAAACTTTATTATTGACTAGTAATCGATGCAAGAATCAAAACTTCTTTTTCGTAACTATGGAACTGCAAAATTCGCCTTGGTAGAATAAAGCCACAGAACACAACACACAAATCAGAAGTTCCCATCGGCAAAATTTAATTTGGCAAAAACCATCAATGAATCACACAGTTGGCATAAAGTGTATACATACCACAACTAATTCTGATGAAAATAACTTCAACAAAGTAAAACCGAATTTTTTCCTGACGTTGTTTATGCTGAGTAGAGAACTGAACAGTGACTTAATTCAGCTTAATAGCATTTGCCGGAGAAATACTACTGGGTGAACATTGTTGACATAATTCTGATGCATTTTAACTGCTTTGAAATATGCATAAAAAGCTAATAAGGACAAAATAATGAGATTAAAACTTTCTGTCTTCAATGTCAATATAACATTTAACATGGCACCCACAGATAACAAGACTGTATTATTATGTATTGATGTTCTTAAGCATTCATTGAATTTTTAAACTAAAGACATTTTTTTCCAAACACTTAAGTCCAATTTTCATTGAATACAAACGAATACTAATCACATAAGGACTTACCTATACATTGAGGGCCGCTTAGCTGATGATTTAATAATGTTACCAGTAAGAGAAGCAGGAGGAGAAGAGTCACCATCTTTATTGAAGACTTCCTGTGGAACAGGCGCCATGACTGGCAAAGGCTTCCTTAGTGGTTGTCTCCCAGCCCCTACACACGTGGGAACCACAGAATTATTTTACCAGCACCTGCTCCTCTGACTCTGCCTTAATTCAGACGTGACCTCCCCTTTCTTCTTGTGACAGCAAGACGCTTCCAAATTCCCGTCTTTAGCTTGTGCTGACACATGGCCAGTGTGACTCTGACATGCTATTTTCTTGTGCTGAGGGCGTCTGGTCGAATTTCATGGGTTTTGTGCTTACCTGCTGCCTATTAGGCTTAGAACTCCCAGCGCTGTGACTCTAAATGTCAGCATTGTCACTGGGACAATGGAGCTAAAAGCAGGCTGTTGACATTCTTTGGACACAATTTGTGATATCTTTTTCTTTTCCTTGAACACTTTCATATTTCCAGGAGATGTTTGCCCACAGAACCATATCGCAAAGCCCAGGGTTTAGCGAAATGTGTCTGACCTAGATCAGTAGTAGTCCCTGGGTCCAAAAGCCATTTCAGATACCACATTGTGTAAACAGGTTTCCCTCTCTGGGTCTGGGCCCCCGTCTTATAAACTAAAGGTATCATGACCTACCTACTCCCTGAGACTGGTGTGAAAGTAGAGTATTTAAATGCCCTATATAATAAGCCTCTCCAAAGAAGTGTGATCTTTCCATGGTTCAACATGTGAATACTCTCTCTATGTGTTCAGCTGGCATTTTAAAAATTTATAGATGGGAAAGTACTTCAGATAAATACATGATGTCTATTGCAAGTTTCTTACCAACATTGAGAAGCTGGTAGGTGATGATTATGGAGACAGCAGTTAAGAACAGGGCTTAAGCAACCGCTCCCCGTGGGCCAAATAGGACTCACTGCCTGATTTTATCCATAAAGCTTCACGAGAACACAGCCATGTCCGTCCATCGATATACTGTCTAAGGCTGCCTTCATGCAATGGCAGGGTGGAGTAATTTCAACACAAACAGCCTGGCCTAAAAGCCCCAAATATTTGCTCTTGGTGGTTTACAGACACAATTTGCTAACCCTTGGCTTAGAGTTTGCCCATCACTTTCTCAATAGATTCAGATCTAAATACACATTTGGTCAAATATCACAGCAGTCAGTGAGGTAGGCATCAAACCCATTCTACAGATGTGTAAACTAAGGCACACAGCTCATAATGGCAGAGCCCAGGATAATCCCTGCCCCTTAATACCTCATCCCCCATCTAATCATTAGCTCATAGCCTTCCAGTTCTTCATAAATTTTACTTTATAAGGATGTTTTCCATTGTATAATTAATGCCCTGGCTGTATTATTTACTCACCACTCATGAAGCACCTGCTGTGTGGCAGGCACTAGGGCGCGGCAGGAAACAAAAGACTTCCTCTTGTCATGGAACTTATGTTCCAGGCTGTTACCCATGTACCTCAGGGGCCCCAGGGGTCTTAATCACACCCCCCCCCCGCCCATCACTTTGGCTCACCAGTGCCACCATATATGGTGCCAAGTCCTGCCACTAAACAGTGAACCACACAGAGTGGTCTTTGTCCTGGAGGTGAGAGAAGAAGTTCATAGCCCTGTGGGAAATTCCCTTTAGGGCACATTCTTGGTTTCTAGAACGTGATATGAACTACCAATACCACGAAATACAGTGTGATGGCTTTTTGGCCATTCACTCCTTATGACTTTGCTCTTAGGGCTGGAGATAGGAGATGGAATCTGAGTCCGCACTAACACGAAGGGTTTGAGGGGTTATGGAGACACGTGCATCCAGGACTTTAAGGCGCCTGCGAATAAATCACCTGAGATCTTGTGAAAATGAAGGTTCTGATTCCACGTGTCCACAGTGGGGCCTGGGGCTCAGCATTTCTAACAGACTCATTGGCGACGCTCTGAGGGCCATGCAGTGAGTAGGAAGGTACCAGTGAACGGTCAGCTTCCTCTGAGATCCCTCAAATCTGAGGCTGGAGGCAAGAAATATGGGTGGAATCTCAGATTTAAAGGCCGGGGGTTAAGCAGCTACGTCCACCATGGATTGAAACTGTGATCATCACCCCATGTAGACGGGAGACCTCAGCTAGCTGGGAGGCCTCCTCCTCTCACCTTCTCCCTACACCAGTCACCAGCTCGCGCTCGCTTGCTCGCGCTCTCTCTCTCTCTCTCTCTCTCTCTCTCTCTCCCTCTCCCTCTCCCCCTCTCCCCCCCTCCCTCCCTCTCCGTCCCTCCCTCCTAGCTCCCTCTTTCACCAGATTTCAGGCTCCTCCTTGCCCCCAGCCCAGCCTATAAGCGTACTCTGTGGTTCAGACCACCCTAGCAAGACCTGTGTTAGAGATGCTAAGAATTCTTTTCCCTCTGTTCAAGTTCAAGTGAGGAAAGGCACAGCCTCTTCATCCTCAATAATTCTGTCAGACTGACTCGTGAGTCTTCCCAGCCTCCCTGCTCCGACTGCACAAGCTAGTGATTAAAACTTAGAACAATAATTAGGCCTTTATTTTCAAAGCAAATTTGGTTTCCAGACCAGACTTCAACATTCATTACAATACAGACTAATAAAAACAAATCTGGGCACATATGCTTTTTATGCTTTTGTGTTGTAAAATCTGTAACAGCATTAAAACAATTTTGAAAAAAAAAGTCATTCATATTCCCCCTGCAAAATACTCTGTGAGCATTCCCTTCTGTTTCTCATCCAGATATATTGCACATATATACACATAGTTTATATACAAGTGTGCTTGTAATTTTTCCACTTATATGATCAACATTTTCTCTGTTGTCATATAATCTTACTATTGTTTTAAAGGTGCACAGTATACCTTCCAGCCGACAGACTGAAATGTTTGTAAACATTAAACAGTCCTTTGTAGAACATTTCAGGGCTTTTGTTGTTTCTTTCTTTTTTTTTTTTTTAACTTTATTTTCTCTCTCTCTCTCTCTCCTTCTTTCCTTTCTTCCTTCCCTCCTTCCTTTCTTTTCTTCTTTTCCCCACTTTGGTCTATTCCCTCCTTTCCCTACTTCCGCCTTATAATCTTCTTCCATTATCAGAAAAACAATGCTTCATGAACACTTGATACTCCTTTACCTTAAGTTGAATTCTCTTTAGAGTATATTCTTAGCCAGTAGGAGGAAGAGCATTTTCCCCCTTGCATATAGTTTGAGAAGCCCAATGGCCAAATCAGTAACATTTTCCCATTTTCTATAAAAATCTCAAAGGAAGACACCCAAAACACATTTTATATCTACGAAGTCAATTGAGTAACTAACTCTGATACAATTCTAGTCCCTTATAACTGCATTCATTCCTGGGCTATTGGAATGAGTCCTGACTGAAAATGGCTCAAACCAGTTCCTGATACTCAGCTCAACCACTAAGTCCTGGATTGGTCTTACACAAGTTTCTTTCTATCCCTACGTTTCTCTAAATATGCACTTTAGGTATTAATGCTTCAACACATAAAATTATCCTGAAGGCTTAATGCCCTAGGATATTAGCTTATTGAAGGAAGGAATTTTTTTAATCTATTTGATTCACTACTGTATTTCCATCATCTACGACAGTGTGCGGCACATGGTGGGTGTTTAATAAATAATTGTTTTATGAATCACTATTAAAATAAAACTATAAGATCATAAACACTCTAGAAAAAGGAAAGAGATCTTTAAAGCAGTGGTTCTTTTTTTTATTTTTTTTAACATTTATTTATTTTTGAGAGACAAGGAGAGACAGATCATGAGCAGGAGAGGGGCAGAGAGAGAGTGACACATAGAATTGGAAGCAGGCTCCAGGCTCTGAGCTGCCAGCACAGAGCCTGACACAGGGCTTGAACCTAAGAATTGCGAGATCATGACCTGAGCCAAAGTCAGATGCTCAACCGACTGAGCCACCCAGGCGCCCCTAAAACAGTGGTTCTTAAGCCTTCTGAGAAGAAGTGTATCCCTTACATCTGTGTATTAACAAGTACAACCACACAAACGATTTCAATAGGTCCAAAGATTCTGGACACTTTTCCATGGACACCAGGCAGTAAGAATCCCTGGTGTAAAAGAACCTCTAAGTTCTAATACATTTGACATCATCCCACCAAGTAGAAGAACTTTGAAATAGTAAGGAATCCACACCTTACGGCACATTCGATCTTAAGATAGGCACTATTATTCTCATTTTATAGAAGCAAATCTTGGTCTCAGAAAGATTCAAAAGACCTATTCAAAGTGACACAATTATTAAGTGTGGAGCAGGGACTAGACCCGAGGTCTAATTCAAGTCCAGCCCGCTTTGAGTTAAGTGCCTCCCATTACTCCTGCGTTGATACGCACTACCTTTGTCTTCTTAGCATTTGATTGATGGTTATTGCTAGTGCAGATAATTTGGGCTCCCTTGTAATGATCAAGACGTTTTCGCAAGGCAAGGTCTCAGATGATTAGGACAAGGCAGGTGCTAATGCCATTCTCAGCTTCATCTGGAAATTTCTAACTAGAGTTCATTAACTTGTCAGCCCGGGTTCCTTCTGAGCACCACACTGATATAATAAAATAGCGCAAATCAATAGAAACCTTAAACCAATGTCATCTGTCTTCCCTTGCTAGTAATTTTTTCTTTCTTCTTTTATTTCTACTTTCGTTTTCTGCCACTTTAAAAGTAAAATCATGCCTCTTAATGGTTGTGCAATTCTGTTATTTTGAGTTATTGGAAATCAAGGCATACCCAGTTTTTCCCAAACACACTTATTACCCCCAAATAGGAGGAAACTAACCTTATCTAGACTCACTCAGCAAATCTAGACTGTCCTGTGAGATTACAGATCTAGTCAATTAATTTTCCTTAAGTATAAGGTGACTATGTGGGGGAAGGTCTGGAAGTTTTGCAGAACTGTTTTACTTACAGAGTTAATGGTAATACAGTTTTTGGCGGAGCTTTGTGCAGAAAGAAGCTAAATAATTCTCAGCGTCCACAGGGGAAGGCACTGTGGTTCGGAGCCGTTGATGGGAGTGTCAGGGTGAGGATGGCGAGCAAAGTGCCTTCTTTCTTCCTCCTTGAATGTTGCTCACTTAGTTCTCTTGGGAACTTTTGAACTCAAACTCCATCTACAAAAGAAACCGACACACCTTGTCCATTCCAGGTGAGATTAATTTCGTGTTCTTTGTTCTCCCCATTCTCAGTTTTGTCTTCTCCAATGCTTATAACATTATTGGAATAATCAACTCTATAACATGGATTTATCCAAGTGGACACATTTTGATTTGTTCTGAGGAAATACTATGGTTCCTTTATTTTGCTGATTTCTTAACAACATCATGGGAACTAGCCCAACCGTCATGAGCTGTCATATGGGTCTGCAGCTCGCTCGCTCTCTCTCTCTCTCTCTCTCTCTCTGAAAGCAGCCAGAAACCAAACATTACCCAGGAAAGAGGGCTCTGTCGGGGGTCTGCAGCTGGTGCTGGCATACTTTGACAGTTGTCCTGCTCCTGGAGAGGTCATCCAACAGCTCCTATAATATGACATGGAAAACATCCTCTCAGTACCGTGGCTAAAGGACCAATCATGGAAATGAAGGTGCAATTACAGAAAAATCATCCCTAGGCTACGACCTCACCCCCTGAGCACTTTCTTTCCATCACAACTCATGATTTCAGTTTTCGGGACTGAGAGTCTCTGCTGAATCCCAATTAAAACCCTCAACGTGAGAGTCTGTGCTTTAGAGATGTGTGTTGGTGTGTTGAGTGAATTTGGGTTAAATCTCCTGGGATTGACCACAGTCATGAGCTGGTGAGGGACTGGTGAGGTTGCATATGTAAATGATACTATGCTAATCAAGTGTGGTATTTCCTCTTTTACTTTTGATCTACCACGAGAGTAGATTCAAGACTAATGTTCAGTTTGTGCTTGCAAAGGGTGGTTTTTACACCAGTGTTCTTAATATCTGAGTTTTCATTTAAAGAGGAATGTGCTCATGCCTTTGAAAGTCAGGACCATGCTAAAGTATTTTCCAATCTCAAAAAAAAAAAAATCATCTGAACATCTTTGACAATAAAAAATTTTAATCTTGTCCTTTGAATAATACAAAGCTTGAGCATACCTCTGGAGAAATACTGACATAGACTCAAATCAATATGTCCCCACTTGTCACTGATTCTCCTCGTGCTTTGGACAAATTGCTTAACCTTGCTAAGCCTCAGTTTTGCTCAACAGAAGTTGGTATTACCCTACAGATGGGTGATTCAGTTGCCTTTGCTTTTATCATTAAAAAAGAAGCATTTAGTCTAAGAGACATGAAACATTTCTACACATACATACACACAGACCAAGACCTTTTAAAGTTCATGTAATAAGAAAGCACAGTTCTTAGCAATGCAATAGATTTGCCTTTAATCTATTACAATGTTGTCTTTTCTTCTGAGCTTGGCCCTGCATACACCTCAAAAAGACCTAATTGTGTTCAGCATTATAGCGTTACTGTCATTACAGCATTGCTCTTCCCTAAAAAATAAGACTTCGTATGCTGAAAAGTCAAGGAGTCAGTGTAGACATGTATGATCAAAGTCCATAAGGTGACTAACATTTACAATTGCTGCAGAGTTACCATAGCAGGACTTGAGGGGTGATCTCACTGCTACAGCCAATTCCCCACCAATTGCTAGGGGCATTCTGGCCACCTTAGTGACAATTTCTTCCTCCCTAACTTCCCCAACTTGTTTGACTGGAATGATCGAGGAAGGCTTCTGAGGGGAGGTAACATCTTTACAACTTAACTGGGAAGGACATCCCAGGTAAGATGGAGGCTATGGGGTAAGATACAGAAGCAGGGAAACATAAAACTTGTTCAGTGAACAGTGTGTCGTAGGTTTGATCTAAAGCAGATGATTCCAGTATAGAACAGAAATTAGAAAGATTGTCTGAGCTCCAATTTCCGAGGGCCTTGACAGTCAGGCTAGGGAGACTGAGAAGACCACACTATGGGCAGAAAAGACCCATGACTGGACCCATTTGTTTCTTCTTGCAACACATATCCTCTGAGTAATTCTGTGCTCCCTTAAAGGTAAACTTTGATACATAGTATTTCAGAATGCCTAGTCTAAAAACATATCTTGATGGGCTGAAGGGGGATAAGACTGTGGGGCAAGAGGGGAAGCCCGTTTGAAGGCCATGGGGATTGTCTGATGAGAAATGGCACATGGGGGCACCTGGGTAGCTCAGTTGGTTAAGCATCCAACTTCAGCTCAGATCATGATCTCGTAGTTTGTGGGTTCGAGCCCCACGTTGGGCTTTGTGCTCAGAGCTCAGAGCCTGGAGCCTGCTTCTGATTCTGTGTCTCCCTCTGTCCCTCTTCTCCACCCCTGCTACACTCTGTCTCTCTCTGTCTCTCAAAAGTGAATAAATTAAAAAAAAATTAAAATAAAAAAAAAAAAGAAATGGCACTGATACTGTTATAGTACACAGCGGGTGGTATGTGGGACCACACAGAAGAGCATGGCATGAACAAGCATCCTTTGGTCATTGTAGTGGCCACGTGGGGATTTATAGTACATATCTTCAGTTTGTCCCAGTTTGCATTCCAACAACATCACAGCCCTGCACATGCAGTATAAAAATCTTACAACAGGGTACCTCCCTCTTCCCCTTACTCCACGTTTGCAGTATTGCTGTTACACATTTTACTTTATTGTATGTCGTAAATAAGCCTCATGATACATTGCTATTATTTCTGCCTTAAATAGTCAGTTACCTTTTCAAGGCATATTTTCAAAAATAAGAAAGAAAAAGTTACCTTTCCTATATATCCACCAGTTCTTGTGTTCTTCACTCCTTCGTGTAGATCCACATTCCCATCTGGTATCAGTCTCCTTCCAGCTGAAGGACTACTAAATGTTTTGTGTGGTGGTTCTGCTCGCGGTGAATTCTTTCACCTTCGGAGTATCTGAAAAAGTCTGTATTTCACCTCCATCACTGGGGGATATTTTCCCTGGGTTTAGAGTTCTGAATGGAATTTCTTTTTCCTTTGAGTATTTTAAAAGATTTGCTCCATAGTCTTTTGAGTTGCATTGTTTCTAACAAGACATCTGCTGTCATCCTTATCTTTTCTTCCTCTGTTCCTACTGTGTCTTTTTTTCCCCCTCTGGCTGCTCTTACGATTTGATTTTTCTTACTGGTTTGAAGCATTTTGATTATGATAAGAAACATTTTGAGGGGTGAATCAAGAGAGTGTTGAAACAGATAAGATGTCAGCCCTGGGGAAAGAGGTAAAATAAATATGAGAGTGCACAGATTAATTGAAACCGATAGGTGCTTCTTTAAGGTCAGTACCAACTGTCTTTTCAGCTGGAGGAGAGATAGCTTTGCGGAATGAACCCATAAAAGAAAAGTAATATCTAACACTTGAGGAAAACCATATTTACATACACAGTATGCATATAGATGCATACATGTACATGTGTATACACACACACACGCCTTTTATAACTCCAACTATCCCATAATGTGTATACTATTATAATCTCCATTTTACACATGTAAAACTGTGGCACAGACTAGTTGAATAATCTTAGCACAAAGTTAGTATGTGGCAGAGCTAGGATTTGAATGCATGCCATCAATTTAACAGTCATGCCCTCATCTACTGTTCTAAACTCCTTCTTAGAGTCGATGACAGTCAAGTGTACCAACAGGAAGATATCAGTAGATCCAGAGAGCTCCTGTGCTAAAAATATGCTATGTTAAAGAAGGAAAAGAATGTTGTTTTCTTGGACATAGATGATACTAGTTACAGGGCAATGATCTTCTGTCTGTTTTCTAGCTTAGATACTGAAGTTACTTCAGATAGAAAATGTCCAGGGGCACCTGGGAGGCTCAGTCAGTTAAGCGTCCAATGTCAGCTCAAGTCATGATATTGTAGTCTGTGAGTTTGAGCCTCGTGTCGTGCTCTGTGCTGATAGCACAGAACCTGAAACCTGCCTTGGGATCTGTGTCTCCCTCTCTCTGCCCTCCCCTGCTCACACTCTGTCTACGTGTGTCTGTCTGTCTGTCTGTCTCTCTCTCTCTCTCTCTCTCTCTCAATAGTAAATAAACATGAACAAAATTAAAAAAAAAAAGAAAATGCCCATAATATTAATGGCAAGACTTCTAGCTAGACAGTGTCATGGACTGGTCTTTCTCCAGGGTGTCCAACAGGAGACAGAAACTTCTGCGGGTGAAATGGAAGGAGTTTGCAAACATATTTGAACTCATGTATCCATCTGGACAGCATAAGCAAGAAAGGACATAAAACCAAAAGTCTAGCTAATCTCTCTTGCCTACCTACGGCTCTGATAATGATGGCCATGATTTAGTGAGAATCTTCAAGGAGCAAAGGGCTTTACTTTTATTACTTTTGATCCTTAGGATAACAATCGACACCACAACTACTCCAAACTTTATGCTTCTTTCACTGCTGAACCATTTGCAAATTCCTTAACCTCCCTGTTCCTAGTTTCTTCATCTGTATCATAAGGCTAATAATGGTAACTACCAAAATGCTATTTGGAGGATTAAATGAGATCATTCATCCATAAAGTGTACCTGGGGCATGGCAAGCCCTCAGCAAGTGTAAGATGGTGATATTGTTGTCTCTTTTGTCTTCTTCTACTTACTTTGATTCCTGCTTTGTCATTCCAAACCATAACCGTCCTGCAAAAACAGGGCAGCATCCAGCCCACTATCTGGATTGCGCTGCTCAGGCACAATCTCTGTTGCTGCTAATAGTCAATACGCACAGCTTAGCATTTCGATGGATTTATTATTCCACACATGCTCATTTTGCCTTATTGATTAGGTTATTTCACAACTCACTCAATTTATATGTCATTTGAGCACTTACCAGGTGCCAAGAACTCTTCTGGTTTATTAGAGTTAGAATAGTAAGTTAGAAAAGCCAAATGTGTGGGGATGAGGGGTACAGAGAAAAAATATATGTAAGTAAAATCCATGGTATGTTAGATGGTAACAGTGATATGGACATAAATAAATCACGGAAGGGAAATAGTGCTGGGGGAAATCATGGAATGTTGGAAATTGGGACCTGGGAAGGACTTCGCTGATGTAAGAACACAAGTCACTGAGACCCAGCTGTAGAGCATTCTTGGATGGGGTCCGGCAAGTGCAAAGGCCCTGAGGTGGGAATGCTTATGGTCAAAGAACATCAAGGAGGTTAGTGCCACTGGAGTCCAGTCAGTAAGGAGAAGAGCTGTAGGCAATATGGTTGGAAGATGACAGAGTGGACCAGATTACCTAGGGCCTCGCAGGCCCTTGTAAGGGTTTTGCCTTTCACTCTGATAAGAGGAGGAGCCACTGAGATGGCACCATGCCTTGTAAATGAATGATGAGCCGATATTGGAATAGAACTTGGAGCTGGCAAGGCAAAGCCTTTTTACATCCCTCGTGGGAGTTCTGTGGGGGCAGGGTTACCCCCCCCACCGCCCCGCCATCGCAGAGGTGAGAAACCAGTGCTCACAGAAGAGTAGTAGATTCCAGAATGTCCCACAGTTGTGGTGGCAGAGGCCAGACAGAAACCAAGATCCCCCAGCGCCCGGTCCGAGAAGTCTTCTGCAGTAGGCAGAGGCTGAGTCCCTCGTGGGTTCTGAGGTTCAAACCCATGGTCCTACAGTTTTCTTCACCGTTTTCCAGGCCCGCCTCCTCTGGGCTCTTCCCCTCCTGTGTCTGACGAGCACTCATGCCCCACTGGGGGAAGAACTCAGAGCTTGCTCGTGCCAGGTGGGTAGGGCCAGGGCAGAGCAGATGTGACAGCACCTTCAGGCGAATTAGAAACAGCCATCCTCTCAAGGGTCACAGTCCCTACAAGCATATGGCTGCATAACGCAAGGTGGATTTGAGCCCTGGCTCACCTCCTCCAAGGGCCTTTGTGCAGTGCACATCCTTCACCACTGTAAATGGCAGCCTGACACCTCTTCATGATTTTTGTATTACACACATCATATAACATAGTGGAAGTCACATAATAGGTACTCAGTGAATCGTGACTGATTGAATTTTTTCTCATTTTTCACCTTCCAATACGACTAAGATGGGAAAGGATATAAATTATTTCACATATATTTATTGAACACCTACTGTATGCAGGGACCCGTCTAGGTGCTGGGGATACAACGACACTAAACTGACCCCCAAAATTCTGCATTTATGGGCCTTTCATTCTAGTGGAGGACACAGGTAATAAATGAAATGAGTCCGTATCAGTATGTTAGATGGTCATCTTGCAAAGAAGAGAAAAATAAATCATTTGAGTGGGTATGAGCTTTTAGGAGAGAGGAATGCAGGCAAGAGTGGCCAGTGCAGCATCATGGGAAACATAGCTCTTGAATAAAGACCGGAATGGAGCAGAAGCTGGGCTGTGGAAGGCGGAGCAGGGCCCCCAGGACGCCCACACCCAATCCCTGGGACCTGGGAATGTCACCTGACAGGTAAATAGAACCTTTGCTGTTGGGATTAAAGATTTTGAGATCAGGAGATGATTCTGGATTATCCCAGGTGGGACCCACACAAGAGAAGCAGAGAGGTTTGAAGATGCTGTGGGGCCCAGACCCGAGAGATGTAGGCAGCAACTTCTAGCCAGTAGGCAAGGCCAGGAAACAGATTCTTCTCTAGAACCGCAGGAAGAAACACAGCCCTGAAATGCCTTGATTTCAGTCCGGGGAGACCTGTTTGAGATATGTGACTCCAAGAAACAGAAGATAACTGTGTGTTGTTTTAAACCACTGTTGCTTGTAATATGCTATAGCAGCAATACGAAATTAATATGGCGACTCTGTAAGTATCTGCTGGGAAGAGCATTCAGGCAGGAAGGGCAGGAGGTGCAAAGGTCCTGAGGTGAAAGATATCTGGTATATTTCAGGCAACTGGACTGGGCCTGAGTAAGTCAGGGGGACTGGAGGCCACAGAAGGCACAGGGCAAAATACGGAAAACACTACCAGTCAGTACAAAGATGTTGGTTTTACTCCAAGTGCTAGGAGGCACCACTGGCAGCTATGAAGCAGAAGAGTGATGTCATCCAGTTCATTTTTTTAAGTTGTTTTTTTATGTTTTTATTTTTGAGAGAGAGAGAGAGACAGTGTGAGTAGGGGAGGGGCAGCGAGAGGGAGACACAGAATCTGAAGCAGGCTCCCAACACCTGTGCTGACAGCTCAGAACCTGACATGGGGCTTGAACCCATGAAACATGAGATCGTGACTTGAGCTGAAGTTGGCCACTTAACCAACCGAGACACCCAGGCGCTCCAATCTCTTCAGTTCATGCTTTAACAGGACTTCCCGGCTGCTGTGCAGGTGGAATGGGGCTGTTGAGGCAAAGGCAGAACCTACAGGACCAGTTAAAATGCTTTTGCTGCGGGGAACCTGGGTGGCTCGGTTGGTTAAGTGGCCGACTCTGACCTGGGTCATGATCTTGCGGTTCATGAGTCTGAGCCCCATGTTGGGCTCTGTGCTGACAGCTCGGAGCCTGGAGCCTGGAGCCTGCTTCGAAATCTGCAGTTCCCTCTCTCTCTGTTCCTCCCCTGCTCACTCTTTGTCTCTCAAAAATAAATAAACATTACAAAAAATTTTTAAAAATGCTTTTGCTATAATCCAGGCAAAAGGGGATGCCAGCAAGAACCAGGGTGGTGGCCATTGGAAAGGGAGAAACAGTCAAATTCTGAACATATTTTGAAAATGGAGCTCATTTAACCAGATAAAGGATAGAGGTGATACATATAAATTTAACTGGAAAAGATCCTGAATAAAACTATTTTAGTGACTAAAATTGTAATGTGCAAAGATAACACACACAGCAGACAAGAGTGGGAAACAGTCCAGGCTCTGAGCAGAGCGGTCTGGGTTCAAGTCCTGGCTCCTCACTCACCAGCAATATGTCTTTGAGCAAGGTGTTTACCTTTCCTGAGCCTCAACTTTCTCATCTGCAGCATGGGGATGTAGGAGTCCTGACATCACAGAGATTGCCTGAGTATTCACGGAGAAAGAGGTGTTTGTAAGATTTAGTGTCTAACTCCCGGTAAGCTCTGACAGCGTTCTCTCTCATCATTTAGAATTTGCTGATTTTCAAAGATGTGTTCCTGTTTGTAAAATGCATGAAGAATTTAATGGGAAGGATTTGAAAACAAACGCAAGCGCTCCCCTCCTGTGGGGCAAGTTCACAGAGTCGCTGGGATGCCAATGTATTTCTCTTGGTCCCATAATAGATTTTTCTGAGCTCCATTATCAAATAGTTTCTGTAGTTGTCAATCCTGGCTTTGAAAGAGGAGTCTGATCCTTCGGTCTTTTAAGACGGAATGAGCATCACATGGCGACTGAATATTTATGTCAGGCTCTCCTCTCTTCAAGGAGGTGTTGTTTTACCATCCTGACATCAAAACCTCTGGGCCCAGGGAAGCCTCAGATGTTGGAGAATATCAAACGTGGTCTTTCTCTCCCCTCCTTCCTGGTAGATCTGACACACCTTTGAACCTTCAAAGGCCGCAGTAATCAATGATGCGGGGTGACACGTGACATAGCATGAATCATCATGAAGATGCATTTATTCATGTAAAGCGCAGAGCGTGGAACAGTGGTTGCCACTGAATTAAAACGTGAGGATCTGTAATCCAGCGAAAACCACAGAACAAAGGGAGGAGAGAGACACGGGAAAGGCTGATGAAAGACACTTTGCTGACTGGGGACTTCACTGAAGAGAGCTACATAAAAGGCAGATTACTGCTTAAGTAGGTTAATGTAACCCTGGTGTCTTAATTAAAATGTCTTTAACGAAAAAAGAAGAGGAACACAGCCCGAGAAGTTTGGGGGAGGCATCAATGAAAGCGAAGAAATGTACGTTAAATATTGAGAATAACTCCCTAAGCAAAACAACCTTGAATCTCAGTCGTGAAGGATATTTAAAAATCGGTTGGACAAAGGAGGCAATTGGCTTGGCCGGCCGGTGTGGGAAATAGCAAATTCTAGACTTTGCAGCCCTAATGTCACGAAGTTTACAACCAAAAACAAAGCAAGAGGATAAAAACAGGAGGAACAAGGATCTCGAAAACACCACATCCAGAGACTGAGATCTGGTCCTGAGTATTGCTTTCCTTCGATGCCAGGATACCGCGTTAGAGGTCCTCCCTCCATTCCCGATTCTGAAACAGTAACACGACATTCCAAAGGGGAGGATTGATTTCACCCCTCTCATTGGGGAAGCTTGATTCGGGGCCCTCCTTTCCCTGAATCACCATAACATTTGGCCTGGGAAGCCGGGTTTTATCCCGGGTGAAAAAGTGAAGAAACACCTGCTTTTATATTTGATGACGTCGTTCCCTGTGTTTCTCAGAGTCCACCGTACGGTAGCCCAGTGCCATCCGTCAGCATGACTCTCTCTGGGAGCCACGGACACCAGAGGTCACGCCTCATTGCAGGGTGCTCTCACACGTGCCACTCATGTCCACAGCCGGTGCCCTCTTCTGCCAGTTAAGGAGGCAATACGGCTGCAGGGGAGGGAACGGGGGTCCCTTCCAACCTTGTGACTAAATGCATCAGGTGTTAAGTGAAACGCAAGGTTCTTCTCTGAGGTCACTCTAGGGAGAGGAAAACCCAGAAACTCCCTTGGAAAAAGAAGAAAAGGGGTATTACCAGCTTGCCATCTGATACTAGATGACATTTATTAAACAGGTACATACTTATTAAATAGCCAATCTTTATTAAAGTCTAGAGAATGAGGCCTGCACTTGCATACTAACGGGAGTGGCAGAAGAAACCTGAAGTTCATAGGAACTATCCAGAAACCTCCATCTGACTTGGCCTGGAGAATGGCACACACAACGTATAATAGGCGCCGTGAGTGTGTGTCTGCACGCGCGTCTCTGTGTGCGTGGGTCTGTGTGTTATTGGGCAGGTAGACAGGACTAGAGGTAAGGGAGGGAGGAAGAACATCCAAGCCACAGGAACAGCACAAAGGATGCCATAAAGTCATGACAGAGCGTGGCACGTTTGGGCAAAGCATCATGGTGGGAACAGGCTCCAGAGAGATGTGGTGGAACCACTTGGGAAATGCCCTGGCGTGGAGCGTGAAATACATTTCCAGTGGTGACAGGTGGCTTGGGACTATGTCACAGGTCCTTCAAAATGTTTATAACCTTTGACCTAGTCATCCCACTTTTGCTAGCCATTCCGAAGAATTCTTATCCATGAAAAGCAAGCAAATAAAACAGCATCCGCAGATATTTTATTTGCATTTTATTTATCATAACAAAGAATTGGAAGCACCAAAACTTTAGAAGCATAAAGACAAGGGTATGGCTAAATGCATGCTGATGTAGCCACGTGGTGTTCAGGTGCTAAAATTACATTTACGGGGGCGACTGGTGGCTCAGTCAGTTAAGCCAGTTCGCTAAGTGTCTGACTTCAGCTCATGTCATGATCTCTCAGTTCGTGGGTTCAAGCCCCACATCGGGTTCTGTGCTGACAGCTCAAAGCCTGGAAACTGTTTCAGATTCTGTGTCTCCCTCTCTGTCTGCCCCTCCCACACTCGGTCTCTGTTTCTATCTCAAAAATAAATAAATTATAAATTTTTTTAAAATTACATTTACAGAATCTGTGACACAGGAGGGAAGGAGGCTTGGTTTGTATCATTAGCTTCAAAAGGCAAGGGACAAAATTGTTCAGACCCTTCAATTCCAACTTAAGCAGAAAGTATATTAAAACCTGGAAGGAAGGACACAGAAATGTTATTCTGTTTCTGTGATACAGGCTTGTGAGTAAATGAATTCATTTTTTCCCCTGATTCCAAGTAGAATAGGTTCATTATAGAAACTTTAGAAAGTACATTAAACTACTACTTGGTCTCAAATCTTTCTCTCAGTGTCTGCTTCTGGAGAGTCCAGACCAAGAGTGTTGAGGTCTTGTCTGCTATTATTCTAGTCAGTGGACTCAGGTATAAGAGGAAATGGTAAGTCATGAGGAAGCCACAGGTGAGCAGGGGAAATGTCATGACCCTGGAAGGGAACATGGTGCTAGAGAAGGAAGGACTAGATGTGGGGGGACCCCTCAGGAGGTGGTAACCCCTTGGGAGAACAGTGTGGTGGGAGTGGAGTAAACCATCGGTGCGATTGATGTCAGGGTGTAGATCCTTCACTCTGCGAAAGGGAGGCAGGCACCCTTGGGGGCTACGGCAGGAGCGGGCAGGCTTCTCAATTTGGTTTAGGAGACGTGCATTTGGGGTGCCCGCAGGATAGTCCTGTATCATTTACGGTCGACCTTCCTTGGGGAAAGCGCATAGCCAACACCCAATAAATACCCACTGAATTGAAAAGAATTCTTTTTCCACATGTGGATTTTCTAATGGGGGCTTTCTTTAAAGGCCACTCACAAATTTAGGAGCTCATGCAGACCAGGAAGCATGGGATCTGGGGTACGTGCTCACACATCTAGAATGCACACTCAAGTTAACACAACTGTTGAGACAGGAGTACATATATGTGTTAGAAAAACAAGTCCATCTGCAGAGCAAGGCAAGATGCCTCCAGGTGTTCAGAATAGCTATTTAACATGAATACTTTATCACTGCCAGAGCAGACAGAGGGCAAGCGTATCCATTGTATCCCCACCGCCATCACACGTGGTAGAATGGACGTCTGACTAAAGAATCTAAATATGTTTAAAACATTTTTCACCTCCAGTGAAATGAGCAAGTCGGGATCTGTGTTGTGATTGCGCCTGAGAGATTCGTGAAATATTTTGGAGACAATTCCATCTTGGAAGTGTGGTTTGGCAAATTTTCACCCAAAGCATATGCTTTTATTTTATTTTTTAACTAGCCGTTCAAATGTGGGCAAGTTGACATTTTAGAGCAAGTGGTAGAATATGTGTGTGTGTGGGGGGTGTTGTTTTACTTCTGTCTCATTTCCAAGTTCAACTTCTCAAATACAGGGATGGCTGAAGGGTAACAAAAAGCAGGAAAGAAAGCCTAGTTAAGAAAATGTGGTTTCTAGGGACGGCTCCTCAGCTCTGACAGGGTAGAGTCAAAGGCAAGGTCAGACTTCACTCAGACTTTTACATAAGACCATTCAGTGGCTTCTCGTGGGCCTCAGGATTCAGAAAAATCCTGTGGACCAGGTCTGGTTCTCTCTTTCCAGCTTCTTCTGGGGCTTCTTTGAGCCCTAGATCCTTCTGGTCTTTGGTCGTCCTCTGCCTCTGTGCCTTCTTCCATGCTGTTCCCCATACCTAGAACTTTTCCTCTTTCTTGTCCCTCCAAACTGGATGAATTCTACTTGGTCTTCAGATCTTAGCCTCATTGCCATTTCTTCCAGAAAGTGATGGTCTCCCACTTAGTGGTCCAAGGGGTGAATCTTCTGAAAAATTTCTTTAAATTTTTTTCCCATAATATTTTATTGTCAAATTGTTTTCCATACAACACCCAGTGCTCTTCCCCTTAAGTGCCCTCCACCATCACCACCCCCTCTTTTATTTTTTTTAATGTTTGTTTATTTTTGAGAGAGAGAGTGTGTGCGTTTGTGAGCAGGGAAGGGGCAGAGAGAGAGGGAGATAAAGAATCCGAAGCAGGTGGCTCCAGGCTCCGAGCTGTCAGCACAGAGCCCAATGTGGAGTTCGAACTCACAAACCATGAGATCGTGGCCTGAGCTGAAGTCAGATGCTCAACCAACTGAGCCACCCAGACATCCCTGAAAACTGTCTATAAATTCTGTTACTTCAGAAAGCCATGAGAACTCTAGAATGAAAAAGTCCAAACTGAGTGTGGCAGTAATATTGTTGTGATAGAGCAGATTTCCATGGTGAAGAGGAAATAAAAAAGTCCATGGACATCCTGCTCATTTGCTTATTAGACACAACTGTGGAGCAAATACTCTGAACAAGACACCGCGCTAAGCTCATTACCTAGATTGTCCTAATTCTTATAATAACCGTCTATTTATTTAATTTTTTTCCATTTAAAACTTTTTAGGGGCTCCTGGGTGGCTCAGTCAGTTAAGCATCTGGCTTCGGCTCAGGTCATGATCTCATGGTTCGTGGGTTCGAGCCCCGCGTCGGGCTCTGTGCTGTGTCTCCATCTCTCTCTGATCCTCCCCTGATCACACTCTCTCTATCTCTCTCTCTCTCAAAAATAAATAAAAAGCATTTAAAAAATTTTTTAAAAAGACTATATTGAAAATGCCTTCTGGACACCTGCTATATGCCCAGCCTCGTGCAAGGGGGGGGGGGGGGGACATGATAATAAACCAGGACAACGCAGTGCCTGCCCTTCTGAAGCAAGGAGCTTTGTGTGGCAGACACACGCTGATAGACAGATGGCGCTGAGTGAATGTATAGGCAGAAGTGGAGACACGGGGTCTCAGGATGCCTGGATGGCTCAGTGGGTTAGGTGTCCGACTTCAATCCAGGTCATGATTTCACAATTCGTTAGTTTAAGCCCTATGTCGGGCTCTGTGCTGACAGTGCGGAGCCTGATTTGGGTTCTCTGTCTCCCCCTCTCTCTGCCGTCCTCTGTTCATGCTAGCTCTCTGTCTCTTTCTCTCAATAAATAAATAGATATTTTAAAATAGTTTAAAAAAGAAGCTGAGACAGGGGCACCGAATACGGGCAAGCAGTGGGCAATCCCTGCAGCAAAGAGACTGGGGGTGTACGTGGTTCTTAAGCTGAGGGCAGACAGGGGTCAGCAGAGGGGAGAGGAGGGCTGCTCGGTGAAGGGCCCTTACGTCAGCTTTTCCCTGCGGGTCCCGTTAGGGCCCGCGTAGCAGCAGAGCCGGGAGGACAGTGAGGGCACCTGAGTCAGAGAACTCATCCAGAGCCGGACCTGCTGCCCCCTCCCAGGCCTCAAAAGCATCGGAGGCCCCGTCCTTTGACAAGGGGAAGCAGATATTGAGTTAAAAGGGGAAGGGGAATGTTTTCAAGGATTTTCCTGGCTGCTAGACAGAGACCTTCTGGAATCGCCACTCAAATTACAAACCCTTGTGATGAAACCTTCTTTTCTCTATTGACTTCTTTGGGCAAAGCCGTTTCTTTTCCACCCTAACCACACAGAGCAGCAGAAATAATTGTCCTACTCATCACATTTGGGTATTTATTCCTTCCTTGGTGCTAATCATTCAGAGGCTCTGATATTGGTCTTCCCATTGCAAGGTTTCTTGTTAGACTGGCCCTCCCCGAAGTCTCTGATACATGACTTTCATCATTGGAGACGTTGTTTCTGATATCACTGGCAATCACTTCTAGGCAAGTGTGTGGGGCCTGGGGATCCTAGGAAACAGTGGCTTGTACCCATCTGTCCCATTTGCACACCAGCAACGCTTGAAAGCGTGTGTGGCCTAATTTACTAGAGAAGACTGGCTTCCTTCCACCCGTCGTCTTCCCCTTCCACCCCTTCTCCCTTCATGCAATGCCTGCTGCCATGCCACGAGGTGGTCTCTGCAGGGCTAATGGGCAACTTCCACATCGCCCCATTTCATTGCCATCAAAACTCTGTGCGGTAAACCCACAGCAGATGACGACACAGCTACCACTTGGCCTCCAGAATATTTGGGAAATAGCTCGTTGGAAATGAAGCCAGTTCCCATCAGCATCTTGGCTCGCAAACCTCCTACATTTGCTGCTGAAAGTTTGATGCTTGTTTATTGTTTCCTCCCTAAGTAGGCAAACTTCCGCCCCAGGAGGTAATAAAGCAAATGTTAAGTCTCGCCCCGGGTCCAGCAATGATGGCTGAACCGTACATTGGATTGCATATGAAATGCGAACGGAGAAGCACAGAACTCTCCTCCTGGCAGCTTTCGGCACAATGAGATCAGCTGCAAGAATGGAATAAATTGGAGATTGATTTCTTCAGTTCCATTCATTTGCAGAAATTTGCAGACAATTAAGCCGTCCCCCTGTAGTATAGGTAGTTGATCCTTTTAGCCAAAGGCTGATTGAGATTTGCTCTCTGTCCTCTGCACAAGTAGAGTGGTGCACTTGTATACTTGAGTAACTAGGGCTAAGGAACTCCGTTCTGCGGACATGGACCTCCCTGTAAAGGTAGTCACCAGCTGTGGCCTGTGGAGACGAACAGCATCATCAGGCTTCGATTGGAGCAGGGGGCCCTGGAGTCACAGTTGCCAGGGTTCCCATGCCTTGCTTAAGAGCTAAGTGACTTTGGGTAAGTCTCATACCTTTGAGCCTCAGGAAAAGAGGCATGGCGATTCTATCTGTGAGTCATTGGGTGGGTTAAATGGGATACTGTTACAGCGTGCCCAGCACGGTGCCTGCCACACTCCTCCATAGATGTCAGTATTTGCTATAGAAGACTGGGTGAATCCAGACAAGGTTGCCAAGTAAATCCTTGGATTAGAAAGATGGGAAAGAAACAGGCTCTATGACCTTGAGACCAGAGTTTGAAATGCAAGCTTCAAACTCTCCAAGGAAATAATCTTCAAGATTCTTTAACTGGACATGGTATTCAGAACCACATCATTGCATGAAACCAGTAGAGGCTCCCCACTGCTGGGACGTACATGTGACCTTCCCACCTTGATTTACAAGACTGTCCGCAACATGGCCAGGTTGACTGACTGAGTCTAACCTGGCACTACCTTCTCTTAATTCGCTGCCTTGCCAGAGAGGATGCTTCCAGCTTCTGCAAGGCTTTGCCTTGTTGAAATATCTCCTCTGAGCAGACAGTTTTGCCCAGAAGTTATAATAGTAGGAGGGAGGACAAAGGCAGAAGCTTGTGGCTTCTTTACTAAGTTGATTCTGTTTTTCTCTCTCACTTACTGCCTGATGCAAAGTCAGGAGCCGGGACGGAAGGGAAGGCAGACAGGAGTGCCCCTGTCACTGCCAGCTCCTGTGAGGGTTGGTTTGTGCAGATCCTCATGGCTAGACAGGTCCAAGCTGCCTTCTGGCCCTGTGCTCTATATTGAGGGATCAGGGTGGTTCCTCCGAAATCTCACTGCTTTCTTGGGGTGGCCTCGGCTGGGTGTGGGAGTGGACAGTGACAACCAAAACCTGGAGTGGGGACCCAGCTATGGAGCACCATCTGGGAAAACCTTTCTGTTCTCCTTCACTTCTGGGGCACCTTGACCTTGTAGGGTCGACTCCGGGCACCTTGCCTTGACAGACGTCATAGGTGGGTTCTGTGGGAGCGAAGCTTGTGACGGGCCCCCGGTGTGAGGAGGCACCCTCACCTGTCGGGCTGGGGGTGAGAGGAACAGGAGTCTCAGCCATTGTGGGACCTGCAGGGACGCTAGGCGCCCGCTGCCCATGGCCCACTTGGCGAGAGGGGAGCAGACCCCTTTCCAGCCACTCGGTGTCAGCTCCATCCTTTCCTCCTTCACAGTCCTCACACCGTGGAGGCAATTCCACAAAAATGCTGTGGAAAATGTTGTGGCTCCCTTTTCTGAAACACCCCAAGTTTCATGTGTCCAGACAGAAAGTAGATTCGTGGTAGCTTATGGCAAGCTCAGGATGATGGAAATGTTCTAAAATTAGGTGGTGATGATGACCGCCCACCTCCGCAGACCTCCTGAAAACCACTGCACTGCACTCTTAAAAGCAGGGGAATTTGATGGTACTTAAATTCTACCTTGAATACACCTTAAAGACGCTGCGGGCAGTAAGGGCAGAGGGACGCCAGCTCTGCCTTTCTCCAAATCTCTCGGACCAGCCTTTTTGGAGGGACCCTGGTGCCCTGTGAAGGCAGGGCTGGGAAAAGGAAGAAACATGACAGAGGAGCACCCTCACATTTCCCTCTGTGAGTCTGTTCTCCACGTAACGTGTGGGGTCCTGTCACGTCTCAGCTTAGACCGCCCCCCAAGACTCATGTCTCATGCCAGCATTGGAATTCCCTCTACCGGGTCCCTGGTTGGTCTCCCCCCAGTCCCCAAGGTGGCTTCCCCGCAGCTCAACAAGCCCGTGTGCCCCCTCAGCCTGGCTCTCCCTCCTCCCCGTGCCCACATGCCTCCCTCCTCCTCCATCCTTTGTTGCCACTTCCAGGTGGGCCTTCCCCCTGGACGTCTGAAACGCCAGCATCCAACGCCCTGCACATCCTCACTATCCCCCCTCCCCCACTTTGTGCTCCTGGGCCATCGTTCTGTTTGTCTGTCTGTCTTCCTGCTCTAGAGTGTGAGCCCATGAGGCAGAGGCTTGTCTCTTGTGCACTGAAAGTTCCCAGATGCTTAGAATTACTCCTGCCAGAGAGGAAGGGCTCCACAGAGGGTTTTTGAAGAAATGAATGAGTGAATGAGTGAATGACTATGAATCCACTCTTCCTGCCCTTGTCACAGCCTTCATTTCCTTCCTCCTTCTTCCCTCCCTGCCCCCCCATCCCCTTCCCTGCCCCCCCGCCCCTCCCCTGCCCGCCACTGCAGGGTCTCCCCCATATTTCCAGCTCTTTTTACTGTGTGATGTGACACCCCCCGGGATTGTGAAACTCGCTTCCAACACACTGCCAGTTTCTCCTGAGACCGAGAAAAAGGGAGGAAAGCAAATGGGGTTGTAAACCCAAACACCCCACAACAGGGAGACGAAGGCTCTGGGGAGCCCGCGGGAGAGGAGAGCCGTTCTCGGAAGGGACACAATTCTCCTGTAATAAAGTCCTGCGCGAGCGAGTGTCCCCGAGGACACAGGTCTGCCCCTCTGACTTCAGTCAGACTGGAGGAGGCCGCTGCCGGCCTCCTACTGTTTGAGGCTCTGAGATGCTGAGGATCATCATCCAGCCAGAGCGGGGTCGTAGGGAGGGTCCACAAGAGGCACACGCCCGTGCATGTGTCCCTGTGGCTGAGGAAGCCATCTTGGTTTGAAGTAGGAAGGTGTATTGTGTGTGTTGTGTGTGTCCTTGGGTTTAGGCTTGTCGTGTGTGGCTGTTGCATGTTTATCCATGAGCGTGTGTGTGTGTACATGTGTGTGTGTGTGTTGGTGTTTGGTGAAAATTTTCATGTTCGTGTGCCTGCGTCTGGTGAATCTGGAGACCTCGAGGTGTTTGCGGGTCTGTGTGTGTCTGTGTTAAGGTCTGGCCTGAGGCCACCCTCGGCTGAATTACTCACTCATAAAAGGGACTGAGTGGCTTGTCTTCATTTCCTCACATCCCTGTCCTGGTATTAATAAGACTCATCCTTCACTTTTGTGCTGTTCTTTGCGGAGCACAGACCGCATCCACACACAATCTCTCATTCCATTCTGATAATCAAGAGCACGGGCAGATTACCTTCTTCACAGATGAGAAATTCCCCTTCAGCCTCTCTCTGCCCTCAAGGAAAGCAGTCTCCACCTCCTTTCTCAGGCTCATGGCTGCCGGTCAACTCCCTCCCCGCCTCCTCGGGCATCTGCCACCATCACTTGTCCTCTCGCTCATCCCACGCTGTGGCTTCCTTCCGTGAGCCCTTTCCTCTGCATGCCCGGTGCACTTCGCGGTCTCCCCTTGAACTGACAGACTTCTTCCCAAGTCTCTCCCTTCCTTTCTCACCGAAGCCCTCACTTCTCATTGATTCCTGACCTTCTACCCTAACACACTGTTCAGCTGCTCTTCCTAAAACCAATACCCACTCATTGTCAAGCCCAACAGCCTCCTTATGGTTTTCAACTTGTTGAAGGGGGTGTCTGTCATTGGGTGACAGACATGGCCATGTACCCCCTCCTTTCTGACATTCTCATATCTTGATCCTTGTGGTTTTCCCCTCTTTGTCACCTTATCCTTCTGCGGCTTTTGCTGGCCTTCTCAGGAACCCATCGGATGGTTGGCTTCCTTTTCTCTCTGGACATAATGAGGGTGATGTCAGCTTCTCCTTCCCATTCAGCTGCTCTTGTCTGTAGATGACTGTGATATCTCTCTTCCTCATTCATTGCTCCCTCCCAGGTACAACTCTGATACACCCTCTAGAAATCTCTGTGGGATATCCAACAGCCCCTCAAGTCTAACTGTGTGCAGCATGCAACACCGCGCCCAGAACTGCTGTTTTTGTTTTTTGGATTTTGCTCCTTGCCCACTATCTTGGTAACGGCAACATCAGAAATTGTGAAATCCTCAAACAGCCTCTCCCTTGCCCTGATGTTCATTCTTCCCCACACCCTGTCCTTTCTCCTTCGACAAACAGCTCTTAGGTTGCTCACTTTTTTTTTTTATCCCCACTGTTCCTGTTTTCTTTCCTTAAGGTTACAACCACGGCCTGGTGCGTTCAAAGGTCTTCACTCACTGGATTGACAGATACAAACACACACACAGGCATAAACATTATTATACAACACACTTGTCTAGATTGCCGTGAAGTGTATGGTTGTCAGTCCCATCAGCTGTATGGCTCCTCCATGGTCCCTGTCACACAGAAACACATGGCTTCAAAGCGTCCCAACAAACCGTTTAGCACAGACCGGATCAAAGTTAGACATGGAAGCAAGTATAGAAGTAGACATTTGTCAACAGACACAGTTAGATGTACACATAAGTCACAGACAAAGACAGGAGGTACTGACATAAAAGCATGGTCATGGATAGATGTGTATTGCGGTCTCCGCCACCATAAGGCGAGAAGTTGGGAGATACAAGATGTCCTGGCCCAGGAATTCCTTACCATGGCCGCCATGGAGGGCTCTGATGTGCCTGGAGACAGCTCTAAAATCAGTTATTCCCACCTTCTCCCCGGTGCCTTTCTACATGCACTTGGCCATCCTGAACTCAGAGCTTCCTCCTTCTTTTCTTAGGCACTTTAGACCCAAGGGCTGATGCAGCCGAGCTTGCAGCTAACTCTGGGCTGGTGAGAGTTGGGGAAATGGACTGGCCACCCCAGGCTTGGCTGGCTAGTAAGAAGCTGAGTGGACACCAGATGTGGGAACGGGGACTCAGCGACCTGACCTCCTAGGTACCCATGAGAACAAAAAGATCACCCATTCACAGACCTGCAGTCCCAAATAAGCCCCTTTTTATAAGCAATGGAAAGTTTAGACACATTTACACATAATTCATGTGATGAACTAAAGCCTACCTTTGCTGTGTCACAGAGCCAAGTCCCCTGTCCTTTCTATTTGCACAGGACGTTAAATCTTTTAAGAGTGCTTTCTGAGACATTCGCTCATCTGATCCTCAAGGTTCTTTTTATTGTAAATGAGATTCATGTGTTGTACATATTTTACATGTTTTCTATTCTTTTGCCGTTCCCTAGTAAACCAAGAGAATCTTCACAGATGTTATATGTCAGTGTTCTAGGAATATAATCCACTGTGGTTTTCATTGTCTTATCATTGTCTGTGCTGTTTTCTTTTTCTCTATGCGGTCTTTTGCTCGGTTAGGCGGAGTTATTTTGTTGGTGGTAGTTGTGTGGGTGGGTGGATTTGTTGTTTTAACCCCTCATACTTTTTCTCCATTACATATACACACTCCAGTTTTCTACCTTTACCTGAATATTAATTATTTGGTCTTCCTAGAGACCAGTTTTATTTGCACCCATGCATTGAGATTTTAAGTATTATTCTTCCATGTTTATACAAGAATAGAAGGTGCTCAATATGGCATTCTATGTTTCTCTACACATTTTATTATAGATATTCTCCCTACTAGTTAGGTGAATTGAACAAGTCCCACAGCCTCTATTAACTTGATATTCTTCATTGGTTGAGGAAGACCAAGATTTACTAGAGATATTAATTGCAAATATTAGCATGAACGCATGTAAAGTGCCCAACACATTGTGCAACACACACTTAAGAGAGGGTGCATTGTAGTCTGTGGTGGTGATTGTAGAAGGAGTCGACGTGGTAATAGTGGTCAGAATGTACTGGTACCCATCTAAGGGTGTCTCTTGTTGATGGACCCAAATTCAACCTTGTCTGGTAGTTGGACATCTAAGTTGTTTGCCATGTTTACCCTTTGTAAATAATGTCCCTCTTAACACTTTCCTGCACACAATTTTATTCTCTTTTTGTATTTAGCATTTGAATGTATTCCTTGAAGTAATATCACTGAGTGAAGGGGTATGTACGGTTTTAAGATTCCTAATAAATAAGTATTGCCCAATTGTGTTCCAAAGAGAGCCATTAGATTACACTCCCACCAAAATCTAGAGAAAGATCATAGAAGCTTTCTTAGCCTTAGCTGATCTTGTTTTCTGTTTGACATTTCTTATATAGATTTTTCTTTAAAACCACACACACACACACACACACACACATGCATGCAAATATACACATATTTTTGTGGGACGTGGATCAATGATGGTATTTAAATATCATTTGCCACATTTTGGTAAGAACTTGTCATCCAAAGTTTGAGATGATTCGGATGACACATGATGTAACTTCAGTTCGCACTGGCCTTGAATGAGGTTGGTTTATGTGCTGAAAATGATGTTCCACCTCCAGTCCTCTGATCAGTTCAAGGGGAAAGTCTCAGCTTGGTGCTAACAGCCATTTTACTGCCCCATGACCCCTTGCTTATCTCCCTTTTAGAAAGAGGAACTAAATCCCCCCTACCCCTGAATTTCCAGCCTAAGTCGAATACCCTCATTTTGTCTCCAGTATGTTTATGTTTATGTTTTTCCTACTTCTTATGAAAAGCAATACCAGTCCTTTATTTAAAATCATGATACAATATTTCCTTGTTTGCACACATGTATGTCATTGAATAGTTAAATTACAGAGAGGGGGAAAATCCTGACAGTGTTTTTCCAGTCACTGAAGTTGGGGACATAGCACACGGTGTTGTGTTCCAACAGTTGGCCCACGAATGAAAGATCCCTTGACAAAACATGGACTAGGAGTCTCCATAAGGTCTGGAATAGTGTGGGACTTAGTGATAGCACCTTTATCCCTGTGCATTTGTGAGCGTAAGCACCTTGCAGTCGGCCATGAGGAGAGTCACGTTTATAGCCAATGGGTTCTGGGTTCGTGACCAGGTGAGTAATCTCCTCAGCTGGCAGATTAAGAACAGGAATATCCAAGCACTGAAGGATGTATAAATCAAGACTGACATTGTGAATAGAATGATTCAAAAGATGGGATTAAAGAGCTTAATGATAGTCATTGTGGATCACGATGTCAGCTTTAGTATGATTCTAACGATGTACTTGCTAACGCTAATGAGGTTTGATAGAATAAAATTAACAATGTCCAAACAGCCTTATGCTTTCACAACAAAGGAACTGTATCTCAAGGCAGACTGATACATCCTCTCCGTGGGGCTTTTTAGTCGATTGATTTTGAGTTTTTTTCTCTTTCAGGATATATTTAAATTTGCAAGAACTTCTCCTGTCCCGAGACAAAAGAGGTCCATTGTGGTGTCTCCCATTTTAATTCCAGAGAATCAGAGACAACCTTTCCCAAGAGATGTTGGCAAGGTAAGTCAGACAAAAGACAAATGACGTGACAAAGGCATGTTTTACTAAGGAGGAGAGCGTGCAAAAGGCAAGCTGACTGTGACGGTCTTGGTGGCCTCCTGAACGGCCTCTGTTCCTCTGTGGTAAGAACCCAGATGGTTTTGCCGATGAAAGAATGACAAAAGCCATTAAACAAACAAACAAAAAGGAATTTCCAAAAATAATAATAACACCTCTGAATATCGTGCTTTGTAGAGCTATGCGTCATTTGAACATGCTAAAGTTGTGTCAGGAAAATGTCCCTTGTTAGGAAATAGACTCATTGCTTTCAAGATGATGTCCAGGCATCCAGCCAGATACTCTACTCTACTCTACTCTACTCTACTAGTGTAGCAGTATGATGACAGTAGCACCTGGGTCAAAACCAAGATCCCAGTAAGATCGAAAGAACTAAGTCATACTAACTAGACCCAGAAAACACTGTCACATGAATCAGGGCAATAATCTTTCCAGGAAGGAATCTTCACTGTTAAATGGGCAGAAATACTGATGTTGTTTGATCAACACATTCTCTCCCCATAGGAAAGTCAACATGGAAAATCAAATGTAAACCAGTTAGTCCTTTTTGGTCATCCTGGAATTTGAACAGTGGCGATTAGTTCAGTAAATGACCTTAATGGCTGGGTGCTATTGAACTATTGACTCATCCGTTACATGAATAAGGAGCACTTGTCATATGCCAGACTTCAAGGCCGGGACTGGGTGAATATTGGCGTGAACAGCGCAGAAGCCCTGTGTTGTGAGAGAGCTTGTATTACAGTGAGGGGGCTGTGTTTCGATGAAATAAACAAACAAGAAAATTGCAGAGGATAAGAAATTCTGTGAAGAGCAGAAACAGCTGTTCAGAAAGAGAGTAAATGGCAAGACCAGGGAGCAGAGGAACACGTTCACACACATGGCCAGGAGGCTGGTCTGAGGCCCTGGTGTTTGAATGGAGGCAGGAGAGGCGAGGAAAGGTCTGGGGAAGCAGCATTCTTAGCAGAGGGTCCTGCATGTTCAAAGGTCTGGAGGTGGGAAGGAATGAGGCATATTTGAGGCGCAAAATGTCTGGATGGCTGCAATGTGCACAGGAAGAGGGTGGGAAGAGCTGAAGTCACAGGGGCTTCAGACACCATGGCAAGTGGGGATTTTATTGTATATACAGCAAGAGACCACTGGGCGTTCCCCCAGGGGAGTGTGTGTGTCTGTGTGTGACTGTGTGTGCACGCGTGCGCACTGAAAGACCCTCTGGCTGCCTCGTAAGGAATGATTTGTGGGAGCAGAGTGGTTAGGAGGAGCGGACACAGAAAAATCTGCCAAAAGGGGTGTTATTTGGTGACCCGACCAGAAGTGAGGTAATTTGGACCATTTGAAGCCTATTTCTGTTGGAAATTAGAGGCATTAATTATCCAGTGTCCTGGTAATCACCGTATTTGGGATTTTAAGCTACCACTGTGCCAAGGATGCCTTTCCTTAAGCACAACTTTGCCAGGGGTCCAGGACATGAGACAAAGGGAAGCAGAGCTGTCCCGAGTGGATGTTGGTGGGTTATGAGCCTGGCCCATTGGACGGTCTCCACTACTGCAGCGGCCCTTGTGTCGGTATCCCTGAAGCCAAGGGTGGCCCCCACCAAGGACCGGATTCCTCAAGGCTGCAAGGCTCTGCCCCCAAATCATTTCAGAGACACAGTTGTATCCTTGCTCTTTAGACTTTTATGTACGCCTGGTGTTCTCAACCCTCACTGTGCACCAGCGTTGCCTGGAGAAGTTAAACGACAGATGCCAGGCTCCACCTTCCAAGATCAATTCGGTTGGTCAGGAAGTGAGGACCAAGCAGCTGCAATTTTCCTTTAAATCCCGGGTGAGTCTGATGTACAACCAGGGTTGAGAACCCCTGACCTACCCCAGTCCTACTTCAGGAGGGAGTAGTGACGGGCCGGCAGCCTCAGCACCGCCTGGTTGGGAATACTGCAAAAGCTGTTTGTTTCTCCAAGCTTTTTACACCTTTACAGGAACTTTTTCCCTCTTTGTGCATGTTTGCTTTTATTCATCCACCTTATCCTTTTCTTTGCATCTTATGCTTTACCTTCATCAGCCCCACCAGGAGCTAACAAGGGATGCTCTGCTGAGCTCTGAGAGAGTATAGAGGTGTCTTCAGAGAGTCCTGGGGAGGTGGGGAGAAGAGAGACCTGGTCTCCTCGCCCACCCAAACCCTCTGAGTCAGGCAGCTCTAATTTTATAAATATCGCACCTTAGACTTGAGCGTAGTATGCCATTTGAAGAAGAGACTGTGGTTATGAACGTGTAAAGACACTTGCCTCCCTCTGGCTTCCCCCAGAAGCTGACCCTGAAACAAGAATTCAAACGCAGCTAGTTTATGTAGGAGGTGAAAAGAATACTGGTAAGGGGGTGAGGAAGTGATCCTGGGAAGGGAACCCGCCAGCCGAGAGGCCTGTTTATCAAGGCAGCTGGCACTGCTGGTGACTGCATCGTAATGATCCCAAGGGGAGGTGCTCGGGAATGGTGGAAAGCACGTTCCACGGGGCAGAAAACCGGGGTATTGATAGACCAACCCCATCCACCTTTGGTTGAGGGTCTTTCCCAAAGGCATAAAGTCTCCAGCACATCCAGCCTTCCCTGGGTTCTGGGCGCCAGCACAACAGCTTTCTGGGGCCTTTGGGAGACAGCTGGAAGCCTGCGGGTGTGCCCTGAAAAGGCAAGGTCCAAGGCAGGGGAAGGAGCGCTGACTGATTCTGTCCCATCACCAGACTTAATATAAATACGTTTGTTTGCAAGCCAGGTTTGCCCCGACTCGTCTGCTCCCACCCCATTTTCTGAACTTTCTTGTCTCATGCCTTTGGGGAGGACTGTGCGTGCTTCTCTCCATGAATACGTGCTCGCTGCGTCCCAGGTGGGCAGATCTCTGAAATTCACCCCGATTCATGTCACTAAGCACACATGGTGCATCTGCATTTACACGGCGCTGTACTAGGGGCTGAGGATTTAAGGACAAAAGGCGATAGACAGGGCTCTTAATCTCATAGGATCATAGATGAGTAGAAAAAATCATCACAAATACATTATTTGTCCAATGTTGTAAACTGTAAGCACCTTTCATCTACTACATTAAATTCTCATACAAGGGACCCCACGAGGATCATCCTCCCGTGTGCGTGTGCGAGGTGAGGGTAAGGGGAGTCAGAGGGAGAAGGTCACCTCCCCAAGTCACACAGTCGGTTAGTAGCAGAAATAAATTCCAAGCCAGCTCTTTGAGATTTCAGACTGTGCTTAACCCGTGTGCTCAGCACCACTGCTAAGGGCAGTCTGAGATTTCTCTTACATGGGATGAAATATCTTTGCTGACACTTACTCTCTTTAAGACAACATTAAAATTAAATTTGATTATTTGAATTTGAAGTGTACCCCAAGAAAATAGGATGGATAGAGGACCAGGTAATTGGATAGATCTATAATAAAACAAATTTAGTAAAATGTTAGTTGTTGAGTCTGGGTGGTGGGCATAAGGTCAATCACTGAAAACTTCTTTCAACGTTTCCTCTGTTTAGAAACATTTACAATACAATTTGGAAAAAAATTAAGCTTAACTAAATACAACATTATCATAAAACACACGAGAATTGGCGTGCTGGCACAAAAATACTTTTTGGTTTGTCTTGCACTTCAGGAGGATGAATGGAGAGACTAAGTATCTTTTTCTTGATAGTTTGTGTCCTACTTTATCACAATCTAAATGCCTTTAAAGTAAGGAGACATATACTTCAGGGTAAAGACATCAAAAGCAGGGTGTAGCGAATCTCCTCTCTGGGGCAGATTTTTCTGAGTTCAGGCTGTGCCGTGTAGAATTGTGTATTGACAGAAAGGCTCTGCAGGTGGCCCTGGGGGTTAGACAAAGTTTTGACTGATGCATAATTTATTTATCTGCCAAATAATTAATTCATTGGTAAGTGGCTAACTTACTGGGATTTGGAGGCTGCTTTTCTATCATCTCCCTAGTGTTTCTGAAAAATGGGTTAAATACCCAATTGCAAACATACTCCCTCAAACCTATGATTTCCCTCCCGTTTTTGAATTCTAGACAGCTGTGGAGATCCGGGAGCGTGCTCCCTAAAGAGAAATGTGTGGTTCCCAGCATGTGCTTTTCCCCTTCCCCCTTCGAAGTGTGACTATTTCAAAATTTGAGCCATAAATAATTTCTTAGTTTTACCAACTTTCACTGATAAATATTTGATTGCCTCTTTAGAGATTTTTGAGTTCTTGGGCCTGATTGATTGAGAGCAGGGGACTTAAATCTGTGGGGCAGCAAGGAGGTCTTTGGGAGACGCGTTTTATTCTGTTTTATATTAAGTTTGAAAGACAAGTCATTTATGAAATGCTTATTAGAGATTCTACTTTCATCACAAACCCTTTTCATCAAAACCAATGAAAGTACATTTTACTGAAAATCCTTTTTTTATATCCCCTATAAATTGGTAGAATGGGCCTTTAGAAGGACATCTTTAACCCAGGATGGGAGAAATATGTAATTGGACCGTGTGCTTTTCGTAAAGGGAATCAACATAGATCATTAGACTAAATCATGAAAACCACTCAACCAGGACTCTGCTTTGATTGTGTCATGAATGCAAGTCATCCATGAGGGTAATTGATGGCAGCTCCTAAATATTCCTCCGAGTCCTGGGCATACCGTTTAGTAGGGATCTCCCCACATCCAAGTTCTCTGTCCCTTCCATGTATGCCCAGCTAGGCAAACAGGTGCCAAGGAATCTGGTGTCTTGGAACTGAATTTGTTTTACTCCACATAATAGCCATTTGCATCACTTTGAGAACTCGTGGGTGCTAAGATGTGTCCTCAGAAGCTGGGCCAGAAATCTGGTACTAGATTCTCAGTGCTCCTCCATCTCACCCTCCTTCTAGAACATGGACTTAGCCCCATTCTGTCGCCTGACTACTTCTGTGTAATCACTATCAGGCCTCCACCCCTTTTCACAATCACAGCTGCACATTTTTTGTTCAGGTCTGACTACATGCCTCTTCTCAGAAATTCACAGGTCTTTAATTTCTCCTTTTAAATTTTTTTTATAAGTTTATTTATCTTGAGAGAGTGAGCGGGGTGCCAGGGGCACAGAGAGAGAGGGAGAGAAAGAATCCCAACCAGCTCCGTGCTATGAGTGAAGTTCCCTACACAGGGCTCAAACTCACTCACTGTGAGATCATGACCTGAGCCAAAATCCAACCTGACTGAGCCACATGGGCACCCCCGAATTGTTTTCTTTTAAAAAGAACTAGGAGTTTTATTCAATAACTAAAATTTACCACTGGCTAGTGTATAGAAGAGACATTTGGGGATGTTTGGGGGGCTCAGTAGGTTAAGCGTCCAACTTTGGCTCAGGTGATGATCTCACGGTTCATGGGCTCGAGCCCCACACCAGGCTCTGTGCTGAGAGCTTGGGACCTGGAGCCTGCTTCAGATTCTGTGTCTCTCTCTTTCTCTCTCTGCTCCTCCCCTGCTCATACTCATGCTTGCTTGTTCTCTCTCTCTCTTTCTCTCTCTCTCTCAAAAATAAATAAACATAAAAAAAGGGGAAATTTGAATATAAGAGACCTAAGATGTCTAGAAGCTCAATAATCAGAGACGAAGAGCAAAACTTATGCCTCCGTGCGGCCAGCCCACTCACACATGTGCCTTTCGTATTTCCAGGACTTAGAACCCTTTCCTCTTCCTGGGACATCCCCCTTCATCCTCACTCCACGGGGCCTGACGTGTTTACATCCAAGGCTTTGCTGTCCAGTGGGACATTTACGCCCTTGCAGAAAGTTCTGTCCACCCTGCCCAGTATGGTGACCTCTCACCAACGACATGTGGCTGTTGAACACGTGATTGGTGGCCAGTGCAACTGAGGAAGTGGATTTTTAAATTTTATCTAATTTTAACTAATTTAATTCAAACTTAAAAACTACTATTTGATTCAGTTATTGGCTTGTGAAATCTCCCTTTTCAACTGTAAATTTTAATCTAAATATAGGTCCAATACTTTTCATGAAAATATAGTATCTAAATTGATATGTAAGTAGAATATAAACACAGGATTTCAAAAGCCTATTACCCCCCACACACAAAGAATTGAAAATATCTCATAAAGAATCCTTATATCCCTGTCATGTTGAAATCAAAACATTTTGAATATCTTGGTATGATTAAAATTAATCTCATTTGTTTCTTTTTACTTGTTTTTTTTTTATGTGGCTACCAGAAATTTAAAATTATTTGTATGACTCGCATTATATTTCTATTGGTCGCTACTGGGCTAATGCCTATTTCTGACACAGTCTCTTCCTTGGGATTTTCGTTTGACCTCCTTTACACATTGTTTATACCTCTTTGCTTCCACAAAACACATTTGGAAGAGTGATATGGTTTCTTTTGTATCTTTCTTATCTTTCCATTAACTGTAATTCATCGCGTGCAGTGATACAGCCACCGCCTAACACAGGACGAACTCAAATATTCTTTGACTTGGGTTCTAGTTAGGTCTGTGCCTGGTTGGATGAGGCACCCACCGGTTAGCGTGACCACAGCCCGGTTTGCTGTTAGAATGGAATTAATGGACCGTTATATGATCAGTCTGGATATTTCTAGTAAATTTTAGTTTTCCACAGCGGCAGTGAGGATACCAGATAAATTGGTTGGTAGTCAACCATTATGTCTGGTCAAATCGGTATCTTCAGCAGATTGTGATAGATTTGACATCAGTGGATTGTGTGTGGGGGGCAGATATGGGGGGAGCAGGGGAGGGAGAGTGAGAGAGAGGGAGAAGACAGTGCCTGTATTTCCATATTTGCTCGGACGTATGGTCTTTTAACCCCACTTAAATAAAGAATCTCAAAACTTGAACTTCATTCACAACTGAACAAAGGTAATTTTAACTTATTTCAACTAAGTCTCATAAAAGCATATATTCACCATTAGCAAGTGTTGCCCTCTTTCTGCAAAGTTTAATTAATGATAAAACATAATTGAGGTATTTTGGTTGTTTGCCAAATACATATATATATATGCAAAAATACGCACCGTGATATACATCCAGCAAACAAAGGCATCCGAGCCTATGGAGGAAGCAATATTTTCAGTCCTGAGTTTATCACCCCTTCAGTTCTCAATGTGAAAGATTCCCAGGGCTTTATTGTTATGTACATTGGTCTCAGACTGAATTTATATTTAATTATTTGTGAACATTAAAGGGTCTGGCATTTCAGCTTGAATTAGCACCCCGGAGGCAGGAGCGTGGAGGAATTTTCGAATCCAACTAGAATCTTCAACATCTCATGGATGTCAGGATCTAAGCCAAACATGGCTGCCCTGTTGTCCTGTTTAGTTCTTACAACAACCCCACAAAGTACTACACCCATTTCCCAGATGGGGAAGCTGAAATCAGAGCAAGGAAGCAACTTGCCCAAGGTTACTCATTTCAAAGAGGGGCTGCGCTAATACCGGAACCGAGGAGTCTTGAGTGTCCGTCAGTGATCTCTGTACCATATCGTGTGAATGCGGAGTCCCCATGGGTCTCTGCTCTTTGCATGGTACGCCCACGTGAATTGCCATCTGACTCTCACACATGCGCTCAGAGACCAGGGTTCTGTCCCTACTCTACTGAGGGATCGAGGCTAGTGCATCACGCAAGATGGTTTCCTTGTGGTACAAACTCTGTTGTTGTGCAAGCGGAGTTCCTTTGCGTAACCACCTGCCACGCACCAGAAGTCTGGATGGATTTCAGAACAGCACACGGTGTGGGTTTGAGGATTAGGCTTTACCGGAGGAAGAGAACATGTTGAAGCCAGGGGTCAGCCAATGGTGAGAATCACGCCTCCCCTTTCCCCACCATCCCCCAGAGAGCTATGCCAAGGCCTGGGCGGAGAGCCGAACATTGTCTAGGTTTGCCAGATGAGGCCCTCTCTGACATGGCCCTCCCTTCTTAGGCTACCTTGACTATGCCCGTGTCAGTGGACAAATTCCTGGGGTGTCTGGCAGCCTGAGCACAGGTACCCAGATTTACAGGAGTTGTCTAAGATCTCAGATGCTCAAAGCCAGACGCCTTGGACAGTGATATGCTGGTTCACTGGCTCCTGGATGTGAGGAAAGCCCTAATCAGTAATGTTTGCCACTTCCTTGGGTGTAAGTATTCCCACGGTGACTAATTTAAAGCTACCGACGTTCAAACTTCTTAACTAGTTAACACCTGACTTTCACCAAGAAGTAGTGGGCTCCAGCTTACCACTGACCTTGGGACCTATGGACTGTGACACCTGATGGGTCAGCGAATGCCCAGGTCCCATGGGGTCTATACTCGAGTGGAACCTCCAGCTTGGAGAAGTGGCTTTCCCATCTTCCCATTCAGCCCTGACGCCAGCTGGATTCTTGTCCAGGGCGAGTGAGCACGAGGGGTCATTCTGGATCATTCTGCCCCTTGCAACCCATGAAGAACCTTGTCTAAAGCCACACTGTCAGTGCAAAGGAGAAGCAGGCCTTGAACCTGCACCCCCCCCCCCCGCCTCTCTTCCTCTGCACAAAACTCCCAAGTCAGTCTCCTGAAGCCGACAGATTCTGTGACAGTTGTCCCAGCTCTACCTGGAAAATGAGGAAGGGAGAGATAACATCCTCTGTGAAGTGCGGAGAAATGAGGTTAACCTCACAATCAGTTATTTGATGTGCATGCCTGTGCACTGAGCCAAGGCCGGAGGTCACGTCTCGGTTTAACAAATAGACCACATGTTGACAAGCGGAAAACTGCTCTCTGCACCTGGCGAGGGAAGCACCGTCTGGCTTCAGAGTGCACGTTATTTTTTGTTGGTATGTCTGCTGACAACCCTGTTCAAAGGAACCACAAGGAACAAAAGTGAAAGCAGAAAAGGCTAAGTTTGGGGTAATTAAGAGACATCACCGCTCGTTTTTCTCAGCGCAGAGGTCACAGCCGACTCCGTGGATAAGGGCTGCGAGGGAGCAGGGCCCGAGGCGCTGCGGGGGATGGACGGGCCCTTTTGTGGTCAGACTTGCAGTCCCAGGTTTGAAGAGGATTGAGGCAAAGCTGGACAGAGACAGAAACAGGCCAATACACCATTTTCTGAAAAGGGGGTGGGGATGAAGGGAGAACTCACCATTATTTCCTTTTCTAGCACAGAGCTTCCCAATGGGATCCTAGGAGAGAGATTCCAGAGTGGTGCTGGGCCTGCCTCCAGGAGCAGGAGTGGGGAAGAGCTTAAACACCAGTACCCTTTGGTGCAAGTTTAAATGGTCCGTCTACGGGTGTTTCGTTTGTGTTTCCTGTTGCGTTGGTGTTTGGGATCAGGAGATGAAGAGCAGCCCCAGCTGAGGCCTGTGGGGCAGGCAGATACTCTTCCTAGGCTAGAAAATTAAGCCTCATCCATTCATTAATTCATTCATTCCAAAATATTTATTGAGCAACTATTATGTGCCAGGGACTGTGCCGGCTGCTGTCCATGGATTCCCCCCTCAAGGAACACACAACTGGAGGAGACCCAGAGCCGTAAACAGGCAGATGACACCGGGACAGGGCGCAGCAGGAGTGTGGAGAACCTGAGAAGGCGGAGGACATGGTTCCCAGGAAAACTCTAGAATGCCGCGTAGCGGCAGGCAAGGCAAAGTTGGGCCGGAAAGAGTTCTCCAGGCAGTGGCAGGAGCATGATGCATTGGGTACCTGGGAAGCCAAGACTCACGGAGGGCACTGGGTTGTGAGGAGGGCCCCTCACAAATACATTTAGAGGAAGAATCAGGGGCCTGATGATGCAGAACCGTAAACACGACTCCAGAGAGTTCACGCCCTATTCCGCAGGCGTCAGTTATCAATCGAGGAGTGACGTGACCAAATTGGCCTTTTAGGAAGATGACACTGCTTGCGGTGGGTCACGCCTGGAGGCTGAGAAAACCGGAAGAGGGGGTGGCGGCAGATGGAGGTGGTGACAGCAGCCCAGGTGGGCCACGCAGGGCACCTGTGCCCGGAAGTGGCAGGGAGATGGGAGAGAAGATACGGAGGCAAGAGCTGAGCAGCCTCAGTGAGTGTTAGGTGGGGAGGGAGGAAGGTAGAGGAAATGGAAGACCCCCCTTAGCTGCCAACGTCATGCCCCCCTGGGGTGCTGAAGCAGTCACCCGGACGGAGGGTCCTGCTGTGGGTCCGCAGGCTTTTCATAAAACCAAGGGGCCTGATTTGTCCCTCCCCCTTCAAGTTCAGTCTCTCCCGGGGCTGCTGTGCTGTCCTTCCGGGAAACAAAGGCGGTGCTCCCAGAGGAGCCAGGTCTTCTGCACGTTTCACACAGGTGGACGGACAGGCTCGATGCGAGATGCAGAGCCGGGCTTCTAGGGGGTGGGTTCACTTTGCTCCGCCAGGGCTCCTGGGCCGCCAGACTCCCAGACGCTCCTTTCCCATGCATCCCCAGGTGTGAAGACGAATCCTGCCTGATCCACGCCTAGCGATTCTCGTTTAGTCATCCCTGGTTCTGGATTTGAAATGTTTTTTTTTTTTTTTTTTCTGCCAGCTCAGAAATGCATAACAGCTGTGTTCACTGTTGGCCTCCTAGCCTCGAATCCATTCTAAATACATTTCTTCTTAGTAATTTCTTCTTTGAATGCTGATGTTTGGCTATGCATTAGTATACACAATCCACGGGCTCTGTGTGGCTCAATTTTTAGTTCATTTATTTGACAACTTAAAATTCCTCACAAGTGGCGCTTTTATTTTGTTATTTGCATCTGGAAATCATTCCTAACATGCCATGGAATAAATCTGGGGCTTTTTTTTCATAGTTTTTTCCTATTATAAGAATAATAGACGTTCATCAAAAACTTTAAAGAAAAAACATATATTTAACATTCACGATATAAGCATCTCCCTGAGCCCCAGCACCACCCTCCCCAGAGTTTGAGATAATTACTCCTAACCCTCAGTCTTTGTTTTTTTTTTTTTTTTTTTTTTGTTATTGTTGAGAGAGAGAGAGGGAGAGGGAGACAGAGTGTGAGCAGGGGAGGGACAGAAAGAGAGGGAGACACAGAATCTGAAGCAGGCTCCAGGCTCTGAGCTGTCAGCACAGAGCCCGACGCGGGACTCGAACCCACGAACCATGAGATCATGACCTGAGCCAAATTCGGACACTTAACCAACTGAGACACCCAGGCGCCCTGACCCTCAGTCTTTAAAGTGCATACAAATCTGTGAAAGCGCAGGCTTCCAGGCCCCACCCCGTCAGACCTGTGGGGTCCCTAGGTCCGGAGTGGGGAGTTCACCTCAGACTTATCCTTTCTAACATGCACCCCAGTTCTGCTGGTGCTCCCAGTCCTGGGGCCCGTGCCTTGAGAAGCTGTATCCTAAACATGCAGCACCCACACAGGGCCACCCCGGCCTCCCTGATTTTCCACTCACCAACATCTCAGAAACAACGTTCACGTCCTCAAAGGTCCCTCTTCAGTGGTGTTTTGTTTCTTCTTTTTTTTTAGGTTTATTTATTTTGAGAGAGAGAGAGAGAACACACGTGGGAGAGGGACAGAGAGAGAGAGAACCCAAAGCAGGATTCACACTGTCAGCACAGAGCCCGATGCAGGGCTCAAACTCTTGAACCGTGAGATCATGACCTGAGCCGAAATTGGACACTTAACAAAATGAGCCCCCCGGCGCCCCTTCAATGGCAGTTTGAAAGGCTGTGTCGCATGTTGAGCCACTGGTTCAGCTGTTGTCGAAGGCCCCAGGTTCTTAGTGCAGGTCCCCAGATCCCGAGGGGGCCGCGGGTAGACCAGGTCCCTTGGTGATCCCAAGGATTTTTGGTTTTGCACTTGAAATATTACCCTGGGAAAGATGCCACATTGGGAAAGGCTTTACCATTAGACAGAATGATTAGAAACCTCTTAGACCATCCCCAGTGCATGGCATTTACGAACCTCTCCTAGTTGTGGGTCCCATTGCTGTGATTGCCACCGTTCATGAATCTTTGCGTAGATAGGTGTGCACGCAAGCGTGTGTGTGTGTGTGTGTGTAAAATCAATGGTTACTTTATATGAAACTGAAATCAACAATCAAGAGCGGATGTAACAGCTTATCTCAGGAAACAGCCCCCGACTCACTCGTACCCGAGACAGACCTGAATCCACCGGGTCGCTGCTTCCGGCTCACACCGCCCGCCTCTCTTCCCCAGCCGTCCCCGCGCCCCCCAGGTCCAGAACACTTTTGTTCCCATCATGCTGCGCAGCTATCCTCTGGGGCAATATATCCTCAGTCCTGCTGAGGATTAAATATACGGCTAATTGGATCCATACAATCCGTGCATGCGTGGGAACACAGGCGGTTCACGGGAGGCCTTCCGATTCCACCTGTGGTTCCCCCTCGTTCTCACTGTCCTTCCCGTCCTGAAAAACGGCCTCATCGTGCTGCCCTCTCTCCACCCAGAACTGCCCTCTGCCAGAAGGGCGCTGCTGGGCTCCCTGCTTTGTGTACAGCATCACTAATTCCACGCCGAGGAGGCGTTTTCACGGCCGTGACAAAGGAGGAAACAGTGATTGGTGGGCTTCTCTGATGCCCGGAGTGCTGAGGCTGGGATTTTCAAAACTCTTTATTGAAGTATAATATATAGACGCAAAAGTGCAAGATCACAAGTCTCCGGCACCATGATTCTTCTACAGGCAGAATACACCCATGACATCAGCACTCCAACCCCAAAATGGAACGTGATCGGCCCCCAGAGGCCCCTCTATGTCCCCTTCCAAGCACTCACTCCACACCCCCCAGTGTAACCAGCCCTCCCCTCCAGGCCCGGGAGCCAGTTTCACCATTTGGTGCATAATATAAATGGAATCATACAGCATGTATTTTGTGTTGGCTTTTATATTCCTTGCTCAGCATTACACTGGTGAGATCCATCTCTATCGTTAGGCACATTTGTAGAATCACAGATGTGTAGTATCACATTCTCTAAATACACCACACTCTATTGTTTCTACAGCTGAGAGGAATTTGGATCATTTCCAGTTTGGGACCATGACAAATGTACTGTGACACCACCCCCGTGCATGTCTTTAAGTGAACATACAAACACATCTCTGTTGGGTATATACCTAACCATGGGGTTATTGGGTCAGTTTAAAATTTTTTTTAATGTTTTTTTTTTATTATTTATTTTTGAGAGACAGAGAGACAGCATGAGCAGGGGAGGTTCAGAGAGAGGGGGAGATACAGAATCCAAAGCAGCCTCCAGGCTCTGAGTTAGCTTCAGCACAGAGCCCGATGCAGGGCTTGAACCCACGAACTATGAGATCATGACCTGAGCAGAAGCTGGAGGATCAGCTGACTGAGCCACCCATGCGCCCCATTGGGTCAGTTTTAGTAGATTCTGCCAGACAGTCTTCTAAGTGGGTTATATGAAATTTAAACATTATTCTGACTCTACAATGAATTGCGGGAGTAGGATGGGAGGCATATGTCTTTTATTATTGCTCCTAAAGAAAAATATATCCAGTTTCTTTCCTACTTGGTAGTGACGGCCATCCATATCAGCCGTCGTAGGGGCCTGTGGGATGTCTTTGGATCACAGAACAATGCCTTCACCGACAAGAACTGGAGGAGTCGCTGGTTCTCCATCTGTGTTGATCCTCATGAAATCAGGCCATGGTACCAAAGACCCTTAGCAGCACACTATTCCCAGATACGGGCAGATTTGCTCCACAGTAAAAAACCAAGCATTCTGACCCACTGATATGCAGTTGCTGAACAGACAGTACTCACGTCCATCTTCATTTGACACCCCTGATGAGCCACCAAGTGTCTGAAGTGTCCCCTCGGCCCCTTCCTAAGTCAGGGAAATCCACCTTGAAGCTCTAGATGCTCTTTGGTTATGTTTGTATTTATTGATATTTCGATCTTCCCCCTCTCTCAATTCAGAGAGATCATAGACCATTAGACTTAGAAGGAACCCTGGAGATGGCCCAAATAATTCACTTTATACATAAGATGGAACATTATTTTTCCAAAGTTAAAAGATGGCAAAAGTCCTAATCTGCCCCTCATTCTGTGGTTGCTTACACTGGGTCTCCTGAACTTTCATGGTCCCAGGGAGGACCCGAGCCCCGTCTGGAAACTTCCCAGGACTTTAGGAGTCCCAGCAAAGCACACCATGATTAATGTCAGGTGTCCGTAATCTCTAGGATCATTCTACTGAGACTGACCTTGTCCCGTTTCTTTTGGCTGCTCTTAGCAGCATTCTTAGAGGGTGGTCCAGTCCTGAAGGTTCAGCTGATGATCCCCATGCCCCCCCCCCAGCCTCAGAACACATCACAGGACCAACCCATCCTCTGAACAGGAATGAGGGGCGTGAAAACTCCAGGAAGTGGGAATATATCCGTGCAGGATCCACCTGGGTGACCCCTATTTTTTTTTTTTTGGAAGAGACCATCTTAAAAAAAATCCAAACAGGCTATTTGGAGAGCAGGATTTCTACATTGTTTTTTTACTTGTGTTGTTCCCATTTTATCCTCCATATCTAGCATGTGTCTTGTACAGACTAGGCTCTCAACAAGTACGTGTCGAATGAATGAATGTATATGAATGAATAAATGAGTTAATGAATGAAGGAGTACCTAAAAGTCAAGTCCAGCGGTCTCCCCACACCGGCTTCGCACTGAAGGACTCACCTTTACCTCTGTCTTTAGGCCCCTATATAGTCTTTTATAGGCAGAACAAGTGCCTTTAAATTTGGGATTAAGAAAAATAATATTTCCTTTTCTGTATCATTTACCAGTAAGTGGATAAAATGATGAATTTGGTAAAAGAAAGAAGATATTTGGGGAAGTTTCAGAAATTTAAATATTACATATGAGTGTGTATTTATATACATATTACATAATTTGTGTTATGTAACATGTTATGTAAAGTACATTTTGTGTTGTGAGGTGACACTTCCTGTATTTAGTTTTGTGGGAAGAATGATTCCTTGGAGGTAAATCTCGCAGGTGACTGAAGTGAAGCTGTTTTTGAAAAAGTGACCCACTTGGATGCCAGTATCTCTGTAAGGTTTATACAGTAGTTCCTTCTCTTCAAGTAAACTGAAGTCAACACGTCCATTTATTAATGGAAAGATGGCTTGTAGTTTTATAAGCATCAAATGAAATTGTGTTACACCTTCGGACACTGGGGGCATGTGGAGGGATCACATGCTCCCTAGGTCAAGTGGCTTCATTCTGCTGGGTGTTTTCGTGCGTGCCGTTTATTTTTTTTTAATGTTTATTTTTGAGAGAGAGAGACAGAGTGCAAGTAGAGGAAGGGCAGAGAGAGAAGGAGACACAGAATCTGAAGCAGGCTCCAGGCGCTGAGCTGTCAGCACAGAGCCCGATGCGGGGCTTGAACTCACAAACCATGAGATCATGCCCTGAGCCGAAGTCGGAGGCTTAACCGACTGAGCCCCCCAGGCGCCCCACATGTGTGCTTTTTATACTTTCCTGATCTCTTTCTCCATCTCGAGACCCTCATCTGCCACCATCCTTTCTGGCCCTCTGCCTGTTCTAGTAAGATGAACTAGTCCTTGGAATTTGCTGCTTTCAAACTGCTGTGGGCTGGGAAGCCGTCTCCAAACATATCCTCATCCTGTGACATAAATTCAGAAAAATGAGGCGAGATAGACTTGGGTTTGGTTTCTGTCCTGCTGGTGACCGTCTCCCTGACTTTAGGACAGGCCACCTGAACCCTCCCAGCTCTGCTTCCGATGTGAGACAAGGCTCGGAATACCTTCCATCCACATCCGAGGAAAGACAAAATGAGACCACCCAGTTGGTCATGCTGGGCATGTCGCAAATGCTGCTGGTGTGCGCCTCCTCTGTTCCCTCGCTTCCTGGCCAGAATCCACCTGCAAAGGTGTTAAGTGCTTGTGGGACTTTCTCCAGGAGGAAGCCAAGTAGGCCTGTCCTTATGGGGTTGCTGGAGGTATCTTTTGTTCCTGTGGTCGACCTTTCCAAAGAATGAAGTTAGCATGTAAGCGTGCTACTGAATCAATCTACTACTGAACTAATAGAAGATGCTAACTTGACTTAGCGTTGTCCAGGCAGAGTGTTAAAAAAAAAACACAAAACTTGTTTTTAACTGGTAATCCAACCTACCCATCTGCCGTTTTCTCTGTTCCTGTGGAAGCTATGGGAACACATCTTCAGCAATAAATTCAGATATAAGCATCATGAGATCTGGTCTGCTCACAATTGTACTTTTGGGACCTGGGACATCATAGATGCACCATAATTTTTTTTGACTGAGTAAATAATCTCTTTCCCGCAGATGTATCATTTATGCTGTGCCCAGGTCCTGTCAAAGGAAAAAAAAAATGAAGGCAAAAAGAGAGACACTCCCCTAGCTGTTTGTCGATTTTTCTCCCCCTGCTTGGGGCTAAATTTCCCTGAAAAATCACTCAGGCCCCAGCCGTCAGAATGAGTTCATTAGCCGGGCTAGGGATTCGAGCTTCTGAGAGCCGAGGCCTCAGCCGGGTGCCGGTTTCAAGAACAGCATCCTCTTACGCAAAACATTGGTAGAAATGACCTGCTTTCTGACAGAGCGGCTCCGGATCCTGTTCACCCGGCGCTGCGGGCTGGTCAGTGGAGACGGAGCAGCGTGCAGGCTGCCAGAGACCGGCGACAGGCACGTGACCCGGCCGCTCTGGCAGCGGGGGCTTGCGGTGCAGATGGTCCGGTTGCAGACGGAGACACCACGGCTATGTTCGTCCTTGCCCTTGCTGATACAAGCATGGGGACATTATATTCAATTTTTGGTCTCCATCCATATGCTGCTCCTCCAATTTTTCTGTCCACATGAAGGGAGATGAAGCACAGAACAGTAGGACGTCCAATTCTGCTTTAATTACAGTGATGAGCTGTTTGTCCCCGTGCCACGAGCTGCGAGGCTGCCTTGTCCCCCAAACAAACTCAGAGCAGGGGTGACGCCGACTTCCCTGGCCGCCACCGGTCGCCAGGCTCGGGCAGCAACCATGTTTGGTTTGATATTTATTGTTTGAAAACCGAGGGCTCTGACTCTGCCAAGCTTAATGAACAGGAGAAAATCACTGGGAGAGGGTATGCAATTCTGAAGACGGGAGGCTTTGAACAAAGTCCCGATGCCGCCAGCGTCCCTGGCACACGGAAGGTGATGTCATTCTCAGCAGCAACGACGCGGTCACGGCTCTCCCGCGGGTTCCATTGTCCAGCAGACACCGAGGGCCGTGTCAAGGCAGTTTAGCCGATGGGAATCAACACACCATTCAGGGTCCTTTTGGCCTGTGCTTTGCACTTCATTCATTTATTGTTTTCTCCCCCAAAGAAATTGTTACTCTGAAGGGCTTCTGTTTGTTCGCATGATATCGCCCTCGTGCTGGTCTCTGGGGTCAGTAGAGAGCAAAGACCTCGCCCTGCTCATCTGGGTTCTCTTGCTCCAAGCACGGCACCCGCGCACGACGGACGCTGTAACTATGAATTCAGTGAAATTAACAGAGACCAGGAGCCTGGTTCCGCGTGGAGGTATACGTTTTTCGGGGACCAGAGAGATGATGGCAGGCACGAGGGCTGGGAGAACATGGACGGTGGAATCTGAGCCCTTTGTGGTTGGCGGGCAGAGCTTCCCAGAAGAGTCAGGGCAGTGGGCAAAACCATGGGCCAGAGAGCTGGACCACATGGTTTCAAATCCGCCCTGTCCCGCACCAGCCAGATGACTCTGGTCGGGATGACTCAGTTTCCATATATGCACCGTGAAGGTGATTATAGTACCTGCTGCACAGCATTTATGGGTTAAATAAGACCATCCTTGAGAGTATTATAAATACCTCGTGCAGTTAATATCTTTGTACTTAGGACTTACAATGGGCAAGTGTGAATGTCTCTTTTGAAGACCCAGAGATGGATTTACCCTTCTACCCCTAACATTATCCTCAAAGACACTATTTGGCTCATTTAAAAATATTTACTAATTTTTAAAGACCTCTTTACGTTCCTTTGAATACAAAAAATAGTTCTATTCCCATTCTCATAGAATGGCATGAAAAATCCTATTACACTCATAATCTTAAATTAAGATAGTTGAAAACTACTGTTGGAAAGTGGACCCCAAATATATCAAAAAATTAATTCAATTCAATTATAAATAACAAGAATCAACTGCACTTGAATGTGTGAAGTATAGAATCCTAGTTAAACATTTAAAGAATATGTCCTTATCTTGTTACTATGGCGACAGGTTACTCCAAGAATTCATGGTTCTATGGGAACAATGGAACATACTATTTCCTCTCCATATTGAAATATTCAGCAACTAATTTCCTGTAGCTTCGTAATATATCATGTTAATGACCTCAGAGGTGGAAACCAAGGTGGTGAGATTGTCTCCATGCTCTATGGTTATTCTATGAAACAAAGTAGGGGGAAAAAAACCATGTTTATACTCATTGGACTGGGAACTCCAAGGGAGCTCTTAATGAGAAAGAGATGGTCCTGACACTTCATGGGGAAGTGCTAAATTTAACTCAAGTGGTTAGCATTACTTATTCATTGGGTCCAGAATAGATAGGATCACCACCATGAGACAATTATAGTTTCATATGGGTAAAGCCAGAAAGACTATGGTAGAATCCAATTCAATTTCACCAGTTATTAGTGGGAACCTATCATGTGCTGGGCACATTTTGGGTAGGAACTGCCCCATAGCTATTCTTTGTTAAAATTTTCATAGTAGTTTTGTGTGTGTGTGCTACCAAACGTTCAGAACAGTAGGAATAATAAATAAAATGTAACTGAGATCTGAAAACCCTATCATCAGTCTTCGTTTCTCCAAAGTTCCTCACGGAATCCTAGAGATAACAAAGGATGTGAAGCAGAGGTGTGTTGGGGCCGGCTCTTGCCAGCTTGCACTAGCTGGTGTGCATCTATCCCCAACTCTGTATTCAGTGGTGTCACTTTAGTGGCTTGGAGTCAGCCATGAAGGGAGTATTTACACCATAGAAATTGGCAAACACTAGAAATCAGGTTCGTTTGTTGTTCCTCCCTTCCTCCCTTCCTTCCTTCCTTCCTTCATTTTCTTTCTTTCTTTCTCCCTTTCTTTCTTTCTTGAGATTTGACTGTTAAACACTTACCAGCACTCCATTCCATTCTCAAGTAGTGACTTGAGATCAGATCTTCATATCTAGCAGACTTCTCTCCCCTCTTTCTGTGTCTATTTCTCCCCATACCCTCTGCACATGCGCACCCATGAGGTCAGTTCTGCCCTCTGTAGATTAAAACTGGGGGGTAACAGCAGCTTCTGAGCTGATCTCCAGTTCTCTCCCTGTGAGTCAAGCCACCAGTATCTCTTGCCTAGACTCTGTCTCCAGCCTCCTAATTGGTTTCCTCGTGGTCACCACTCTTGCTCCCTTCCAGTCCAGTCTCCATATGGCTGCTGCAGTGATCATCTAAGTTGTAAACTGCTTAAGCAAGCAGGAGAAAAGAAAAATGAAATCAAGGCAAAAATAAACTTAACTTAAAATAAGAAAACAATAGAAAAATCAACAAAGCATAAGCTGCTTCTTTTTAAAAAAATGAATACAGTTGTTAAACCTCTAGCCAGGCTTATCAAGGAAAGAAGAAAAAGATACAAATTACCAATATCAGAAATCAAAGAAAGAATATCACTACTGATCACACAGACCTTAAAAAGATAATAGAGGAATACTGTTAGTATTGTAGGCCTACAAAATTGCTCTCTTACATGAAACACATAAAATAGATAACCTGAATAGCCCTAATTTTATTAAATAAATTAAATCAATAATTGATAACCTACCAAAAAAGAAAGCATCAACTTCAGATGGTTTACTGATAAATTCTACCAAGCAGCACACCCAGATGGTTTCACTGGTGAATTCTGCCAAACATTTAAGGGAGAAGTAATATTAATAACTCACAATATTTTCCAGAAAATAGAGGCAGAGAAAACATTTATTAACTCATTCTATGATACCAACACCCACCACTGTAATAGCTAAGCCTGATTAGGGCATTAGAAGAAAAGAAAATACAAACCAATATCTGTGTGAATATAGATGCAAAATGTCCCCACACATTAGCAAATCAAATCCAACAATATATACGTAGAATTATACTTGTGCCTCAGTGGAATTTATTTCAAGTGTGCAAAACTGGTTCAACATTTGAAAATCAGTGCAATCTATTATATCAACAGGATGAAGAAAAAGATTCTGTGATTATGTCAATTAATAAGCATTTGATAAAATTCAGTGGCAATTCATAATCCGCAAACTAGGAATAGAGGATAGCTCTCTCAACCTGATGAAGAATGTCTACAAAAACTTAGAGGTAACATGAAACCTACAGATGACAGACTGGATGCTTTCCCATTAGTATCAGGAACAAGGAAGGATGTTACTCCTTACCATTCTGACCACCCATTGTGCTGGAAATTCTGTATAATACAATGAAAAGAAAAGGTATATATATTGGAAAATAAGAAATAAAACTGTCCTTATTTGCCAAAGACATGATTATTTATGTAAAAATCCCCAAAGAGACTACAAAATAGCTATTTGAGTATATCAAGGCCATGGGGTACCAGATCAATGTGCAAAAGTCAATTGATGGCTTATATGATTAGGTATAGTACTTAGTATGAATTTAACAAAATATGTATGCTGAAAGCTGCAAAGTGCTGATGAAAGAAATCAAAGAATATCTAAATAAATGAAAAGATGTCCCATGATCATGACTTGGAAGACTCAACGTTGTTATGAGGTCAGTTTTTCCCACTTGCTTTATAGACTTAATGCAATCCTCACCAAAATCCTAACAAGATAGCTTTTAGATATCGACATACTGATTCTAAAATTTATATGGAAAGATAAAACATTTAGAATAGCCAACACAATGGTGAAGAAAAACAAAGTTGGAGGACTCACATTACCCAATTTCAAGACAATGTAGAGCTTGAATTAGGTAGTGTGAGTAATCAAGATAGTGTAGTACCCATAAAACTTCACACAGGATCCAAGGATAGGATAGAGAATTTGGAAAAAGAATCTAACAGAAAGGAGTCGAGGAAAAACTGATGACCTCAATAGTTTGGAAATGAGTGGAATCCCTAAGACTGGAAAGAAATGGAACTATATATACCACTGAAAAGTAGTTGATCAAGTTCTTCCCCATGAGGGTACAGAATAACAATTCTGAAACTCTAACATGTGTATTGGAATTGAACAATTAAATTATATCAGTAGAGGACAGTAGGTTTCTCACTGTGGGAGTGAAGGTTTATAGACAAGCAAGGGGGTGGGATCCAGACTGTTCTATGTGTAAAGGAATAGTGGTAAAGACCAAAGGAACCAGGCCTGGTCTAATGATCTACTGTTGCCATCTTAAAATTCTTAATCATTTTTGAGCAAGGGTTTCTGCACTTTCATTTTTTTTACTGAGACCCCACAATATTGCATTTACCAACCATTCTCTAAATGATGTTCCCTAGGACTCCAGTTGTGGGTTCCTTCTTCTTCACATTCTACTCTCTCTGTGGTCACCCTCACCCATTTTCATGACTCCAGCTTAGCCTAGGACCTTGACAACTATACATCTGTAGCTCTACTTACCTCCACTGATCTCCAGACTTGAATTTCCAACTCCTTGCTTCATGTCTTCAAGATTTTCTCCAGATCTCTTAAACTCACCATATCTCCCAAAGAGTTCATTGTTTGTTTTCCCTAGTTTCTAACACTGCTTCTTTTGCAACATATCTAGTACATACACAAATCTTGAATCAAGAAAATAAAAAAGGGGTGCCTGGGTGGCTCAGTCAGTTATGCATCTGACTTTTGGTTTCGGCTCAGGTCATGGTCTCCCAGTTTGTGAGTTCAAGCCCCACATCGTGCTCTGTGCTGACAGTGCAGAGCCTTCCTGGGATTCTCTCTCTCTCTCTCTCCCCCTCTCTCTCTGCCCCTCCCTCCCTCAGTCTTTCTGTCTCTCTCTCAAAAATAAATCAATAAACTTAAAATTTAAAAAAAAGTCTTAGAATCACTGTGGAAGCTTTTCTCTCCCTTACCACCAAGGCTTGCTAGCTATATCTAAAATTCCTCTGCATCAGTTCATGTTCCGTGCTTTCACTGTACTCCACTGTGTCCCCTCCAGGCCACCATAGGACAAACCTCCTGCCTCCTCTACTTGTCTGTCCTGATCCTACTAACGTCAAAATTCCCTCCAGAAAATTTTACTAATACTCAGATCAGAGGCCAGTCTCCTGCTTGCCATCCTCAGTGAGTATGGGTAAAGTTCAAACTCTTCAGTGACCCAGCAGGTCACTGGGCTCCCTACCTTCCTGTAACCTTAATTTCATACCCATCCTTCCTGCGTATGATGCCACAGTTCCATGTGTACCCTCCACCTGGGATGCTGCCGCACATCCACCATGCTCTCTCTACCTGGACTGTCTGTATCTCTCTACCTGGACCCTCCTGTACTAGGCTTCACTGAAGACCTACTTGGTGCCCACTGGAGCCTCTTATCATCCAGCCTTTCTTCTCCTCTAACCCATTCGCCACCCAGAAGCCAGATGGAGCTCTCCACACCATAGATCTTGTTCATTCACTCCCCTCTTCAAATCATTCAAGTGGATCCCTGTTTCCCACAGGAGAAAGACCAAGGCTCGATATGGCTTATAAAGCCCTATAGGAAATTAACAGTCCCATCAGGAGATGGACACATAATTGAATGATGATGGTACAATGTGCTCCATGACAAAGATGTGACCCACGACCCAACCACATTAGAATTACCTGGCATGCTTCAACAAAGGTTTCCAGAGGGTACCCTCCCCCAAATAATGAATTCAACTTGTTGGGAATCTCCTTGTCCCTCATTATGACTTGCTTGACATCATTCTCCCCTGAGTCACTCGGTCACGGGTCCCTCCAGCAGGGCACACACCCCTGTCATGTGCAGTGACAGGGCTGCCATCATTGCCTAAACATGGAAAGTGATATTTTTTCTAATGTAGCACATGTAAAATAAAGTGGAATTTGGACAAGAGATTCCAAGGCATATTTTCTAAGAGGAGTTGGTAGGTTGCAAGGGAACAGCCACTTTTTTTTTCCAGAACTGCCTTGGAAAAATAAAAGCCCAAACTACTTAGTTTACCAAAAATAAAATCAGTAAGAAGCTTTTTGCAAAACAAGCAAACAAAAAAAGATGTGTGGTTCATTGACATAGCCATTGACATTTGGGCACCTTATCCTTTCTGAATAAAACTAGCCAAAATAAAAAAAAAAAAGAAAAGAAAAGAAAAGAAAAAGAGGTTAAGTCTCTTTGTAAATGTGCATGGAGGAATATCATTTATGATTAAACTGTTATGAGAAATATACTCATAACTGCAGGAAATTCTTACCACATGTTTCTAAAATTACTATTCGATATCTTAGGTACCAAAAATGACTCTGTGAAATAGTGTTCTCTTAAAAATCACCTAAATGGCCTACATAAGGAAGTCATTAAATAAGCCATCAAATGAGGTAGATATGATGGACAATTACACAGTCATTAAGATTCTTAATCTTAAAGAACTTTTGCTTTGTAAGGAAAATGCACAAAAATCTTATTAGTGGAAACGAGAGATGACAAAATAGTATTATACTATTCCAGTTTTATTTAAAAAGTATGTCTATACAGCCAAATGTTACTAGTAGGATATCAAATAGGCTCATATTTAAAGGAGATTCCTTTAAAATCTTCGAGTTTTTATATTCAATCAAATTCTCTGTAATGATCATGTACTATGTTTAAGGCGGCTGTTTAATTAAAGGACCATTCTGGGACCCTTTTGAGAATGAAGGAAGGATCTCTAGTAACAAGGTCACCAGGACCACAGACCAAACTGGACTGTTTTGGACAAACATGATACGTGTTTGTTTGGGGTTGACCTGTCCCCCCACATCCGTAGATGTTGGAGCCCTAATCCCTAGTACCTCAAATGTGAAGATCACTGCAGATGTAATTAATTAGGAAGTGGCCATACTGGAATAGGGGGGGCCCCTAAGCAATATATCGGATTTCCTTATATAAAAGGGAGGGAGTTGGACATATACACAGAAGAAGAATGACATGTGACCGTGGAAGCGGAGATTGGGCTGCTGTGTCTACAAGCCACGGAGCCCCAGTGAGTGCCAGGGAACCACAAGAATTTAGTGGGGAGGCTGGCACGGAAATGCCCACAGAGTCCGGAAGGAACCAAGCTTGCCATCACTCTGATCTGGGACTTCCCATTTGCAAAAACTATGAGGCAATGAATTTCTAGCGAAGCCACCAACTTTACGGAACTCTGTAACGGAAAGCAACACGAGCATCAGTGTAGTCACCTTAGGCTTGAAAACGAACAACTCCAGGGCAGGCAGAGAATCTGAAGTTTCACGGAGCAAAAGGAACTTGGTCACCCAACTAGTATGGTGCAAAATCGAATTATGCCTCAAAAATATGTGCTGCTTCTCTGTGTCCGGCCCCTCCCCCAAATTCCCCGGTGAGCAAGGGCCTGAACACGTGACTTGCTTCAGCCAATGAAGGATGAGTGGAGTCACGTGTGCCACTTAAACGTGGGGGCTTGAAAGGTCGTGCTCTGGTTTGGCCATCGTTGCCCCTCACCTCGAGACCGGCACATCCTAGAGAGGAGACGCTTCTTTAGCCTGGACCCTAAAATGAAGAAGACCCAGAGTGAATTTGCAACTGACCTGCAGCATAGCTGTAACACGAGATGGAAATAGCTCTGAGCTAATGGGAGTCACTACAAGGATGAGCATGCGTTGCCCCAGCACAACTGAGCCAGAGCTGACTGATAAAACGTTTGCTGAGCAGCTATCAGCAAACGGGGGTGAAGCAATAAATTATACCCAGATCCTGCAGTCCAGGAGCTGACATCAGTGCTGTGTCCTTTGCCTTTAAAATATGAAGATTTTTGGCCCCAGGTGTGGTTTTGTTTTTTGGGTTTTTTTGGTAACACCTGCAAGTAAACGTTAAACCGTGTTATTTCATTGTTTTTTTTTTTTAGAAAAAAAATCTTGAAGTGCTCTCATATTCAAAACGGTTTGTGGAATCTTGAACTACATGTACAGATATAAAGTTTGCCAATTAAAATTTTATGGTTTAGGGAAAGAAACTCCTGTGAAAAATAAACTTAAGCTAATTATTCCGTTATTTAATTCTCATTTGGAAAATGAGATATTCAGACACTATTAAAAGTTACATTAAGGGGTAAAATACCACTTCTGTGGAAACAGCCAAATTTATTTCATTTACTGTTAGAGAATATTAATTTCAAGGAGCGAGCTTTGAAAGTCACCAAGTAAGTTGTCAAAGGCAAGCGCTCCCTCCCTGATGGATATTTGAAGGCCGATCACATGAGGGGGATTTGTCTTCAGTGCAGGGCTGGGCGAAGGCAGAGGGGTCACGTCCTAAAGTCCGCATTCTAAAGCAAAAATTGCAGGGTGTCAACATTCTCCTTGAAAGGCCCTTACATGGCACTTAAATTGCCCAGACCTGAGCCTTTAGAAGTTCAAAAGCGAAGAATTAATATCTTCTGTGTCTCTGGGGCAGTGAAAGTCAAGGTCTAATTTGAAAAGGGCAAAGGCCAATGGAGGAAAACAAAGGGTCTCCTTCTTTCTTGGTTCCTCTGGTCTGTTCTTTCTCCAAGTGCTTCTCCCTCAAGCCCTCTCTCCTCTGCTCGTTCACGTGAATAGTTTGCACACCGATGAAGTCCAATGAGTGACATGTGCACGTTAAGCAATGGCAGTCTTTAGTTTCGTTTAAAACCATAAAAGGATGGGGCGCCTGTGTGTCTCAGTTGGTTAGGCGTCTGACTTCGGCTCAGATCGTGATCTCACGGTTGGTGGGTTCGAGCCCCATATAGGGCTCTGTGCTGACAGCTCAGAGCTGGAGCCTGCTTCAGATTCTGTATCTCCCTCTCTCTCTGCCCCTCCCCAGCTCTCTCCCTCTCTGTCTCTGTCTCTCAAAATAAAGACATTAAAATAAATTTAAATAAATAAATAATAAAAACATAAAAGGAAATGTATTGGGGGCCCATTATGTATGCTATCCTGGGTGAGATGCTGAGGAGAGAAAGGGGAAAAAGATGAAAACAAGATGAAAAAAAGACACAAAGGAGCCGGCAAGACAAATCCAAACAGATACTATGAAAGCAAGCAGCTGGTCCAATCTAGGTGACTCTAACATGGCAACCCAGTTAAACAGACAAGGAAAGCTTTATGTAAGATCTGAGTTAACCCCGCTTAGACCAAAGGCGAAGGGGTTTGAAGCCCGGGGGTGAACCGGTGGAAAAATACGAAAGGACATTAAGGGGCAGCATGGTCAATGTGCTTGGGCCCCGGGAGACGGGGGCATTATTTCCATCAGTGATCACACATCAGCGGACGGTTACAGGTCTTCAAGAAGGACGTCTCTCTGGGCGGTGAAACTGGCAGAAACTGGGAGACGATTTACATTTAAAAGGGCAGACAACTACAGTTGCAAGTTTTCTAAAGTAAATTCTTTAAGAAAAGGGGGTAAGGGACCTATGGTTAAGAAGAAACCTGTCTGAGGTTTAATCAAGCCAAAGGGGAATGGTAAGGCTCTCTGAGTAAGCACAAGATGCTATATACAGGCGTTCTCAAATCTTGACAGCACTTCAGGATTGTCTGAGCTTTAAAAAGCCTCAGTGTCCACGACATGTCCCAGATACACCACCAACCCCGTGACATACAAATCTCTGGGGAGGACTCAGGCATCAAAATGGCTTAAAGCTTCCCAGGTGAGGCAAGGTGCAGCCGAGGTTGAGATCAGGGGCTGTGGGTACAAAGAAGAGCTGCTGAGATGAGTCTGAGGGCTGGGTAGAAACTATCCAGGGAGAAAAACATTCCAGACGAAAGGAACTTCAGCTTCTACCTTCAGCAGCAAAGGTCTTTCAGTCGGAAGGAAATAGTTTTGTTTGTGCCTTGAATGTAGTGTTGATATAAATTAAACAATAACTAAGTTCCTCGAGTTGAATCGATATACAGTCATAATATATCGGCTCAGTTCAACATGTCAACACCTTTTTATCTCTCTTTGTTAAGGGTCGCCGATTCTTTAAAAGCCAAGGAGTAACGGATTCTATCTGATGATGATTCACTCCATAGTTCCAACATACATCCCTAACAATGTCATGAAAGCATCTTCCTTTCAAGGGTCTAATCCTAGCATTGTGCCTCGTACTTGGCACTCTAAATACACACTGATCTACAAAAGGAACATGTCCTCGGGAGGTACAAAGCATTTCCTTCAGGACAGTATTTGTCTGTGTGTCCAGTCTGAAGGAGGGTGCGCTTATAAGCGGAAGAAAATTGATTTTGTTGTGGTTGTTGCACAAAGGTTGATGTTTTCAAAGACTTCAGATAAAAGGCACCGCAGGCAGCTAACAAGCTCCTAATAGGACTAGATCAAGCTTTACTCACCTGTTTCCAGGACTTGACTTTGGCGTCTTGGTGACAAGAAACCAAGATTTGACAGCGTTCATTTTTGTTACCTCCTTCCATAAATCCTGTGCTACTTTATTCCTTATTCATTCAGCACCGATGTTTTCATGGCCATAATACATTTATACTAATTCAGAGGCTTGTCATCAAATAGATAGGCACGTCCCTCTAATCTGGAAGGCAACAGAACTCTAATTCTGATACTGCAGACGAAAATAAGGCCTGCTTTTTCCCCCCACAGTGCTCTTCAAAGGAACAGTTTTTCTAAAATTCAAACAAGGGTGTCTCAGTTAATAAGATGGCATTTTCCTTTCCTTTTTCTTATCATCTGTCCAAAACAAGGGCAGTGGATGCCAGAGTCCAATGACATCAGGCTGCTGTGGCTCCTTCAAAATGCTTCTCTCAATCAGGTTTCTTATTATCCAACCCTGCTTCCATACATAGTCACGGAAATTGACTTTTTAGATTAATCTGAGTCATTTTTATTGCTTTTTAATAGCTAATTGCCACACAGTCCATCTCATTAGCGGTATTGTGATTCAGATCAACCATTGAGATGAGTAGAGATAACAGACTGGCCGGATCAGCTGGGCGGTCGGTGACGATCACCAAACCATGTGTGGACTCATGGGGTAGAGTGTGGGCGGTGTGTGAGATATTAAGGATGCTGCCATTTGGTAGCGCTTCCCATTTGGGATGAGTCAGAGAGATTTTGGAAACATCTTCAAGGCTAGCCCGATTTACATGACAGTTACGTTTTAATTGCATTTTAAAGCCTCAATGCAGTTGATTGTGAAAACCGTCATACCATTTTTAAGCAAACTGGAATTTTCTTTTTATGGAAATGCAAAAGGACCTCTCAGGATAACACCACATTACCTAAGCAGTGAAAGACATCTGCTCTCAGTGCTCCCTCAGATTATTCTAGAAGCTCGCCCGCAGTCCCCACTCAACACATGCAGTGGACTCATTTCACCTGTCGTGTCCCTTTGATCTTTCCATTCTTCCTTTGGGTTATATAGTTACAGAGTTCCAGGCAGGGAGCTAGGTGAGTTCTGGGAATAGTCCCTCCCCTTATCCTGGGAGCTCCTGGTCTCTTGGAGGAAACAAAGAGGCAATCTCAAGCCTCCGCCCATCTCATTTTGTGATTCTTTGCTTTCATCTTCTCCATCAGAACATCCGGATGCTTGCCTCACTGCTTGTTGGAGAGTTTCTTCTCATACTGCTTTGCTGGATGTCCTTTTTGCCGTGGAATAATCGAACGCCGGCTTGCTTGGATTTTCTTCTCTCCTGGCTTCCGTCTGTACTTTGCTCACCCCTCTTGGATCACACCATTTATCCACAGGGCCTTCGTTACTCCACACACATCAATAATTCACACGTCTGAATTCCATCCCTCACCTCTCACTTGAGCTCCGGACCTGCTTTACTCTCAGTCCCCAGGTAGCCAGAGACCTTGAATTTAGCGTGTTCCAATTTGATCCTTCCTCTTCCTTTCCATGTCTTGTAGTTTATCTTTCTCTGTCTTCGTAAAATCTCCCGTTTGCCCAAAGTAGAGAACTGAAAATAATCCGGCTTTTAAAAATACCCTGGAAAAAAATAGACCATTCATCAGTTTGCTGATTCTATATCTCTAAACAACACTGTGAATTTCTATGACTCTAGTTGAGTTAAATTTACTGCTAGCTTTTTAAAATAAAGCCAGTGAAAGACTGGGAAGATTATTACAAAGGCTGCTTTCTGGTGAAGTTGCTGAATCAACAGCTTTATTTTCGTCAAATCACATTTTCATATTTCAAAAATAATTTCTGGACAATTAATGAGTGCCATGGAGTCGATACTGTGGGGTTTATGCTTTTGTAATGATGATCTAAAGTCTGTGTGAAAAAGATAATCAGGTTCACTGGAGAATCAAACTGGTCAAAAGTAGACACTGACGTCTGAATCTGAATCTCTCCATGAATTTTTTAGTAGGTGTTAAAATAAGACATATAAAAAAAGAACATTTGGAAAATAAGAAACCTGGGTTTTTCAAATGTCGGGGCATGGTGGTCACTAAAAGGGATATAACTTTAATTTCTCATTTGAATATGCATGACATTGATTTAACCAACTTAGTAACAACAGGATCTGTCAAGCAGGTAAAATTGCATCAAGTTGGGCAGGAGCAGCTTTAAGGTTCTTACATAAAGCGTGGTAGCACATGATCTTAGACACGTCATGATTTCACTCATGAATTCTGTAAGAAAGCTATGTAAAAAGAAGGTTGATTAGTGTGGTTTTCAAGCAGGTAACAATTAGGATTATGGTTGTCATAGGGACAAGCCCATGGAAGTGAAGCATGACCGCTCTGCTTTATAAGAATAGTAATTCTTCATTTTTGTGAATGTCAGCAAATGAATTTGACCCACCACATGTGGACTTGGATCAAAGGGCACATTTAGCATATGGTCAATGTGGCACTTATGTGGCCTTTCAAAAGGCCGGGTCCACAGTGATAACCACCACAATAATCCTGTAAACCTATCCAGCTGCCTTCAGTGATGTGACTTATGATTAGAAGGAGGGAAAAAGAAGGGTGATATTTTATAAATATCAATTTTCAAAAAGGCTCCGATCTGTTGGCATTAACTGATGAGCTCAGAGATGCTTGGACACCTCCCTGCCTGCACGACAACTGTAACCATGGCAACCTGCGTTTTAAAGGATGTTGAAGGTGTTTTTAAACATAAGGTGAGAAAAACAGTTTCTATACAAATGTTTGCCTGAGACTTCATGTCTGATTCCACCAGTACCCTGCTGTCCCTTTACTGGGACTTGATGCAATGCTCGTTTCCCGTTGGAGGAAAACCTGGGCCACCCAGGGCAGTCACAGATCTGGAGAGCACTGCATTGCTACGGGAGAGAGATTTGCCTGGGTCCCAGGACTCGGTCTGGATACGCCCATATACTTCCTATACATTATTCATGAAGCAGATTGGCAACTCCTTCTGAAAGCCTTTTAATTTCTGATGCTATTTGTTCTGCATGATTTTTGAAAAGCTATATTGGACTACCATATATTTTAGAACAAATTAATTAAGAAAGACCTCAGATTCCAGAGCAATGTACTAATGTCTCCATAAAGCACTGGATCTGAGTAGAAGACAGAGAACAACTGTGTGATGTTCAGTATTTGAACGTTAAACTTCGATACTGAATAATCATCAAATGAATAATAATACTTTCTTAATAGTCATGTTTTATTTTAGTTTTTTAAGTTTATTTATTTATTATTTCTGAGAGAGAGAAAACACACAAGCAGGGGAGGGGCAGAGAGAGAGGGAGAGAGTATCCAAAGCAGGCCCTGTGCGGACACTCAGAGCCTGACGTGTCTCGAACCCACAAACAGTGAGATCAGAGCCTGAAGTTGGATGCTCACCCCACTGAGCCACCTCGGTGCCCCTTCACTTTAGTTTTTAAACAATTATGATTCCATTTGAACAGAGCATAGAATGGGAACATTTTAAGGAGGCAGATTATAATCAAAGACTCCTTCTATTTGGAGCTAGAATCAGATTTAGTTCAAACAAACACAGATACTAAAAAGATATTATGGCCTTTTCATTCTGTCCGCTGCGTATTCACACCTCAAGTCTTGGCAACCTCCAACGTTTTTCTCCCCACCTTGACGCTGCATGGGTTTGCATATTTCGAGAGTTAAAAGGGTTGCCCACCATGGTTCTCTTTCTTAGCCACACTCTTTATTTCTTACCCATCCATCTCTGTCACTCTCATAATATAGCTCTCCCCAACTAATTACATTAATTATCAACAAACACCAACTCTAAAAATCTTACCATCATGGGAGTTTCATAAGCCTGAGACACTACATCAAATAATTCATCATGGCTGTTTGAGGACATGCACCTCAAAATAAGGTAGCAATTGAGCCAGAGAACAAGTTGATCACCATTAGCATGACTTTCTTCCATACTTAGGAATTCACGGTTTTCTAGAAACATTATTTCTGTCTACAATGTTTTCTGTCAATACAAATTTCTCTCTTCACTTTCCTGGCTCTAATTTAAAAGTAAGTAATGCCGGAGAGCTTTCTTTTTGCTCAGGGTTTAGGTCTGTTTTACAAGGAATTAAAGGAAAATAGAACCAACATTGGTTAAATATCAACTACATCTCAGGTATGACATTACATAGAATCTTGGTACTTCCTTACCCATCATACAATCAAGTTCCAAACTCCATGTTACAGACAATAAAAAATACACATGGCATTCTGTGTGTTTCATACCTGAGGTCCAGCCACGGTTGTCATGAGCATCTTCACCAGCCCCGTCCCCTGCATCATGCCCATAATCATGCTTTTTTTTTTTTTTTAACATGGTATCAGTGAATCCTTCCAACAAAATGCCAGCCCATTTTACTGTAGACATTTTACAGATGAACAACCTAAATTTCAGGGCCACTGAGCGGTTTGCCCAAGAACACACAGCAAGTAAATGATAGAGCTAGAAATCGAATCTGGCTTTTTCTAGTGCAGAACCTCAGCATCAGAGTTCGGACGAGGCATGATATTGAAGACACACGCTGAGTATGAAGTCAGAGCTGGTGGCCATGGGGAAATAAGAAATAATGGTTCTCGAAGTTCAGGTTGCATAAACATTAGGTGAGCTTGTAAAAATCAATATTGCAAGTCTGTCACCTGCCCACCCTCACACACACACACCCACACACACACCCTCTCTCTCTCTCACACACACACACACACACACACACACACTCAGATTCTGATTGAGTAGGTCTGAGATGAGTCAGAAATCTACATTTTTGATAAACTCTTTAGTTGATTTCCAGGAAGGTGGCCTTTGGAGAAATAATTTTATAGATGAATAGGGGACCTTTGAGAGACCCGAATCTCTAACTTATGAAGTTCTATGGGACAACTCCAGGGGTCAGCACACTCACCTGTATAAAGAAACCTCTGTTTTTCCTAATATCCGATTTCCAGATTTGGTGCAGAGTAGAGCCCTTCCCACTGAGACTCCCATCTTATTACCCATCAAGCCCTGCACCTCAATCAACATATAATGAAAATAGCGAAGTCTGCTTCTCATCAACCACCTGTTGAGTGCGAGGCTCCAAGCCAGAAGCTCGTCACTTTGTTGTCCTTGCCCTCACCATTGTAGGAGAGGCCCCGATGCTCACCCGTATCCAACCCCTGTCCTCTTCCCGGACACACAGAAACACCCTGTTTTCCAGTCACTTTGCAGTCTGACGGAGCAGTGTGGCAAGTTCTGGCCTAAACATGCTATTTTCACTCTCTCTTCCCCTGCTCTGGAAGCCATTTACATGTTTCAGATGACGCCAGCTACCAAGTGGCGGAGCCTCCTTCAGGCTGGGTCCTTGAGCCATTACAGAGCATAAAACTCCCATCAGTCACTCTGAATTCAGAAGATGAGCAGGAGATAAACCCACCTTTGTTTTGTTAAGCCTCTGATATTTTATTTTATTCTGTTTTTGTTTCTGTGGCTAACCCTAGCCTATCCTAACCAATAAAAACATCATCATGTCAACAATCACATTTATTACCTGTGGTAATAAATGCTTCCTATGTGCTGGATATGACACCCAACACTTGGGAAATATTATCTAATTTAATAATTACCCCAACCCTATACACCAGGGAGTAAGTGCATTTTATAAAGTCACACAACCAGTAACCGATGAGGCAGAAATCACACCCAGACAGTGTGATTCCAGAGCCCATGTGCTTAACAAAAACACAGTAATGTTTGCCGCCTGTCTGTCACTATTGGAGCTTTAGACATTGATCACATCTAATGCTCTGCCGACCCTAAAAGTCGGCATTATTGCCTTCCTTTTCCAGTACAAACACCAGAGATTGGAGAGATGACGTGTCTGTCCCAAGGCCACACACGTGCAAGAATTGGGTCACAAACCCCAGTCTTTCTGAATCTTAAGTGAAGCATCACTTCAAAGCCAGGGTGTCTAAATTCTGATTTCTCTAGCCTTACGTCAGAACCGTCTAGGAGCCCCAAGCCATATATACTGGGGTATTTAACATGGTTCGAGATTTTAGAAATCTGAGTCGGATTTTACAAGTTAAAACTACCGTACCACCATGCACGGTTGTGTGACTTTGGGTAAGGTATCTAGCCTCTCTCTGCAGAATGGGTTGAACGAGGTAATTCTGGGTAAGCCTAGCACCAACGAGAAACAAAGGAGTGTTGCATTGAACAGATTCGCAGACAGCTCTGCCTAGATGGGGTCATATGGCTCTGGAGGTGGCTTAATCTATGGCTCCATGGCACCTTCTAGGCAAGCCCATAGGTGCTCTCATAATGCAGCATAAAGCCCATAATGCACCATGCTTTGGGTGCCTTCCAAATCCCCTTGGTGAGGGTGTAACTGGGTCTTCAGCTCCCTGCCCTGGAGCACTACGAGATGATTCCCCTTTTCCAGGTCTTCTGTGAGCCAGTCCCTGGTGAATCCCAAAGGGCCAGGTAAATTGGCTGGTGGGATTCAAGGATCTGGTAAAAGAACAGATTAGGAACCTCAGGGCCTCTAGCCGCACAGGTCCTGGAAGTCCTAAGGTGTGGGCTGAGGACAAGGGGAGAACCCAGTGGGGCCTTAGATGAAGGTCTCATTCCAGTGACACTGAGCCCAGGAAGCAGACTTTTTTCTTTGCCTTGTAAGTTCTTTTTTCTTTGCCTTGTAAGAAGAACTAGGTCCTTCTTCTCCTGGCTGAGTAGGCCTAGTAGTTTCTGGGCTCCCAGGCTATCTGAACTGAGCGATCTGGCATCTGGTGGAGGTTTAAGTTAACAGGTGCTCCCAGGAATGGAGACTTCCAATAGCTCTTGCTACTTTTTAAATGTGTTCAATGCGCCGTGCATGACACAAATGGCCTTATATTCGGACTACATTCAATTTTCTTATGACGGGGGCATCCCTATTACTTTCATCTTACACATGAGAAGACTCGGGCTCAGGAAGTTTAAGTTGCTTGCCACAGGTTAGCCAGGTGAAAACCTGATGGAGCTGGAGACTGAATCCAGGCAGTCTGACTCCAAAACCCTACACTTGGCCAGCACGCCCGTTGGCCCAGGTGCTGAGGTGTTCACAGTCTGAGCTCTTACCGCCGGGGGAGGGTGCCCAGGGTGTTGTCTGGGAGCTGAAGAAGATGGTAAAGAGTGGCGTAAGAACTTAGATGGAGGAGTTTGGGAATCCCTAAAGAAGAAGGACTGGAGGCCCAAGAAAAAGTGGCCAAGTCTAGTGTTCCCTACAAACAGTAGGTAGGGACTTCTCAGCTTACCCTGGAGATCCAGGGCATACCCCTAAAACTGATCCCCCCAAGGCACACATTGATTGCAGAGCACTTTGTTGGAAAACAGTAAAGAAATGTCACCCAAGACCCACCGTTTTTAAAGATCAAAATGCCCAGTAAGTGATGGATATTCTAAGATGCATTGAAGGGAAGAGACTAGTTTGTGTGCGTAACTATTGTTTTCCAATTCTATCATTAACACAGTACCCTTTCTATTATGCAAAGCCCATCAGCCTCTGCTAGAGGAATCTTTGGACAGCTGTCAGGGAAGGCATTTGAGGGAGGAGCGTTTGAAGGCTATGGAGCAGGGAGCCGAGATCTGTGGAAAGAAGGTTTGCTGTGAAGGATGCAGGGAGCACAGGCAAGAGAGCAGGCAGGGGGCTAATGCAGGTGCGAGTTAGGAACCGTGAGCCCGCGAATCGCCGATTGCAGCAGAGGGCAAGGAAGCGAGCATCAGTGACGTGGGTGTAAGCCAAAGAAAAGATGGAGGCAGAACTAGTTTGCAAGATGGCTACAAATAGACGTCAGGTGCCAGTGTGACCTCAAAATGCACCTGACAGACCCAGCCTTCAGGAGAGGAGTCAGAAGTAGAAATAAGGGCTTTAGGTCACTGCTCGAGCCCTCTCTCCTGGAGGGACTGTGGGAACTGCTAACAGCTCAGAGGACCTCGGGAAGAACCTTCGGCAAGGTCTCCCTGCAGGAGGCACGATGCAGGAGGGGAGTTTGGAAGAAGCAGTGATCACAGAGGCGGGAGCTCTGCCTCGAATCCAAGGCGTGAGAGCGCTTAGCTCAAAGGATTGTTTGGTTTTTTTAAGTGGAAAAAGGGAAATGGTGGGGGAAATGGAGAATGTGCGGTCTGAGGAGAGAGCGATGGCATCCTGCCCCTAGCAGTGGGCAGCGAGGCTGACAGCTGGCAGTCATCGTGACCCAGTCTTCAGCTGCATTTGCGACAAGAAGGGCTGCCCAGCAAACCAGTTCACAGCGGCAGGTGCCCGGCAGTACGAGAGTGAGTTCTTGCTTCTATAAATGAATAACCACCATGTGCCCAGCTATAAGGAGGAGGGAAATGGCAGACCTGACTATTTTATGCGAATCGCTGAGGTGAAGGCAGTGCGCAAGCAGGTAGAGCAGGAGGAGGAAGGGTCCCAAGTAGGAAGGGGTTTTGAGGACCGTCAGCCTTGACTGGAGGAGCAGCATGAAGATGAGGGGAGGACAGCAAACCCCTCTCCAGAGCCGTCCACGCCAGCCATGATTAACCTCCTGATTCCTCCCTCCTCTCCTTCCAAGATCAGATCTTTATTATCTCAGAAACATTTAAACCTCAAGAAACCGTGAGGAACACAGGCTTTCCAAGCCGGCTTCCGCTGCCCTGCCATTTGATTAATTTATGTGGTCAGGCAGACAGTTCAGAGAGATCTAGACTCTGCGCTCTCCCGGCTTCATTTCCATACTTAATATATTCAGGCACGGTGATGGTAGAGCATCTTCTGTTTATATGCAACTTGGTGCCTTTTGAAGTTCACATTTAACTTTGCATTGATAAAATACCACTTCCCATTTTAGATTTTTTTAAAATGCTCATTGGGCATTAAGTACCTTTTGCAGAATGAGATGTTTTTAGCCTTCCTATAAAGCAAGACCAAATGCATATTACTGCCATTTATGAAACATGTTCACGGGGTTGCAAATCTTCCAAATGTATATTAAAAAAAATACCAAGATACTTTTGATTGAAAAAAAGTGGCCTCTTGCACCCCATAATGAGCTCCCTAAAATTTCATGAATGAAACCACTGGGCTCTTCCATTTGAAGATGCCTTTCTCTGCTGCATTGTTATTTTGAGAAGTGGAAATCAACATGGAAATTAATGCACTATGTACAGAAACACGGGAGATGTTTCCTAGTGTTTTCATAATTCCACTAAGGTTTATGAATATCTTAACGTGGCTCTTGGCAAGCATGCATACAGTGATACTTTCCTGCTCTATACCTAGGCTTGGAAGGGGTGCTCGATCCCTGTCAGTAGGTACAGTATGGTGGCATTAAAAGAAAAAAGGGCTGGGTGTGTGGGAGAAACTTGGACTCCACCATTGGGTTCATCACAGAGCTGCAGGCTTGCCAACATTTCATCTGGGCTTCCTGAGTGCAGTTTATCAATCCCTTCCTCTCCTCTCCGAAAGATCTCCTACCATTTGTCCAGGTCCAACTTCATTTTGGATATTTTTTACTTAATCAGAGTGTTTTCAAAATGTGTCTCCCTTCCTCTGGTTTCCATTGTTAGGTAGCTCAGCTGCACATTACGCACCATCCAAAAAGAAAATTGTGAATAACCTTATCATCTTTCCAGAAGAGAGTTCTCCAAATGTCTCTGCCTTCCTTTAGCCCAGTGCTAAGATAATAGTAGCCGTTTCACACCTGGGTGGCTCAGTCAATGTTTCTTGATTTCGCTTCAGGTCATGATATCAAGGTTTGTGGGCTCAAACCCTGCATCAGACTCTGCCCCTCCCTGACTCGTGCTCATTTGCTCACTCACTTGCTCGCTCTCTCTCTCTCTCTCTCTCTCTCTCTCTCAAAATAAATCAATAGTAGCATGGGTACCTGGGTAACTCAGTCTGTTAAGCATCTGACTTCGGCTCAGGTCATGATCTTGTGATTTGTGGGTTCAAGCCCCACGTCAGGTTCTGTGCTAACAGCTCAGACCTGGACCCTGTTTCAGATTCTATGTCTCCCTTTCTCTCTGCCCCTCCCCCGTTTGCACTCTGTCTCTCTCTCAAAATAATTAAAAACATTTTAAAAATAGTGCCATTCCATACATGTTTATGAAACAACAGAATAAATTCTACCTAACTTACTGTGGATGCTGACTTTAGTATTTTATTTTAAAATTAACTTATTCTGATTGTAAGAGCAACTCATACTTCTTGCTCAATGAATGAATGAATGGGGGAGTGAATAAATGACAGAGGAAAGGAAAATGCCTGTAATTTCACCACTCAGAGACAGCCTCTGATAACAGCTTCTTGTTTTTGTGTCTGTATGTTTCTGGCCGTAGGAGAAGAATTACATTTTTAAAAATATACCTGAGTGTACATAATACATTTATATATGTGTGTGCGTCAGATCAAACTACATACTCAGACTGTATCCTGCTTTTAAAAGTTCACTCTTTTGTAGGAATGTCCCTTTCCCTGAATTCTTCAAAATCATGATATTTAATGTTCATGCAAGAAAACATTTTATGGGCTACCAATTTGTTTAAGCTCTCCCTCATTGTGGGTTAACTAGTTTTCCAGCAACAATTCATTTTTTTAAGTAATTCTGTGATGATCATTTAGGTACATGACGTGGTAGATATCTGAGGTTACCTAACCTTTTAGCATGGATCCTTAGATGTTGAACTTTGTATGGGAAAAATAAATTTATTTCACAATTATTACATAAAAAGCAAAATGCATCACGAAGAGACAACGCTACAGTTTATTCCCATCCGAAGTAAGCGCAGCCCTGATTACCTCTGCCTTGTCAGCGTTAAGGGCTAAGGTTCACCGAAATCTGTCACTCTGAGAGGTGGAAATGATAAATTCCTGTGTTCCTTTTTTGCCATTTAAAAACCGATGACTTTTCTCTTTCCTTTCTCCACACTTGTGAGGTAGCTGGCTTCCTAAGTGCCATCCCGTTCCTCATGTGGGTGTTACTGTTTTCTCCATCGATCTCTGAGGATTATTACTTATTGTGGAAATTAACCTCTTGCCTTTCGTGTACTTGTGATTCTTTTTGCCAGATTATTTGAATTACTTTGTTTAATGCTTTGAGATACTGCTTTTTTAAATCTTTAATATCATTTTTCCTTATGACATATTCTCTCATTTTTATAATTAACATCCTTGGCCTATTCCAAGATCAGAGTCATGCTGATACATGCGGTTTTTTTTTTCTACTTTCTTATGGTTGCATGTTCACATTTGATTCCTTAATCCATCTAGAATTTATTTTGATATACAGTTTAACATAAAACACCATTTTTGAGTTTTTACCCTCCAAATTCATTTTTACAACTGTTTTTTTTTAAATACCCACTCCATTTCAGTTTTGTGATACAGTTTTTGTGCAAGATTAAATTTGAGTATCCTTTTTACTTTAAGACTAGCTTGTTAGATTTTGCAATAACGCCACATTATTCAAACACTTGTAGCTTTATAACGTGTCTTTTTAAAATTATATTTTAATGTTTATTTATCTCTGAGAGAGAGAGAGAAAGCGGGAGCAGGGGAGGGGCAGAGAGAGCGGGAGACACAGAATCCGAGGCAGGACCTGGGCTCCAGCTTCTGCACTGTCAGCACAGAACCCAACGCGGGACTCAAACCCACAAGCTGTGAGATCATGGCTTGAGCTGAAGTCGGACGCCCAACTGAGCCCCCCAGGCCCCCCTATAATGTGTCTTCATGTATGGTAGGGCAAAACCTTCTGAAACAGTGTGCTGTCTTCAAAACAGCTTTAGTTACTTTTGTATTAATTTTTCCTCTAGAAGGAAAAACCTGTGTTATTTGGCAGTTTCCTGCCTTCAGAGACTGTGATGTACTTTCTCCAGCTGATGCTGGGTCTCACTGTGCACTTACAGGGTGGGGTCAGGGTAGTCAGGAATCAGAGAGCCCAGAAGTCCTTGCTTGACTGTGAGAGGCGGTGCTCCTGATGGCAGGACCACCGGGAGGGAGGGGGCGTGGCCTCTCCCCATTTTCCGGGAGGCGCTGCCCTTCTGTTCCACGAGGCAAAGCATGGAAAAGCACTGGTTCATTCTATCCCGATCCTGTTCCAGCAGTCTTTGAGATTCCCCTTGTGCTCTTGGAATTTGGGGGGCATATTTTACTTCTTCAAAGATATTTTTAAAACCCTGGTTGGATTCTTTAAAATTTTTTTAAAAAGTACTTCTAAGCATCTATCTCTTTAAATTATCTAAATTTTATTTTTTAAGTTTATTTATTTATTTTGAGAGAGTGAGGGAGAGAGCACAGCAGGAGAGGGGCAGAGAGAGAGAGGAAGAGAGAGAATCCCACCCACGAAGGCACCGTGAGGTCAGCGTAGAGCCTGGCATGGGCTCGATCTCACAAACCACGAGATCACGGCCTGAGCCGAAACCAAAAAATCAGATGTTTAACTGACTGAGCCACTTAGGTGCCCCTAAAGTATCGAACTTTTAAAGGCTTATTGATGAAGTGGTGAAATGAAAAGCCCAGAACTCATAACATCATCAGGCAAGAACGTATATAAAAAGGATAGAACTGATAGGCACGTGTACATTTTCTGGTTAGACTTCGTTTTTCAAGATCATTGGGTACTAATTTCTTGAAAACCACAAGAGAATGGGTCAGCCTCCACTAAAGCTGTAAAATCCATAACCTTGTGCCTTAGCTCTCTTCCCTCATTTCTGTTCTCTTCCCCTCCATGCAATGTCTCCCTTCCAGAATTTCCTTCTCTTTCGTGTGAGGGAAGGTTTTCTAATAACGTTAGCCATTCCATTAAAATAGGTCGCTCATAAATAATGTGAGTTTCCTGGATTAAGATTTGACAAGCCCTGTGCCCAGGACTTTGGTTGACACCAGATAAGTGCACGGTAAGGTCTGAAATATCTGTGTTCTCGGTCTTCATTTCCTTGTTTCTGTCTCCAATTTCCTATGTGCCAGTCGGGGATTTAGTAACCCTGTAGCAGCATGCTTGTTTCCAGGCATGCGTCTCCCATCTCTTTAGAATCTGGATGTCTTTCTGAAAGATGGAGTCCCGAGCTCTGTTTCCAGGCAGTATTGTGGGAGCATCAACAGTTTCCTGACGTCTTTCTTGCAAAGGTTCGAATTCCACTTCCCGTGCAGATCAACACATGAAATTAAATGTTTGCCTTGCAGTTTTATAGTGCTAGCAAATTTCTCCACATCTTTTCCTCTGCCTTCTCGTATTGGAACTGCGTTCCAGCCCCGTGTGGTAAGGAAGGCAGCTGGCATTAGCCCCATTTTAGAAGGTAGCTCTTCTGGGCTTTGTCGTGTTCTCCCAAAATGCATATTTGGAAGCCGTTACTCCTATTACCTCAGAATGTGACTTTATTTGGAGATATGGTCTTTCTAGAGGGAAATCAGGTGAAAATGAGGCAGTTCGCGTGGGTCCTAGCAGGCTGGATGGATGTCCTTATAAAGGGGGAAAGGCTGGACACAATGACAGGTGCATGTGCAGGGAGAATGCCGTGTGAACATCAAACCAGAGATCTGGATGACGATCTACACTCCAAGGAGCGCCGAGGATTGTCAGCAAGCCGCCAGAAGCCAGCGCAGAGGCACAGAACAGTCTTCCTCACAGCCTCCGAAGCAACCAATTCTACCAACATCTTGATTTCAGAATTTTGGCCCCTAGACCTTTAAGAGAATAAATTTCTTTTTTTTTTTAACATTTATCTGCTTTTTGAAAGACTGAGAGAGACAGAGTGTGAATGGGGGGGAGACAGAGAGAGAGAGGGAAACACAGAATCCGAAGCAGGCTCCAGGCTCTGAGCTGTCCATACAGAGCCTGATGTGGGGCTCGAATTCACAAACTGTGAGATCATGACCTGAGCCAAAGTCGGATGCTTAACCGACTGGGTCACTCATGCGCCCCAAGGTAGTCAATTCCTGTTATTTGTGCTGCCTAGCTGTGGTGCTTTGCTATGGTCGCCCTAAGAAACTAACACAGTTGCTAATGATAAACAGAAACAGCTCCCCCACAGCCAGGCACATTTTGTTGGAAACACCTGCTACTCCAGCAATCTTCATTCTGTCAACCACAATGAGTGGGGTCAAGGCCAGCCAAGTCTGGCAATGAATGACATTCTTCCCAAGCGGGACCAAGCCACTTTGATCTATCTTCAGGATGTCCCGGAGTCACCTACTGACTGCCCTGGGTGTTGATAGCCATCGTCAGGAAACATTCCTGCCACTGATGTGGCTATTAACGCCACTGTTCATGGAGAAGTTACCAGGCTCGGGCGGAGTGCTTCCTGCCGTTCCCATCAGTCTTGCCCTAAGCCTGTGAGGCAGGGGCTGTGACGGTCCTCATTTACAGATGCCCATCCCAGGCTCTCTTTCTTACTTATTCCTGGTCATAGAGGCACCACTCTGTTGTGAATCGGGTATTTGAACTCAGGCAGTCTGCCCTTTACTGCTAGGTCTATGTTCTCGAAAGTTCGGACAGTGTTGTATTAAAGAGAGTGGAAGTACTTTTCTATAGCACTTTCCTCATAGCTTTCTATATGCTATTACCTTTAGGAATCTTCGGGAGGGTTAGAAGCTCTTGGCTACCACATTGGATAGCACTGAGAAAGAATATTTCTTTCATCATAGAAAGTTCTGTTAAGTAGTCCTATCCTGAGTCTCACCTTGCTCTTAAACATACCAAGGAATAATGCATATGATTTTTGGCTGTGAATATCAGTTCTAATTGGTTTAAGATAGAACAAAGTAAGATGTTTCTGAAACAGGGAGAAAATTTGGATTATTTTGTATTTTTACATAGAGGTAGTCAGAGCAAATTTATTTAATACACTGATTTAGTTATAGACGCTGACTTAAATTCTCAACCTCTGCTGTAGCCCACTGGTGAAGACAACTTCACAGACACTATTAATTTGGCTCTATTTCTTCTTCTTTTTTAAAATGTTTATTTATTTATTTTGAAAGAAAGAGAGAAACCCAAGTGCAAGACCTGACACAGGGCTCATTCTTATAAACCATGAGATCATGACCTGAGCTGAAATCAAGAGTCAGATGCTTAGCCAACTGAGTCACCCAGGTGCCCCTATTTCTTTTTCTAATGAGCCAGTGTAGAAAATGAGAAAAAGGGAAAGACTGACAGATCGGAGGATCCAGGAGAGGTTATATAGGGTGGAGGGGCATCACTGGGTAAACCAGAGTCCCCATATTGAGTTGGGTGGCCACTAAGTGACTGAACAAATTCGTATCTTCCTTGGTCCTTAGATTTAAGGAGAGTCTGAACAAGTAGACTTGTTCACTGAGAAAGCATAAGAAAATGAAAATGAAAAATAAATCATTCTTACCCTGTTGGCCAAATGGATCACCAACACATCGAATGTTTAATAGATCTCTGCACCGTATTGTACATGTATATAATATGTTCACAAAAGTAGGGTCATAAGTAAGGTCATAAGATGCCTACTGTTTTTGTAACCTGGTGTGTGTGTGTGGGTGTGTGTGGGTGTGTGTTTAGAGAGAGAGAGGGGCATAGGAAGAGAGAGAGAATCTTAAGCTCACCCTGGAGCCCAATGTGGGGCTTGATCCCATGACCCTGGGATCCTGACCTGAGGTGAAATCAAGAGTCAGATGCTCAACTGACTGAGCCACCCAGGTGCCCCTGAAACCTGGTTTTTAAATTAATGCTTTAACGCCTTTCCAAGTCAAGGTGACATATACAACATTGGACATGGAGGTATGCATTAGTTTGTCCCATAGGTGTTTTAACTATTGTTAGACATGTGGTGGGTTTCCACTTTTTCTCCAATTATAAATATAATTCCACTGAACAGCCTCAACTCTGTGGATATCCCTGATTATTTCCAAGAAATGGATTCCTGGGAGGGGAATTCCTGGGGTGAAGAGGGGTTAAGGTGGATATATTACTAAAGTTTGGGATAGAGGTCTTTAGTTTCTTAGTGAAATGAAAGCACTGACGTTAGTCTCTTATGATCCTTCTCATTCCAAAGTCGTCCTATCCTTGGACATATAGATCTATTGTCTATGGGGGATCTAAGTCTGAGCAAACCCTCAGTGCTCTTCTTCCCCAACCAGCCTGAGTGAGAATGGTCTTTGGTCCTCAACTGTGGACAGAAAACTGTCATCCTACAATTACTAAGAGGTTTCTTACACTGGGATGCTACCCCGTGTTCTAAGACAGCGTGCTAATGAAAATGTTCAATATCTGCACATCCAGGATAGTAACCACTAGCCTTGTCTGGCTGCAGAGCAGTTGAAATGTGGCTGAGGTAACACCAAGAGAATGGATTTCAAATCCTTTTCAGTTTAATAGTCACATGTGGCTAGTGGCTGCCATTTTGGATGGCAGTTCTAAGGCCACACCTCCAAGCCTCAAACATATATTGTAACTTTCACACTATGCCTTGTCTTAAATATGGTAATTTATAACATCGCCCATAAGTCCATGCTCATGTTATTGCCACAAACTACCTTTACCTCCCCCCATTAATTTCCTCAAGGGCAGAGATAAACACCCAATCACCACTTATACACTGACCCCAAGTCCATTACATCACCGTGGAGGCCCTCACTGAATGAGCTAGCCAAACTCAGTCACTTTCCGTGAGTACCATTTGACCCAGCTATGATAGACCCTGGCATATCCCTAAAGCATGCTAGTAGCCCCCCAAATGTGGAGGTTTATCGCTTGGGGGTTGTAAGGTAACAGGACCTACTCCTTGGTGTTGTTGCGAGGATTAAATGTCAGAAGAGTATTTCGTACGTTGCCTGGTATGTGGTAAGTTTCCAGTGAGTGGTGGCCTTACTGATATCCCCAACCTTGTTGCAAGACCCCCTCTCTTCTGGAGGATTACTTGTCGGGACCCAGACCTGGCACCCAAAATCTCTTTCAAGAGTATTTCGGGGGTGCTTGGGTGGCTCAGTCGGTTAAGCCTCCGACTTCAGTTCAGGTCAGATCTCACGTTAGTGGGTTCGAGCCCCACCTCAGGCTCTGTGCTGACAGCTAGCTCAGAGCCTGGAGCCTGCTTCCGGTTCTGTGTCTCCTTCTCTCTCTGCCCCTCCCCCTCTCATGATCTGTCTCTCTCTGTATCAAAAATAAATAAAACATTTAAAAAAAGAGTATTTCAATGCATGGCAGAGTATTAGAATTAGGAGAATTGGCTTGGGAACAAGATGTCAAAGTGAATTGGGGTCCTCTGGTTGTGTGTCCTTATATGGCAGTTATCACAATAACAATTCTTTGTTTGATTGTTATCTGCCTTACATCTGCCTCTCCCACTGTGCTATGAATGCAGACGAGAAAGACGATGCTTGTCTCATTGCACTTTTATATTCCCATTGCCAAGTACATGACAGACATTTAATAAATCTTAAGTGATAGATTTGAGGACAAGTGGGCAGATGGGCAGGAATGGAAGAGCTATGTAAAACCTAGCAGAGAACTAGAAGTAGTACCAGGAGCCTTGAAATTAGTCAACGACTTCCTGTTGCTCAATGGAAGGCCATGGCTGGGGCTTCACCATCCAGTACAGTGAAAATGGGAGATGCAGATTAGTTTTCTAACCTCAGCACTACTGACATTTGGGGTCACATTGTTCCTTGGGGTAGATGCTGCCCGCTGTACTGTCCTGAGCTGCCACCTGGCCTCGACCCACTCAATGCCAGCAGCTCCCTCCCTCCTCCTGCCACAGCAAAACTGTCTCCAGACATTATTGTCCCCTGGGGCACAAAGTCACCTGGAGCTGAGAGCCACTGATTTAAATCATATCCAAGGTCCCCTCCAGCACTGGTCGTGATTCTTACCACCACCGGTAAGATCCTACTTCGGACAATATATTTCTGAATATGTGACTTCTCTGGCATTTCATAGATCATTATAGAATTATAAGAATATTTTCAGCTACTCATGGAAATCACTGTGGCCTGGTTATCAGTTTAATATTTGGATCACTGGGCCATTAAAATGCTGATTTGAAATTCAATTTTCTATTTTTAAAAATGATCACTTTGTGAATGAATTATAACTGTTATATGGTTGATTTTATTTAAATGGATTGTATAATTTCGCCCACTCTGTGTTCATGAATAATACTTTATACTTGAATGTCAGAATGCCTGCTAAAGACCCTAACAATCACAGCTCATGTCTATAGAATTCATCCATACAGTCTTTGAGTCTTTGACAGATTGGCTTTACTTTTTTCATCTTCCACTGCTTTTCCCCAAGAAATGCCTTTAATTAGTGTTCATTAACATACACAAAAAGCCTGGTCGCCCCTCCCCACCCCCACCCTCTGCACCTTTACTTTACTCCCCCCACCCCTTTTTTTAAATCTTTATTTATTTTTGACAGAGAGAGACAGAGTATGAGTTGGGGCGGAACAGAGAGAGAGGGAGACACAGAATCGGAAGCAGGCTCCAGGGTCTGAGCTGTCAGCACAGAATCCAGCATAGTCTTGAACTTACAAACCATGAGATCATGACCTGAGCCAAAGTCGGGTACTTAACTGACTGAGCTGTCATCCCAGGCCTTTTTAAAAAAAATTGTTTATTTCTATTTATTTATTTATTTTGAGAGAGAGAGAGAAAGAGAGACGGAGGGAGCTAGCTGGAGAGGAGCAGAGACAGAGAGACAGAGACCCCCAAGCAGGTCCCATGTGAGATCATGACCTGAGCCAAAATCAAGAGCCGGCTACTTAACTGACTCAGCCAACGAGGCATGCCCTACTTTAGTCCCCTCTAATTTGTTAGAATTCCTTCTGGAAGCCACATAGAAAAAACATGCACTTATCTTCTACAATATTGGGACCACGCATTTCACTGTATAGAAAAAATACACCTTGGTCGAATATGGGGGTATATTTTTGCAGAAATATTTATTGCATAGAACCTGTTCACATGAAGACTTCGTGAATGTACCACTGTTTATAGCGATTCTGGAATTGGACTCCTACATCAGAGCTAGTGTGGGGATGGCCTGGCCTGGTGTGGAGCTGGTCTCTTCACTGGAAAAGTCAGTAAGGGGGGCAGGGCCTCCGGGAAACACAGGGAAGCCTTCAGGATCTCTGGTTCCCACCCCAAGTGAAATCCATATTCCGCCGGTTAGACTTGAGTCCTTATATTCTAGGCAGCGTCCAAAGCGCCACCTGCTATCGCCTCATTATTTCTTCCAAACCTCTCCGAGGAGTATGACCATCACCACAGTTTTACTAACCAGAGTGTCACATAACGTCACAGAGCTGGTATGTCCCTGAGCCAGGGTGGGAATTCTGCGCTTTATTGCAGTTCTGACTCTGGAGTTCTACATTACCTAGATTTCTCCTAGATTCAGGATAAAATAGAAATCACTTACTTTTTCTACTTCAGAGGAGCAGTGCTTAGCATCAAAACTAAAGGCGGTTTCAACACATAGTCATATCAACACAGGTTACTTTTTTATGTTTGGAAGTGCTAATAAGGGGAAATTGAATGGAAAGTAACTTCTGTCAACGATGCATGTGGGCGCAGGACTTTAGCGCGTAGACTTATTGTAGTTCGCTATTTGTAGCTTTGAGAGTGATTTCCCTCTCTAAGAAAGTAAGCTTTATTTTAGTTCGTGAGAAAACACGAATTTGCCAAAACACAGTGACTTTGGAGCATGGTGATTATGAACTTTTAAATTTCCTCAGGGTCATGGCAGCCTAGAATAAGGTTTTTATAGATGAAATCATTCTCCTCATCACACAGCATTAAATCTATCAACATTTTTGAAGAGAATTGAAATGGTTTTGAGATGAGTTTAGTTGTGCTATTGTAGTCTTGGAAGAAGTAAATGCAAGTGGAAAAATCAGTTAAAATCAGATCATTGATATATTTCCTCCCACATCTTTTCCCTCACGGAGATGAGATTAGAGAAACAGCAGCAACAACAACAAAAACTAACTAGAAGCTGTCATAGTAAAGAATATCATCGTCTGTTTAAAAACAAAACAAGAAAGAAGCACCTGGGTGGCTCAGTCATTTCGCATTTGACTTCGGCTCAGGTCACGATCTCGTAGGTCATGAGTTCGAGCCCCACATCGGGCTCTGTGCTGACAGCTCAGAGCCTGGAGCCTGCTACCAATTCTGTATGTCCCTCTCTCTTTGTTCCTTCCCCACTTGTGCTCTCTCTCTCAAATATAAATAAAAATTAAAAAAATTTTTTAAAAAAGAAAGAAAGGAAAAAGACAAGGATGTCAAGGAATGGAACCCACTGAGTGGCCCAGACATCAGGCCCTGCTTGCAGGAACATGACGCATCAGCAGCCATAGCCAGGACATCGTTAGGTCTGTAGGGATATGCCCCGTCCTGTCAGCTCCATCTAGAATGAGTCGCACGTTCAAATTGTGTGTCCCTGCACATCCTACATCAAACATGCAGTGCACTCGCATCCCAGATTATCCTGGAGCTGTCCGGACCCCCAAACCATGACCCCATTTCCTATACAAAATTGTTAAGGCTGTGCGTGCCAACTTTAATCCCCCAAAATGGCCGTCCTCGATAATGGCTTCTCAAAACAAACAAAGGCCCCTTAATCCACGCTGCCGCGCTCATTTGTTGGTTTATTTATTTTAAGCCACAATTTGCAACAAAACATGAATCTGTTTTCCTCTTTCTCGTTAGAGAAAGCACAATCCTATTAAAAGTGGACTTCTCTAAAAGGAAGCCATTATAGCAGATTTAAATTCGTGCATCACGGTTTTAGTGATTTAATGAGCATCGTATTTGGGGACATTATTGGTTTACAGAAGTAAATCACAAGTATTTCATTTCGCACTAGCATCCAGTATTTCAAATTCATTTTCTCAACACAACGATGTGTTTAAATGAATTGTTCTATTGACTGAATTTTGATCACACTGCTGGGTATTTGAGACAGAAATATGTGGTAAGGTGTCAGGACCCAGTGCATCTAGGCCTGTCTCTGCTGCCAACAGGAAATGAGACCTCAGGCAAGTCACTTAGTACTGGGGACTTAGTTTCTTCTCAAAGAGGGTGTTTGAGGGCAGTGTGCCCCGAATCGACAAGGCATTTTTTTCCACCACATTAAATGAGGCCTCACCCCCTCCCCCCCGTCTGGAGTCAGTAGTTTCACAGTGGGGACAACAGCTCTTTATTATTTATTTATTTTGAGAGAGGGAGAGAGAGAACATGAAAGTGGGAGGAGGGGAAGAGAGAGAGGGAGAGAGAATCCCAAGCAGGCTCTGTGCAGTCAGCACAGAGCCCAACATGGGCCTCCAACCCACAGAACACGAAATCACAACCTGAATCGAAATCCAGAGTCAGATGCTTAACCAATGGAGCCACCCAGGTGCCCCAAAGAGCTCTTTCTTGAGAACCAACTCTGGGCAGTCCTGGCTCAAGCACCCAGGGATGCCAGGACGGGAACATGGCTGTGGGTAGCACCCGATGTCCCATTAGGCCTAAATCTTCCCTGAGCACATTTTGGGCTGTAGTGCCTGACATCCGCTTTGCTTCAGGAAAACAAAAACGCCCCTCCATTATGTTACCGTTCAAATGAGCTTAAGCCAGAATCTTCTGTCTGACTGGTCTGTGAGCCCAAAATAAGAGAAATTAAGGAATGTTGAGCTGAGCCTCTCGATGAGATGAGGGGAGGGAGCGGGAAGAGCAACCAGGAGCTAGTAAGGTTTGCGGGACAGAAGTTCTTAACCTGGCATGTTGGAGCTTTTCCACGGAAAGGCAGTGGGAGCCGGTGAACATCTGAAATGTCAGGCTGAGTGTGTGTGTGGACAGAGGAGGATCATGATTCGCATAGATGGCCCAAAGAGATGTTGACTGCAAAACCATTGGAAATGTCCTTCCCACCCCATGGTGACGAGCAGACCGTGGGCACCGAGACCCTGACGTAGGGCCCATCCGTTGTATGGTTGTATGTATTTGCCGGAAACTTGAGCTGAGTTACCCTCCAAGTGTGCTCTCCCGGTGTCCAGGGCTGTTTGTGGCACTGCCTGAGAACATCCGAGGAATGTATGTGGCCTGGTACTTAGTTACTTCTCAAGAGACATTAGCTATCTCCTAATTAATAACTTGTGGAGATCTTAAACTGAGAAATAGCAGTTTACACATCATACATTGAGAAAGAAAATGACAGCCTCCCTTCTATTCATGCGTTAGGTCACTTACAGTCTCCTCCTCCTGACTTTGGGTCTTTGGCTAAAGATGACAGCCAAAGCTTGCTTCATCCCCATGCACCTGGTCTCCCGCCGTACCCATAAACTGCATTGAGAAGCTAGAAATGTTACATTGCCAGGCTTAGGCCCCTCAGTCTTCTTTCTGTCTGCCATGGCTTTGCTGTGCTCTGCTGGGAAAATCCCTCTAGGATGTTTTAGTGACTTTCATTGAATGGGTCTGTTGTCACTTCATGGTCTCCATGAAGTAAAAGGTGAAGAAGACCCTGATCACTCCTAATGTCTGTGCTCTGTCATTTAAAGTGTGTAGACACTCGAAAATCCTCAGTGGGTCCTGCCACACTGCAATCAGGAGGACCGCGTTTAAAAATTTATGGGACAGACCCTAATCGAGATAGCTAACATTTGTTTAGCTCTTTGGGGTTTACAAAGTACTTTACTTAGGTTTTCCCATTTAATCCTCACACAGGATTGAAAAAGTTAGTGTCACTAATGGGGACAAGCAGAAACCAATTTCAGAGAAGGTTAAATACACAGAATTATAAAGTACAATGAGCCTGACTTCCCTGAGTCAAAAGGAAAAATCCATCTCTTTCCTTTCTGATCTTTTTTCCTATATTTAAAGGCATTTGTACTTCTGCTTTGCTGAATTTTCTGCCTTTTGCTTGGCCTCTTGTTTTAGTTTTTCAATGTAACTGGCCGGCTGTGGCGGTTTTCCCCATGATTCAAGATGAAGGAAGGTCTTTGACCTGAAAAGTTCACACGATTAAAATTAGCTTGGATTTTTCAGATAATGTTCCTTTTCTTTATTATAAACGTAGCTTTTATCTTAACTGAGCAGGAAGAAACATTTAAAGAAACTTCTCGTCTTATTTGTATTTCAGACTTAAAAAAAGGAAAAGATATAGTGAAAACTTCCAGTCGTTTAAGTGGGAAGCACCTTATTTGAGATAAACACAAAAGGTTTTAAGTATCGTTGATATTAGTCAAACATAGAAGCTTTTGGCCATTGTCTGAAGAGCTCTCATCTGCTGAGTTGCAGACCTGTGACCTCTAGATAAAGTTTCAAAATGCAGAAAATATTTATCTTCTTGCTATGACCTTCCATGCACAAGACATGAGCCATGGATTTATTTCCTAGGGAACTAGTGACTGAGGAAGATCTATAATTAAATCTGTGAGTTATATGCTACACATGGGAATTGGGGACACACCAAACCCTTTAGAAAAATCCGGTAATATTACTATAGCTTCAGCTGGTAGAATTAAACTCAACTTTTCTTGGGATGTTTTTAGCAGCATCATTTAGAAAATGAATATTAGCAATCTCTGTTTCTTTAAAAAGTCATTGTGTGGTCAGGCCGGCTTCCATTTTGCTCTGGCCTCAGTGTCTCTCCGCCGTAGGATAGTACCTCTCACTGCCGCTGTCCAAGGGTGCACTTTGTGTAGAAGGCTCCATGTCGGAAGCCAGCTGTCTGATCTGAGAACATCACAGTGTCAGAACTGGAAGGGACCTAAGCCAGTAGTTGTCAAAAGTTTTCTGAGAATCAACCTCTGCTCTTCAAATAAAATCCGGTCCAAAAATCCTATCGGTAAGGCAGATACGGGTGACGTGGTTTTGGCTGGAAGTGAGGAGGGAAGAAGGATGGAGGCAGAGCCCAGTCTTGCTGGAATACTCAGCCACCTCCCCAACCCAGAAGGTCAGGGGCAAGACATCCCCAAGGCATCACCATCTCTCGGTTTGAACGTCGGCACCGATGCCAAGTCACAGACCGGAGAGATGGAGTGGCCATCCAAGAGGGAAGGCATCCCATAGCCTCTAGAGTTAAGCATATTGGGAAAATTTTTAAAGGTCAGATCTTTTCATGTTAAATTTCACCGTCTGGGGGGCCCACGAGAGCCGAGCTTTCACAGCAGCGCTTGTAATTCTCATCTGTTGAATCCAGTAACGAGCCTTTACTTTAACTCTTCAAACAATGAAACTGTTGATTCCTTTTCTCTCAGTGGGATTGCGCTCCGTGTATCATTCTGCAACCAGAAGACGCACCCTATAAAAGTAAAGGCAGGGCAGTGAGGGAGAGATTCACAGACCTCCGGGCTTGGCTGTGAATGGAAGCACAGAGTGGATGTTGACAATCAGAGAAATGGTACTTAACACTTATAAATTTCCCCGAACTATACAGACATTAACGCATTTAGTCTCTGTGATGTTGAAGCTCTCTACATGTGTATCATACATGTGTATGTATTTATGCATACATTTGTACATATATGTGTGTATCAGCCTATCTCTTCCCAATAACCTTAAGAGATAGACACTATAATTCCCCCATTTTACGGAAAAGGACACTGAGATACAGGATCCTAAACATCCTGCAGCTGGTGGTCGCAGGGCTGAGTTCTACATTTCAGCAGCCTGGCCCCTAGGCTTGTACTCTCCACTACACTATATCGACTCTCTGTTCTTGGAGCACAAGCTGTGTGACTTTGGGCAAATCACTAACCCTCCACGAAATTCTGAATGGGGCAACAAAATCAAAATAATAGTAACTCAGAAGCTTGCTCTAAAAATAAAAGGAACGAATGTAAAACACCTAACCATCGCCTGATACGTAGTAATTTCTCAATAAGCTGCTGTGTTGCTATAGAAATCATCAACCACGTGCCCAAACATGTATTTTTAAAGATTCAAAGGTAGAGGCACCTGGATGGCTCAGTCGGTTAAGCTTCTGACTCAGCTCAGGTCATGATCTCACAGTTCATGAGATCAAGCCCCACGTAGGGCTCTACACTGACCTTGTGGAGCCTGTTTGGGATTTTCTCTCTGCCTCTCTTTCTGCCCCGCCCTATTTGTGTGCATGTTTGCACTCTCGTGTGCGCACGCTCTCCCTCTCTCTCTCTCTCGCTCTCGCTCTCCCTGTCGCTCTCTCTCAAAATAAAAAAACTTAATTTTTTTTAAAGATTCGAAAGTAAATAAAGGGGAAAGACTTCAGGATCAGCTTGGCACATCTAATGCTCAACGCTCTATTTTCTTGAGAAGTTTTAGTTCTACTGGTGGTTTTATTTCTCATGGTAAATTATGACTTCTCATGTTTGAACAATATCACTTCAGCTAAAGAGTAGTCCTGACTACAGTGTACTCCGCCCTTACCACGACCCAGTTAACCCGCTGTCCACCACTTACATGTTGACCCAGCCTGTTTCTGGCAATGTTTTGCAGGTTATCATAGCAAGAACAAGAGTAATCAATAAAACAAGCAGGCACAGTTGCTTGGGTTAAACACCAGGAACAGAATCATAAATGGCAACAATTCAGAACAGCCAGTCCCTCCTTTCTTCCCGTTACTCATGGCCTGACTCACATATCTGACACATCCCCCCGAGTCCCCACCGTCTTCCGCGTGTGTGCCCAGAGCGTCCCCACATCGGATCCTTGGATATGTCTGAAAACCAGTAATTCCCTTTTGTTCCTGCTCTGTCTTGTGGAAGAAAGGAAATTATCCTTAGAGCCAATTTTTTGAAATAAAATAGCATTTAGTCATGAAATGAGTGCGTCGAAGCTTGTATTATCTTCATTTGAAAGGCCTCCGAGGCATCGGGCTTCTCAAGACCACTTTGTCATCTGCCTCTGGCATCTCACTTTCTCCTGTTCTGGGTTTTCGTGTGGTCATCATTGCTTTGTTTCTGATTTTGGTGAATAACTTTTCAGAATGTATTTTCTTGGTTCATATCATAGTTCATTAAAAAAAAAAGATCCAGCATGCATCCGAAAGATAAATCCCAACTTGGGAAAGTATCAGTCACACTCATGTTTCTTACGATCTCATGCACGTCTATGTACTTTCCCAAGTACATTCATGGGGCAAGTGGGTGAAATATGCCTCCAGGGTCTTCGTGAGCACCATCGAGAGCCTGGCTCCTTGCTCCCCGTTTTTCTGGGGAATCATTGTGGATTCAGACTCTTTAGAGGCTCGCATGGATCTATGGGCATCGAGATGGACTCCACCAACCCCAGTGTGTCTGTTGTTGACTGGACATTTGCCTCTGCCTACTGGTAGCTAGAGAAGCACATTTTAGGGATACTTAGAAGGGAGCAGGAAGACTAATAAGCTTTCCCCATAATGCCTTCAATTTCTCACCTTTGGAAAAAGTTCTGTGTTGAGGTGGCCTGTCTCCAAGAAGCCCCATAGACATCTTAAATTAGCCTTTCCTGGAAGGGGTGACAACAGTGGTTCTGAATCTAACAGAGCCTTAGGATCACTCAGATCCTAGAAAAGTCCCGGCACCTGAGCCCCTCTCCAGCCAACTTCTCTGAGTTGTATCTTGTACATTCATATTTTTTAACCTACCCACCCCTGCAGAAGACCACAGTATCTAGTCGGGGTTGAGAACTACTGGATTATGAGTTCCAAGAAATTAAATTTCTCAGGGCTAACCTTGTATCAGATGAGCTCATTGTAACCCGGGAAAATTGAAAACTTGACTCAGAAGGATGGACCCCAGGAGGGTGAGTTTCGGTGGGGAGAGTGGGCCAGAGGTCAAAGGATGCTGGCTTCAGGGAAGGACCAGAAGGACAAATGGAGAGACAGAGATTTTAAATAAAAGTTGTTACCTACAATTTCATAAGCATGTATTTATTTAATCCTGAACCACAGTCGTTTGAAGAAGGAAGGACATTTACATTACTGGAGCACCTTCATGAACCTGTCATTTCTCGGTTTCTTGTTGAATTTTTTCAAATGCCAGCTTTGGTAGGTCGCACCACCCCTTTGTCAGAGAGCAAGACGTGGCTCGGGGCAAAGCTGGCCTTTCAAACCCAGATGCTCTGATTCCAGCCTCTTCTATCTGGATGGGAGACAGCTCAGCCTGAAGCCTCAGAGGCTATAGGATGTGCTGGCAGGGGAAATGTCCAGCTGGGCAAACGGGCAGTTTTCTGCAGCCCAGGAGAAGCGGTTCACGAGCAGGAATGGTGACGGGGAGGACTCCCGGGGCATATGTCTCCAATTAGCAAGAAGGCACTGAGCGCTGGCTGTGTGAGGGAGGTTGCTGTAGGTTTTGTGGATACAGCAGTGAGCAGAACAGACCAATCCTGCCCTCTTAGGGCCCACCTTCTACAAAGGGAAGCCAGTGAATAGAAGTTAATGAAAGTTGCAAAGAAGTCGTGACAGGATATAGGGGCGCAAAGGCTGGAGACTGGGGGCGGGTTGCAATTTTCAAGCATTTTCAGGGATGATGGGTGAAGTGCAGGCATTCGAAGGCTCAAGCAGACTACATAGAGGGAAAGAAGGAAGCAAAAGCCTGAGGTGGGAGTATGGAATGTTCTAGAAACAGCAGGGAAGCTGAGATAGGGGCAGGAACAGAGGGAACAAGGGGACAGGGGAAGAGGTGAGGCTTTGTGGGCCACCAGAAGGACTCTGGCTTTTATTCTGCGGGGAGAAAGCCACACCACAGGAGGGTTTTCAGATCGAGCGTATGTTTCCAGAGTCTCTGGCTGACGGGTGGAGAAAGGAGCGGGTGAGCCAGGGGGCAGCGGCCATCACTCAGCTGCTACAAACGGTGGGGGCTCGATGGCGGGAAGGAGAGGGGTGATCACGATCAGATTCCTTGTGTGCGGAAATGTTTGGAGTGATGGCTGACAGCTCTTTTATCCTGTGTCTGCATGCCGGGCCACAGGCCTCTGTGAACTTGGCTACATTCTTTTCTATCCCTGTAGTTTTTGCAAAGACGCCGGCACAACCCCCATCTCCTGGATGAGGAAATTGAGGCTCAGAGAGGTTCGGGACCCATTTGCAGGCCCGTGTCAGGCTCTGGCCACAGATCTGACCCTTTGCCCTGTCCTTTCTGCTACAACAGGCTGCCCCCACTCCAAAGTCTGCAAAAAAATTTAAAAGAGTTTTGGAGTTTCTTATTGCATCAGCAAGAATATTATTAAGTTTCCCATAAACTCAAATTTTGTCTACTTAAAAAGAATATGAATCTTTCTTTTTAGAAATTGAGGTGGTTAAGATTAATGGCCAGCCGTAAAATTTTATAAGCAATTATTATGGTTTACAGGGCCTTCTGCTGCTGCTTGACACGCTACCATCTTTTCTTTCCCTTGTTTGCCGGAGTTGGGTTTGCACATCACTGGCCAAGACCTTGAGGGCCTGGGAAGTTTGGAGCAAGGCCATTGGTGAACCTGGGTTTTTAACTTCCGCTCTAAGGCTGGAATCTCGTCATGGTAGTTCAGTAACCTTTGCTCATCTCGCATTAGAAATACAGCATGGTGCATTTTCCATTTCCATTGGCTAGGGTTGATAGAATCTTTAGAAAGGAACTCAGTATTCTGTTTCAACAAAGTTCTTTTTTTTTTGTTTTGTGACAGATACCATGAAAAGTTGCATTATGGATGTATGTGTGTGTCCCATCCTAATTTGGGGGCCCCTTCTGACTTTGGGACTCTGGTTTCCTGTCTTGTATGTCCTTCCAGCATCCCAGACACCCAGCTGCAAGCGTCTACCTCCTTCCCCCCATGCAGGATCTCCCCTTGGAGCAGGACTGATTTGCACCCAGCTTCCCCGGGAGTTCCCAAAGTCGTGCTCAAGGTTTTAACCCTCTTCTGTAGCCTACTTCCAAATTCTCTTCTCAAAACTTGGTTCTTTCTTTTTTTGGTTGCTCCCAAACCAACAAACCAAAGCAGAAGTAACTGCAATAGCAGGAAAGGGATTATATTCATCAGAACTAAGGGGTTGTATGTAACGGAAACATATTTAAGTAGCTGTGGCCAAAGGGTGTTCACTGACCCCCACACCAGGAAATCCAATGAAGCATCTGGCTTTAGACCAACTGGGTCCCAGATTTGGATGATCACACTTTCTGTCCCTCCCCCTCTTTGTATGGTGGCCTCATTCTGTCCTTCTGTATGGGGACTTTATCCCAACAGCACAGACAGCTTCCTAGCATCATTACCAAAGGCAAGACTTTCCTTTCTCCCCACAAAGCTCTCGAAGAAAAGCCTGGGGAGAATAATGTTTGATCCAATGTTGGGCAAATGCCCCTTAAAGAAGCCATTTTAGACCAGAGAAATAGGTTCAGTCTTCCCTTTGCGGGTAGGAGTGGAGGATGTCATGACACAATGATGGTGGCACCAGCTGATCGTCATGGGGCGGGTGGGAAGGCTGCTCCCACAAGGCACTGGGTAACCTGCTAGGGAATCCATAGCTACCAACCTTCCCTACAGTTATAACTGCATGTTAGCTCTAGAATTTCACTAGGGGGGAACTTGGTGTTGGGGGACAGACCTCAGCATTTCTGTTCAACTTTAATCAATTTGGCCAACATGTCTTGAGCACCTATCATACATGTCCCCACACTGTACCAGGTACATATGGATCATACAATGATGAGTAGCATGTTGTAACCCCAAGGAGGCTGTTCCTTAGTGGGGAGGGTCTCCTTAGATGATAGGCCTCGATAAATTTGCATGTCTCTCTTCGATGCTAACTAAGATAAAGGAGAAATAGCCCCAAGTGTTACCACTCTGTCTCATGAATTATTTTTCCAAGGCAATAAAATTTGAAGATTGCAATTAGTTAACCATTATGAAGACAAATCTGCAAATATTTCTCTCACTGTGGTGACATTTAAAATGCTTCCTGCTCTACCAAACAGTCAATTGGATTTTTTTTCCCCCTCATCTTCTCATAATGGCTAATTGCTAAGCAATTGATTGAATCCCTTTTGTTACTACATAATTACTAAGTCTGCCCAGACAATGGCCCTGGTCATTTCTCCATCTACTAATTTTGGTCACCTCAAGGGCAGGTTTGGGGTAGGAACGTTCTTATTGGGTTAATCTCTTTGCAAATCATCGATCTAGTTGCTTAATGTAGTGATTCAGAGCAAAGGTTCAAGAGACAGAAAAGCTTAAGTAATCCTTGGGAAGGTTTCCTAACCTGCCCAAGCCTGAGGGGTTTTTGCCTATGGTATGGAAATAGTTAAGAGTCTACCTTGTGGAGTTTGGGAAGGGTCACATGACATCAAACATGTTAAGTGTTTAGCACCCCAGGGGCATAAGCTCGTAATAAACCATAGGTGTTCCTGTCTCATCTAGGCTGTGGCTGATGCAGACCTATGGAGACTTGGCTAAAATTCTTAACCATTCTGTGACTCAGATGCCCATTCTGTAAAATGGGGATGAAAGAGCCACCTGTCTCCTAGAGTTCATCTGATGACAAAAAGAGATAGGAAAGCATATGGGATTAATGGGAGGGTCAAAAGGGATGGTAAAGGCACCCGTCAGCACTTGACCTCAGAGTTGCTCTTGTGTTCCTGACAGCCCCTGACGGAGCACCTAGTTCCGCTCAGGAAACACTTCCTCTTGGCCCTAAAGCCTTAGAAGTGAGACTTTGTAAGTACAAGCATGGCTTCTTCCATAACCTGTTCCTCCCTCCCAGGATTCAACAGGTAACTGCTGAGTGTGGGTTACACGTCGGGACGGTGCTGTGGGCTCATCTCTGTGGAGAACATGGGGGAGAAAGGGAATTCGGGGTCTGCTCCCTTGAGCTGTTGGGGGTTGTGGCCTTTGGAACAATTGCTCAATATGACCCTGGTCTGTTTTTTTTTTTGTTTTGGTTTTTGTGGGTTGTTTTTTTTTTTGACATTTCTGGCTATTATCACAAGATGAGATCTTGCTTATGGTGCTTTGTGTGATTCTAACTCTCTCCCCACATAAAAAGGACATCACACTCAGAGAGAAGTAATTTCCCCAGAGCCATAGCCAAAGAACAAATGTGAATGGGGGCACCAGCAGGAGCCAAGTTTCCATGGTTAATTGCATGGACTTAGCTTTGGCTGTTCTGTGTTGCCGTCTTCAACAGGGAGCTCGAAATGTGGGACTGAGCGAGCGTTTGCGTGGTGTGTCACCTCCGCCATCCCCATGGCCATGAGCTCTGCAAGGCTGAGAGGACTTTGTTCTCTAGGTGGCCCGAAATGTGCACATTACTGCACCGTTTCCCGACACGAGCCCAGTGAGTGTGGATGGGCTGAGAACCGATTAGACACAGAGGAAACAACACTTATAAGAGAAGATCTGATTTTCTCTGCAGAGTTTAAATGGCACGTGTGCCTAAACCCCCAAACCACAGAACCCATCTCTTAAAGAAACATCGAAGCTATGTATCGTTTAGTGGAATATTTGGCCAAGATGGAGGCTTCCAGGAGGGGTTCTAAGTGGAATGTGGGTGTCACAGGGCCAGGGCACTTACCTAGCTGCCTGGCTCACCTGGTGAGTCAAGTGCGTCCACCTGGACATGAGCCACTGTGAACTGGAGGGTGGTTGGCATCCAGGGAAACGCTGAAGCCTTGCTTGAAGAACAAGTGGCAGAGTGTTCTTGATAATAGCTACCTTGCTAACAGACGCTGGCTTGGTACCTAAAGTATCTCCATTTTAATCTTTGGAGCAACCCTCCTCGTGGGTATTAGCCCCGTTTGAAGGTAGAAGTAGAGGGAGCTGGGGATCAGAGAGAGCCACAGTGCGTGTTCTCTGACACACACATAGTTAATGATTTCTGACATGGCTGAGAAGGCCGGTGGTGTTCTCTGAACCCCACACTTGAGCACAGGACAAGGATTGTTTGCATTTTCTTCCTCTCCATTGGGGGTTGGAAAGTTCTACTCCTCTGGAGGAGACCCCAGGTTGTCTGAACAATGGAGAGGTACGAGACTCCATTCCCAGTGGAAGCAGGCAGAGTCTCCCAGAGACCTTTCCCCCAATCTCCAAATTCCATTCACTTGTGCAAGAGTCATGTTCAAAGGCAGAATGCTTGAGGCTTCCTATCTTTGTCATTTCATTTGGTTCATTGCTGTATGTGCTTCTAACTTAAATCGCTGGCTCCTTTCCTGTCTTCCCCTGCATCTTCACTCAGGGGTGGTGGAAATAGAACTTGACCTGGCATCAGACCAGCCTACCTTTGATTAATAGCTCTTCTTGGAAAATTCACTCTGGCTATTTTAGTGCTCCACTTCCTCTTCTGTGAAATGGGGCTAACAATGTCTCTTTAGGTTATGAAAGTTAATATAAAAATACAAGAGAAGCCCCTAGAAAGTTGCCTGTCCCAAAGCAGACACTTAAGTAATATCAACCTCTCTCCTCTTTGTCCTTTGCCCCCACAAGTTGGGGAGAGACAATCAAAAAGAATCAAATATCTCCATTAGAAATGCTGCTGTTGGAGCACCTGGGTAGTTCTGTTGGTTGAACGTCCGACTCTTGAGTTCAGCTCAGATCCCAGGGTCATGGATCAAGCCCCATGTCACACTCTACACTGAGCATGAAGCCTGCTTAAGATTCTCTCCCCCACCCTCTCTCTCTCTACTCTCTCTACAATAAATTAAAGAAAGAAGGAAGGAAGGAAGGAGGGAAGGAAGGAGGGAAGGAAGGAGGGAAAGAAAGAAAAAAACGAACGAAAAGAAGAAAGAAATGCTGTCCTTCACACAAGGAATTTTTTTCTGCCTCCCAGTGTTCATAGCTTGAGTGATTCTCTACCTTACAATCCTCATTCCAACATCTGAGAGTGAAGACCAGTTTTTTCAAAATAACATGATGTTGGCATGGCCCAGGTGACCTTGGGCTTTCCTTTCTTCTGGCTGCAGCCGTGCTGGAGACACTGAAGGATTCAAGTACACCCTGACATGGCCACAGAGGTGACCTCTCTGCTGAGTCCTCTGGAGAACCTTGTCCTTTAAGACTTGCAGTTTGAGGGTAACCACACTTTTGTTAGCAGTGAGGATCCAGCATAAGTTTTAAGAGCAAACTGTGTAGAAAGTAAAACCACACTGTTTTCCTATCTCTCCATGGATCCCCATCTCCACTAGAGAAAAAAGAGAAGACCTGATTAGGAAGGGTAGAATCAAATGGACCCATGTCAGCCCTCCCAAATTGTCATTGATCATCCCGCGGGCACATATTTCTCACATCGCATTCAGGACCGTCTCCTATAAACAGTCCTTTTCATGGCCAAACAATAAAGAGACAGATGGACCGTTCAGTTTGTCCTTTCACTTTCTTGGATAAAAAGAAAATGATTTAACTAAATCTTTTTTCTTTAAGATGAAAAGAGATTTTAAAAAAAGTTTTAGTGGCAAATTGCTGGCCTAAAGTAGATGAAATAGGAATTGATTTTATTTACCTGCCATCAGTGGGTAGTTGAGAGGAATTCTCCAGAGCAAATATGAGGCCACACACACTTTGTGAGGAGTCAGGCTAGAGCCGGCCAGGCCCGTATGGAGTCAGCAGCATTTCAGGAGATGTGGTCGCTGATTGTTCACCGTTCTGATAATCTGCCTTTTCTTCATTGATGAGCACCTTTCCCACTGTGATGTTCAACCCCATAACAAAATGAACATGTAAAGGTAATGGTAATATGGGGCGCGTGGGTGACTCATTCAGTTAAGCATCTGACTTCAGCTCAGGTCATGATCTCATGATCCATGAGATCAAGCCCCACATCAGGTTCTGTGCTTACAGCTCAGAGCCTGGAGCCTGCTTCAAATTCTGTGTCTCCAACTCTCTCTGCCCCTCCCCCCTCTCAAAAATAAATAAACAGTAAACATTTTTTTAATTAAAAAAAGCTAATGGTATTATCCAAATAGAAATAACTGTAACAATGTTCCTCCTCTTTGAGCAACCCTTACTTTTGGGAATCTATCCTAGTGAAACAACCCACAAAGCAGGGGATTTTCTTTTTTCACAAGAAGATGTAGTTGATGGCTTTATGCACATCATTCCTTATTGACTCAAACATCCATTATCATTGAAGTGGTGACTAAATGATGGAATATTTATTTTAAAATATCAGGTGGCTTAAATAAAATAAATGAAGTGAAATAAATAAAATATTGGGTGGCCATTCAAAAGGAGCTAGTGTTAATAAGGAAAATGCTCATGATATATATATATATATATATATGTATATATATGTATATATATATATATATATATGGAGAGAGAGAGAGAGAGAGAGATTTATGCTCTAAGGCAATCCTTATCAAAGTCCCAGAAAGGTTTTCTATGGGCATAGGCAGATAGGCAGGCTTATTCTGAAGCTGATGTGGAAAGACACAGGCCCCAGTATACCTTCCCAATCTTGAAGAAGGATTAAGCTGGAGGAATCTGGCTGCCTGGTGTCTACACTGCGTGACTGCTGCAGGAGTCAAGATGATGTGGAGCAGCCGAGGAAGACAGTGATCAGTGGAAGAACATAAAGAACCCAGAAATAGATCCACACAAATATGTCCAACTGATCCTTAACAGAGATGCAAAAGCAATTGGATGAGGAGGGTGTGGTCCTTCGGCAAATAGCATGGAAGCCCTTGGACATCCAAAGGCAAAAGTGAACCTGACCTTAAACCCCATGCCTTATATAAAAGTTAACTCAAAATGGATCATGGACAGAAATGTAAAATGTAGAACCGTGAAGACTTTAGGAACAAATGGGAGAAAATCTGAAGGACTCAGGGCCAGGCAGAGTTCTTAGACTTGACATAGAACATGAGGTTCCTAAAAGGAAAATTTGATAAGTTGAGCTTTATTAAAACTTTATACTTTTGGTCTAGGAGAAATTTTGTTAAAAGAATGAAAAGACAAGCTATAAACTGGAGAGAGGTACTGACATACCATTTATGTGACAAAGGATTCGTGTGTATAATACAGTACCAACTCCCAAAATCCAACAACAAAAGTCCCCAGTCAACCTAATCAGAAAATGGGCAAAAGACATGAACAGACATTTCACCAAAGAGGAACTATGAATGGCGAGTAAGCAGCCGAAAAGATGTTTAACCTCTTTACCCACGAGGGAAACAAATTAAAACCACAAAGAGTTATCAGTACCAACCTATTGGGATGGTTTAAAAAAAAAAAAAAGGATAGTAAGTACAGCTGATGGCAGTGAGAATGCGGGAAGCCGGATCCATCAGATGACGTTGGTGGGAGTGTAAAATGGTACAATGACTCTGGAAGCCTGTTTGGCTGTTTCTTGTAAAACTAAGCCTGCAGTTGCCCCCAGGACACCGTAACTGCACTCCTGGACGTCTATCCCAGAGAAATGAAAACTATGTTCACACACAAACATGAACATGCATCTTCATAGCAGCTTTCTTCATAATTGCCAGAAATTAATCAGCCCAGACGTCCAGCAGGTGAATGGTTAAGCAAGCCGGAACAGTCATGGAATACCACTCAGCTGTAAAATGAATGAAATTCTTGATACACAACAACTTGGAAGAATCTCCAGGAAATTATGCTGATGGGGCGGGGGAGACGATCACAAAGGTTCTGTACTGTATGATTTCATTTATGTGGCATTTCCCAAAATGAGATCAGATTAGTGACTGTCAGGATATAGGGATGTGGGGGAAAGGTGGTATTTGGGAGAGAGTTAGAAATGGCCACAGGGGTCTTTGTGCTGATGGAATCGTCTAGTAGCTTAATGGTGGCGATAGATTAACCCTACCCGCGTGACGAAACTCAGTCGAACTAGCTACACACACACAGAAATGAGCACAAATAAAACTGGGGAGACCTGGATAGAACCCATGGATTGTATCAATGACGGTATCACAGCTGTGGTATTGTTATTACAGGTTTGCAAACTGGTAGCATTGGGGGAAACTGGGTAAAAGTATTTCTTGCAACTGCATTATCTCAAAATAAGAAAAACATGAAATAAATGTGTTCATGCAGTGGTATGCATTTAAAAGACTGGAAGGAAGGCATCAATATTTTTTTTTCTAATCTACAGACCTTTTTTTTTTTAAGTAGTTTATTGTCAAATTGGTTTCCATACAACACCCAGTGCTCTTCCCCACAAGTGCCCTCCTCCATCACCACCACCTCTTTTCTCCCTTCCCCCTTCCACCCTCAGTTCGTTTTCAGTATTCAATAGTCTCTCAAGTTTTGCATCTCTCTCTCTCCCCAACTGTCTTTCCCTCTTCCCCTCCCCGTGGTCCTCCATTAGGTTTCTCCTGTTTTCCTGTAGACCTATGAGTGCAAACATATGGTATCTGTCCTTCTCTGCCTGGCTTATTTCACTTAGCATGACACCCTCGAGGTCCATCCACTTTCCTACAAATGGCCATATTTCATTCTTTCTCATGGTCATGTAATACTCCATTGTGTATATAAACCACATCTTCTTGATCCATTCATCAGATGATGGACATTTAGGCTCTTTCCATGATTTGGCTATTGTTGACAGTGCCGCTATGAACATTGGGGTCCATGTGCCCCTATGCAACAGCACTTCTGTATCCCTTGGGTAAATCCCTAGCAGGGCTATTGCTGGGTCATAGGGTACTTCTGTTGATAGTTTTTTGAGGAACCTCCACACTTTTCCAGAGCGGCTGCACCAGTTTACATTCCCACCAACAGTGTAGGGGTGTGCCTGTCTCTCCACACCCTCGCCAGCATCTATGTCTCTTGATTTGTTCGTTTTAGCCACTCTGACTGGCGTGAGGTGGTTGTAGCATCCAGCATCTATGCTGGGAGGACATATAGCATCTTGTTTTTTTTATCTTTTACTTTGTTTTGTTTTCCAGAATTTACTTAGTATACATATGTTAGTTTTTAGAAGCAAAGAAAGCATGCCTGCTTTTTTATTTAAAAATCTTTATAGTCAACTGTGACCACTTATAGTCCTATTTCTAGTTTGTTCTGAAACCACATCCCCATTCCTTCTTCTCCTGTCCCCCAAGGGTAAAGGGAGAGTGAGCACATGTACACATACTGCGCACACACACAAACACACACACACACACACACACACACACACACACACACCATTAGGACTTGTTCAAGAATTCTTCGGTTGGGACTCAGTGCTCAAAAGTGAACATCAATAATTTGCAGCTAATGATGTACGAATCGCTGTTAGCCTTGATGGACATTTGACCCAGAGGTTGAGATACTGGATGTCCCATTGTGGCTTTCATTTGTGATTCACAGCCCAAGTCCAGTGTAGAGATAGGAGGTGCATCTTTATGGATAATAAAATAGTAGAGATTTAGACAAAGAAAATAATGAGAAAAAGATTATTTAGAAACCTATTTTACCCTTTCCACCTCACTGGGTGGCCTCCATCCTTTGGTGCAGACATAATTTGAAGAACCCAGAGCATATGATTGGTAGTAATCGAATAAATTCATAGGATGGGAACAGGGCTCAGGAGCCTATAAAAGATTCAAGTCCTACTTCCCCTTAGGAGAGAGGTATCCAACCAGTATTAATATTTTAGAAATACTAGAAGGTAGGAGAGGAGCCATTATTCATCACTAGCATCTCCATGGTACTAAAATTAAATAATGGATTTTTTTAAAGACAGAATTGCTAGAGTTGTGGAACTATAAAAAATATTCCTCTCTTGGGGATGTTGCATTTTTTGCTTTTATCTTTTCTTCTCCTCTTGAGAACATTTTGATTTACTTCTGTGATAAGCTTATAACCACGAAGGAACTTGGGAGGCGGGCTGAGCTAGGCTGGGAGGGAGGGGGTTTCGGCAGCTGACAAATGAGCCTGTGTAAATTTGTTTGGCTCCGAGTCAGAAAGCACCAGGACTGCGCATGCATTCAGTCACCGCTGCAGAGCGTGCATGTGAGCACATATGGGCTGCGGCCCCGGGGCCCTGTGACCCTGAGCGCCCGTCGTGCGGTGCGGGCTTGCGGTCTGAGCACACTTGTCTGCTCAACAGGAGCCCTGCGAAGAGAACCCGGCTCTCCCCTTGCTAATCCAGTGAAAGCCTTGAAGCACCAGCCCTGCTCCTCCAGGAGGCGGTTGGTCCAGCTGTGAGGAATCCAGCAGCCCTGGGCTGGCGTCACACCAGCCTCCGCGTTTCTGGATTGGCTCAGCTGGTCTTGGAGGTTTCCATGTCTGGCTCCACCCCAGAACTAGGTGTGTAACCCAGTGGGACAAATGACTTCACCTACTGAGTCCCACTTTCCCCACCCTTGAAATAAAAACAACAGTAACTACCTGGCAAAACATACATAGAGCTTTAGCAGCGTGCCTGACGTTTCTAAGACCTCCGTGAAAGCAGTTATTACTTAGGATGCAACTTGAAGGTTTTTAAACATCCTCTTAATTATAAAATTACTCTTCCTGATACTGACATGCTGCCACACTTAGATATAATCAGATGGTGGTTGTTAGTGTTTGCTAAGTGCCTACTGTGTACCAGCCATCATGTGCTGCGCTCACCAGGACCCTGGGAGCTCAGATCTCTCGTCCTCATTGAACTGAAGAACTGACGCTCAGATGGATTAAAGGTTCACTCAAGTTCAAAACCAAGGACATATTAGAGTCAGAGCATAAGCTGATCCCAAACCATTTTCTAAACATGGCACAGTAGAGGCAGGAGGGATGGATACTGCTTAGCACCCAGAGCTATGGAGCTACACGGAATGGGAGAGAATCGTTGGCCGGCAATGGGTGGAGAGTGGCTGAGTTGGGTTTAAATGGACATCCATGGATGGTGTCTCCTTCCTCGCCTGGCTTCATGCAGTACAATTCACACCCGTTCAGGACTGCTCCAAGCTTCAGACTCAAGGAACCACAGCAATTGAAAGTGAGAAACAACATGGGTCACCCCCACAGCACCTGTACCGGAGGGGGTGTGGGCCTGGGCACCCCAGTGGCGGGCTCCTCCATCACTGGGCAGCGCCTGCCATCAGCTGATGCTCTCCAACCTCAGAATGTTTCCCTTCTTTTAAGCTGAAATCTATGTTTAGTAACTTGTGTTGATTGACTTTCCTGAAACAACAAAACTAAGCTGATCTCCTCTTTTGCAGGTCTTTAGGTGATGCCCCAAACGCTCCCTCCCCGCCCCCATCTTTCTATGTTTCCAATCACTTAAGAGGCTTCACTGTATTGATTCTATACAGGACAGACCACCTTGGTTCTCCCTCAAATACATGCTTCCTCAAGGGTCCCTCTGTCACTTAGCCTCTACCCATCCGCATATCCCTGGGAGAGAAGACACCATGCAACATGGTGTTGTGGAGAAATCACCCACAGGCAGTTATTGGGCAGTTGTGTTTACCCATGACTGTTTTAAAGGATTAGTTACCATAACTGGAGAGGAACCTGAATCCCATACACAACCCCCACCAAGAGCCTTCCATTTATTGTGCATCTTTGGAAACCTTTTGCCAAAGTCTTTATTGACTTGTAGTTTGTGTGATCCTCTCTTGTTGGGCTTCCCTTAGAGAAGCCATATTTTAGAAAGATGTTCACCCATGTTGATCCCATTTCATCCACGAGGCTTTTCATTTTCAAGGAGCACACTGCTCTACTCTTTAAAATGTGTGTGTTTCATTGGAAGCATTTAATTAGGCATGCCACTCGAAACGACTCTCTTAGGAAGGTACCAGAGTATCTCTCATAATTCAAGCCCAGGAAGCAAAGCCGGTCCTTACCAGAAATTGATAAACCATTTTGAAACCAAGGTAGCTGTGCAAGTTCATTAATTTACACACTTTTTTCCTTTCCTTTCTTATGATGTGGTCTCTTATTTCAGTTTCTCTTTACGTAGCCTCTTTACTTATTTTTTAATCGTTTATTCCTAAGTTGGTTTCCATATAACACCAAGTGCTCTTCCCCTCAAGTGCCCCCCTTCATGACCATCACCCCCATTCACCTTTCCCCCTGCCTCTTCAGCCCTCAGTTTATTTCCAGTATTCAAGAGTCTCTCATGATTTGCCTCTTTCCCTCTCCCTAACTCTTCCCCCTCCCTTTCCCCTTCCCATGGTCCCCTGTTAGACCTATGAGTGAGAACATATGGTATCTGTCCTCTGCCTGACATATTTCGCTTAGCATGACACCCTCGAGGTCCATCCACTTTCCTACAAATGACTATATGTCATTCTTTCTCATTGCCATGCAGTATTCCATTGTATATATACCACATCTTCTTGATCCATTCATCAGGTGATGGACATTGAGGCTCCTTCCATGATGTGGCTATTGTAGAAAGTGCCGCTATGAACATTGGGGTACATGTGCTCCTATACATCAGCACTTCTGTATCTCTTGGGTAAATCCCTAGCAGTGCTATTGCTGGGTCATAGGGGAGTTCTATGGATAGTTTTTTGAGGAGTCTCTACACTGTTTTCCAGAGCAGCTGCACCAGTTTACATTCCCACCAACAGTGCAGGAGGGTGCCCGTCTCTCCACACCCTCGCCAGCATCTATAGTCTCTTGATGTGTTCATTTTAGCCACTCTGACTGGCGTGAGGTGGTATCTCAGTGTGGTTTTGATTTGTGTTTCCCTGATGATGAGTGATTTTGAGCATCGTTTCGTGTGCCTGTTGGCCATCTGGATGTCCTCTTTGGAGAAGTGTCTGTTCATGTCCTCTGGCCATTTCTTCACTGGATTATTTGTTTTTTGGGTGTGGAGTTTGGTGAGTTCCTTGTATATTTTGGATACTCGCCCTGTATCCGATATGCCATTTGCAACTATCTGTTTTCATTCTGTTGGTTGCCTATTAGTGTTTTTGATTGTTTCTTTTCCAGTGCAAAAGCTTTATCTTGATGAGGTCCCAATATTTACGTGTCTACTATACACCATGCTCTGTTCACATCAATGAACACAACAAAAGTCCCTGATAACAAGGAGCATTTATTTTAATGGTAAATAGAGATAATAAACAGATAACTATGTCAAGGATGATGGGTGGGTTCTGGGAAGAAAAATAGAGCAGGGTCATGGGCATAGAGGATAATGTTGGAAGGGAAGCCATTTTTTTTTAATAAGATGGTCATGGAAGTCCTGACTAAATAGATGAATGTAATTAAAGAAGTCAGGGACAGTGAAGGAATGAGTTATACAGATATACACTTGGTAATAGTCTGGTGAATTAAAGCCATTTACCAGATACCATTGGGAAAAAAGACTGTGATATTTTGGTAGGAAAGTACAATTTAAAGACCAAGCCTGAGGCATAAAATTAAGTAATGCCAAAGAGGATAATTCACCATCCACAGGGCTTGAGCACAAACTGGCTTCCTGTACACACAGATCACCACTGCTGTCCCATGTTCTTTGTCAAGGTCTAAACTTATTGCCTGAAAGGGTCTCCCCAAAATTTTACACTTTTATGCTGATAGGACTTTCAGGGTCCACAGCCCTTACTTAGCTAACTGACTCAGTCTCTCCCTGTCCCAACACCAGGATTTCCAAATAGATGATCTTATTGACCAGGCTCAGCTTTTGGAGAGGAGCCTTTTGGGTTATCAGAGGGTAACCCCAGGACTCAAGCAGGAGTAGACCCAAGAAAGGCATTTGTGGGGAAATGGCAGCAAAGCAGGATAGGAAGACGTGTGTGGACACAACAACAGTTGAGGCTGAAGATACCGGTGGGCCGTGAGGAACCTTGAATGCGTTACTGAAGAAGCCTGAATTTTCTCTGACAGTGAAGGCATGAGGACCCTTGGAAGATTTCAACCACGTGTGACCTAGTTGTGAGAGATCATCACTGTTTCAGAGGAACTTTGAAGCCACGCACAGGTCTGTGTACCCAAGGTGCACATGAGGTAGAATAGAATGTCGGGCTTTCAACTGAAGATGATTGAAATTTTATTTATATTTGACACTGCTTGTGTTTCTAAGCATCAGACTTAACGTTAAAATTTGTCCTGAATTATAAGAATAATAAGAATAAGTATTGAAACTCTTGGCAAAAGGGCAGCCAACATGCATTTCCAGGGAGAAATTGTTCAATTGTTCATGTTTATTACTTCCAAACAGGAATACCTCCAGGTTCATAATGCTGATTTTGTTACATTGCTTTCTCTGAACTGTGGTTCAGATGAGTGCATAAATATTTGGTTTAATATTTCTTTGGGAATTGTAAAAATCTGAACTGATGGAAAGGAGAGGAGCAGAGCAATGGTGAGGAAGGAAAATTGGTAAGAGATTAAGTGTGTATATTTCAACAGTGCCCAAGGGCATGATTAATTTATTATCCTTTTAGATGGCAGAATGCATGCACAAACCTCCAAATTATGCCATTACTATGACAAAGCTAAGAGGGTCACGAAGGTAAAGATACTCCTGCCAGGAATTTGATGTATGGAGAGAATGGGCGACCCATTGGATACATATAAATCTGGGAATAGAGACTTGAACGTCCCTAATGTTGGCTCTGTCCCTGGCATATGGCCTGAGATGAACATCTCTGCTCTCAGCCTTCATGGGGTGGGCATGTCATGAGGCCAGACCAGAGCACTGTCAACAGCACCAGGCTCTGAATGTTTGTTGATTCTGTTTCTGGGCTGTTCCCATTCAAGCCAGTGCACGTCAATCAATGTTCAATGGAGTAGGGCTCTGGATACTTGGGTTCAAATCCAAAGTTGTTCCCTAGCTGACTTTGCCAAGGTTTGTGGGACTCATCTTCTTCCTCTGTAAAGTGAAGATTAATATAAGTACCTATTCCATCAAGTTGTTGTAAGGATTAAATAAACTATTATATGTAAAATGTTTAGAATAAAGTGTGGCAAAGGGATTGTGCTCAATAAAAGGTAACTTCTGTCATTCTCCTCCTCTTCCTCCTCCTCCTCTTCCTCACTCTCACCTTCATCATCACCATTTCATAGTTATAAACAGAACAATTGCCTTACATTATTGAACATTTTATGCATTTAAGCATCGCATATCTTTCAGATCATTTACTCACCATAATCCTTCGGGGAGAGACATTATTTCCCCCATTTTGCAGAGAATGAGAATGAGGCTCAGAGAGCCCACACTGCTTACAAAACTTCACATTGCTCGTGAGCTCTGAGCCGGGATACACACAAATGATAGCTGTCTTTCCACTCTGTTCTTTTAAACTCTCTGTGTGTGAGTCAGGATAGGTTAGGCTCTGCTGTGGTGATAAGCAAATCCTGATTTCAGTTGATCAAAGTAACAGAGGTTGAACTAAGTTCCATGTCCACTGACGGTTAGGTATGCACCCTCCTCCTCCTCCTCCTCCTCCTCATTCTTTCCCTGAGATCTAGGTTGATAAATTCACTATTATTTGGAAAATTGCCGGTCACATAGAGAAGGCAAAATGGACCTGCATAAGTATACCGTAACTTTTAAAGATTTTTTCTCAGAATTAGTTGAGGTGACACATATCACTTTGACCCATACTTCATCAGCCAAAGCAAGTCATAAAGACACAATCGACCTCAAGTAGCTGGGGAAACATAGTCCTCATATGTGCCCAGAAGGAGGGGAGACAGAGTATTTAGGCACAGCCTCAAGGACTACTCCCCACTGTCATGAATCTGACTCATAAATAGAACAGACAGCAGGCATAGAAGATACAGAGTTTTTACCAGAAATTTCAGGGACCATCTGGATTTTCAGTAGAACAAGAAGAGTTAAGGTCAAGGAAGACAGTTTGAAGGGACCCAATGAGAAAGGGAGTATGACTAACAGCCTGCATTAAGAAATCAGAAATTAAGGAAGTGACATCTAAACCCCTAATTATTCTCTTGGACAATAAGGGATGCAAAAGTATAATATTGATGGGCAACGAATGAGCTTTGGGTCCAGACAAGCAAGGCATGATGTCTGAAGGATCCAAAATGACTCCTTTCCTCTGATCTTCTGTAGCATATTTCAGCAAATTTGTGTTCTTGCATGATCTAGAATTCCAAGAATGTGTAGAGCTGAGACCCCAGGGAGATCTATCTAGACTCTGAGACTCATAAATGGTCAATAAATGCTTTGAATGAGAAAAAGAGGAGGTGGATGGAGACAGTGTGTTAGAGAAAGGAAATGTCTTTTCAAAAGTCATGGAAGTGGGACGCCTGGGGGGCTCACTTGGTTAAGTGTCAGATGTTGGCTCAGGTCAATATCTCACGGTTCATGAGTTTGAGCCTCGTGTTGGGCTCTATGCTGACAGCTCAGGGCCTGGAGCCTGCTTTGGATTCTGTGTCCCCCTCTCTCCGTGCCTCTCCCCCACTAGTGTGAATTCTCTCTGTCTCTCTCATTCTAAAATAAACATTTTTAAAAAATTTAAAGATTAAAATTTTTTAAAATCTCCAAAGTAGAAATTTCATAAGCCGCATTATTATGTAAGTTGGAAATAAATAATTAAAATAGTGTAAATAGTCATAAATTAAGAAGTACTTTCATAAAAAATTCTACAGCCTAGATAAAATATCCAAAAAAGTATAAGGGCACCTAGGTGACTCAGTTGCTTAAGCATTCAACTTTGGCTCAGGTCACAGTCTCACAGTTCATGAGTTTAAACCCTATATCAGGCTCTGTGCTGACAGCTTGGAGTCTGGAGCCTGCTTTGGATTTTGTGACTCTTTCTCTCTCTCCCTCCCTCCCTCTTTCTCTCTTTCTCAAAAAAAAAGTATAAACTGTCAGAAAATAAGATAAAAAAAATACTAACGAATTAACATTGAATGCTACGGAACTCAGCATAAGCCGTACGTAGGCGTAATATTAAGTGTCTTTGTTATAAACGAAGACAAACCGGACCGGTGTGATGATCAAGTCACTAGATCAAGAAGAATGACAGTGATTTCAGACTTCCCCTCATCTGCGCTTCTTTCCATCCCTCCCTCAACCTCGGTGACCTCCGGGCACAATGGGAACCCTTGGAACTGGGTGCTGACTACAGCCAGCCCTAGACAGAATAACCACAGGATTGGATAGTGGGTCCCTGGTTACCGTCCCCCTCCCGTGGATTGTCAGGGCGTTGGCTCGATGTTTCTGCACCAGGGGTTGGGGCTCCTGGCCCTGGGCTTTCCCAGTTTTTGTTAATTTGTGACCTAGTGTTTGAAAGTGGTTGAGCAGCACAAGGGTGAGGGAAGGGCACGGATGTAACAGCTGCCCAGACCGCCAGACGGCCAAGTTCAAAGGCATGTCAAGGACTAAACCACAGCTGGGAATTAATTAGTGCTTACAGATCACCTTAGGGAACTGATCTAATGATAAAACAAATGCTTCTGATAACTATAGACGGCAGTAAACGGGTTTTTTCCCCTACTTAACATGGAAGAGACATCTTCAAAATTAGCATGTATGGCAAGCTACAGTAATTCCTCTTACATGTTTAAAAAGTGATTTTTTTAACTGTATAAGTAATATAGGTTCATTTTATAGAACCGAAAATATTCTAAGAGTGAAGGAAAAAAGACACCTCTGTCTCCATCTTCCAAAGACCTGTACTGTTCAAATGTCACTTATTCTCTCTGGTGACTCTGGAGGGGGGAGGGGTTCATTATTTTCTAGGTTTTCAGCCTTTTGATCATAGTGTGTGTGTGTGTGTGTGTAGTCTTCTATCCTTTGAAAATAAGTGTCTCCTGATTTTATAAGTAGCAGAGGATTCGGGGCATCAATTTAGTTGGACGTGACTGGGAAGAAGGGCCAGGGCTTTGTGGACCCGCACAGCGTCTCACAGACAGAGCCCCCACCCAAGCAGACGGCTGCAGGTTATTAGGACAGAGAGGGTTCTAAGTCCCTTCCTGCCTCCTAGATGTTACCACTGCCTGGGAAGTGACCTTGGGGGTCTGTAAGAAGAGAAACGAAAAGGTATTGATGCTCCACACATAAAGCGACCATGTTTTTTTAAAGGCTGGTACAACAGACATCTCAATTTCTATTATGTGAGGTGGGTTATTGGGCAGGTTGTGATCATATAAAAACATGGACATCATGTCGCACTTCCTCACTCAAAACTTTAATCAAGTATCTTCTGTGTTCGAGACCCGGGAAATCTTAAAGAGAATAAAAAATAAATAGCCCAAGGGACAGTCACCACCAACAACAAAGAGGCCATCTGGTCCCCGTGCTGAAATCGATCTCCCTGGGGAGCAGGGCTCAGCTCAGAGGACAAGGTCCATTCTTCACGGAGCAGGGCACAGGGGGTCAGGAGAAGTGTCAGTTAGCGGGCACCCCCTGGTGCTGAGTCCAGGAAGACGAGGCGGGGGTCTCTAGCAGAGAGCCTGGGGGACGGGGATCCAGCTGACCCAGGGCCAGAGAACGCGAACCAAGTTCAGAAGGCCTGTGGTTGGTTGTGGCCAAAGTTAGAATTACAGAAGCAGGTGCAGAACCATCAGGAGGGACCCTGGGAGTAGACCCCGGGGCTGGTCAAGAGCCAAGGCAAGTTCTAGTCTGGGAGTCTCGTCGTGGTGATATGTGTGTGTGAATTTTAGAACGGCCATTCTGGTTACAGTGAGAACAGGAGATGGGAGAGGCACCTGGGAGCTCAGTCGGTTCAGCGTCCGACTTCGGCTCAGGTCGTGATCTCACTTTTTGTGGGTTCAAGCCCCATGTGAGTCTCTGTGCTGACAGCGTGGAGCCTGGAGCCTGCTTCGGATTCTGTGTCTCCTTCTCTCTCTGCCCCTCCCCTGCTTGTGCTCGCTCGCTCTCTCGCTCGCTCTCTCTGTCTCTCTCAAAAATAAATAAATATGTTAAATTTTTTTAAAAAGAATAGATGAGAAAAGAGAAATCAGAAATGTGGAAGCCAGTGAGGAGACTCCTATATTTACTTACTTGGTACACAAATATTTAGTGTCCTATGTACCATTCTAGGCTCTCAGGACAAACAGCCTAAAGCCTCTAGTGGAGGTCCGAGTTAGAGTGTAGACACCAGAGAGCAGGCCAGAAGCTCTTACAGCAAACGAGCTGTACGAAGCTTGGTGACGGTCCTGTTTCTATGCTGAACACATTTTGCACGGGGAAAAACGCTGATGTCAGCACAGTTAAGGAAATGTCTGGACCCCCGCAGAAGCACCAGAATGGATGACTGAAAACCACGTTGACTGAGGGCCATGTGGGGCTCTGGACTGGATTTTGAATTTTTTTTAATGTTTTATTTATTTTTGAGACAGAGAGAGACAGAGCATGAGAGGGGGAGGGGCAGAGCGAGAAGGAGACGCAGAACCGGAAGCAGGCTCCAGGCTCTGAGCGGTCAGCACAGAGCCCGACGCGGGGCTCGAACCCACGAACGTGAGATCTGACCTGAGCTGAAGTCAGAGGCTTAACCGACTGAGCCACCCAGGTGCCCCTGGACTGGATTTTGGATCAGAAAAAGGCTAGAAGCAGGAAAACTAGCGAAATCTGAGTACACATAATCTGGAGCTTAGTCGGGGGAGAGTGGTGTATCAGTGCTAACTTCTCAGTTGTGACCGCGGTTGGGTAAGATGTTGACGTGCGGAAACCGGCTGAAAGGCACATGGGAAATCTGTACCATCTTTGCAACGCTTCTGTAAATGTAAACTCATCCCCCCAAAACCGTTTATATGTAAACGTTTTTAATGTATCTCAACCACACCGAGTAGAGGGGGAAATGTAGACTAATTTATGCAGAATGGTCTAACTTAGGAAAACATTCAAAACTGCTGTGTGTTCTCTGAATGCACATGTACGTGTGAAAATTCATAGATGGAGACCTTAAAACCGCACACAGCCCTTGGTGGCTCGCGGTGGAGGACAGAGGTCAGAACAGGACTTGGGGGATTCAGCGGAGGGTCTTGCTTTGTCCGTCATGGGCCACCGTCCCTCAGAAGCACGAGCAAGAGCGCCCTTTGCCACTCAGATCGAACAATCACTGCGTGCTCCCGGGTTCCACATTTCTTGCCCCTCTCTGGTGCAGAGGACTCTGGTCCCCACTGGGCCATGCCACCGATAAGGGCTGCGTGCTGGCCACCCCGCAGCTCCCTGGGCAGTCACTCTCCCCAGGAACGCAGCAGGATACCTGCGTGCTATTCACACCCCCTTCAAGGGGGTTGGCACCAGAGCCCAGGTTCTTTCTCATCATTAGCTATCGTTTTTTCACAAACTCTGGGAGTAAGTAAGGCAAGAGAGAGAGAGAGAGAGAGGGAGAGATCCCACTGTGAAAAAGCCGTGTTGAATTACAAAGAGTAATAGAAAGCCCAGCTAATTGCAGAGCCCGGCCCTGTGTTACAATGGGGGTTAACAGCTGCTGCAGGCGCAGAGACTCCGGGCAGGACTTGTTCTGACCAGAAGGCGCGCCCTGGATCTCTCGTATGCCATCACATTAAACAACAAAAACAGAAGGACCACCCCTGGGGCCGTAGCCTGGACGACACTGGGCAGTTTTGGGGACTTAACATAGTGTAATAAAGCCCTTCTGGAAACCCACCAGCCTAACATGAAACAGCTTTGAGGTGTGGCCCGGGGCCTCCTTGGGTCTGTGGGCACTGCACACCTCCCATGTCCCCACATCGGTGAGGCTGGAGGGCCCTCGAAGTCCCACCTGAGGACCACGGCCTCTCCCTGGAACACGAGCCCCACTCCCACGCTTCACTCTCCAAGGTCTCCCCAGCCCTGGCGTGTTCTGATGCAGGTAGAGATGTCAGTCTTGGAGAAATCAGCAGCTCTGCTCTCTGGACATTCTAGAAAACAGGTTTTTTAAGAAGAGTTCCCAACAGCGCTGTATGTCTAAAATAGGTCTAGAGAGGAGTAGCAAACACGCGCAGCCTTCTTTGGGTTCCAAGCGGTAGCCGTGGAAACCAGTGCTAGTGAGTTTGGAAGGTGCTCCTCCAACAGGGATGCTCCTGGAAGTTGGCCAGGGCTCCTTAAAGCACACACCGCGGGGCCCCACCCCAGGGTTCCTGATCCAGGCCTCTGGGTGGGAGCTGGGAATTTGCATTTCCATGCCCTTGCTGGTCTGAGAAACCACGACCTTAGTCCATGGTTCTAGGGAGCATAATGCCCTTTATGTCCCGGGGCTGGGGGCCCCCTAATGCTCATTAGTCTGGGGACACCATACTTGGTGTGGCTGTGGGCGCTCCTTCAAAGTGGACAGGGTTCTGAGGATCAGGAGGCAGATTCAGTAGATACGTTAAAAGGCCTTTGGGGGTGCCTGGGGTGGCTCAGTCGGTTAAGCGTTCAGCATCAGCTTAAGTCATGATCTCTCACGGTTCCTGAGTTCGAGCTCCGTGTAGGGCTCTGTGCTGACAGCTCAGAGCCTGGAGCCTCCTTCAGATTCTGTGTCTCCCTCTCTCTCTGCTCCTCCCCTGCTCACTCTCTGTTTCTGTCTTTCTCTCTCAAAAATGAATAAACTTTAAAATTTTTTTTAAAAAGCTAGGCCATTAAAGACAGGACTGTGGAGAGAGAGCATGCGTAGCACAAAGCAGAGGTGCTCATGGAGGGACTTCCTGCTTCTGGGGAAGAAGTCTGATAAACCCAGCAGCCAGGACCCGGCCTCTGTGAGGTCAAGCGACTCAAGCTTTCTGAGAGCAAGGAACCGAGCCAGACCTGACCTCGGCAGGAGGAAAGGTGGCCCCGGGGGGGATTGCTGCGTCCAGAATTTAGTGTTGAGCAGCAGATGGAGAAATGGGGAGGGGGCAGTGGCCATCTTTGCCCCAAGAGAGCCTTCAGGACTCTACAGAAGGTCTGGGGCGCTATCCTCCCAGAGCTCTCTGACCAGGGAAGGGTCTGGAAAAGAGACCAGAGCACAGAAGACTTCCCTAGCAGGCCTCACCTGGGGCCCGACAAGGTTAGAAGTCCACTCCTGGGGGCAGGACGGCACAGCAGCTCATGTAGGTCACATTGTCCCCCTGTCAGCACGGCCTTGGAGGGGCGCTCAGGGGAGCGAAAGGAGGAGGCTTTAACTCACACTGGGGCCACAGTGGTGAAAGGGGGAGGGATGGAGGTGACCACATGGAGCAGATTTTGCGTGGCTGCCCCTTCCCACGGCGAGGCTGTCTCCAGAATGCAGCTCTTCCCAAACCACAGATGTTTGCCGGTTTTGTGTTTTAAAAGGAAATCTGTGGGGCACCTGGGTGGCTCAGTTGTTAAGCATCCAAATCTTAGTTTCAGCTCAGGTCATGATCTCACTGTTCATGGGATCAAGCCCCACATCAGGTTCTGTGCTGACAGCATGGAGCCTGCTTGGGATTCTCTCTTCCTCTCTCTCTTCCTGTCCCCCACTGGTTTGTGTTCTCTCTCACTCTCTCTCTCTCTCTCTCTCTCAAAATTAAAACAAATACACATTTAAAAATAAATAAAAAATAAAAGGAAATTTGTTCTCAGGGATTTTTAGAAAAAAATTGTTAACATTCATTCATTTTTGAGAGACAGACAGAGAACAAGCGGGGGAGGGGCAGAGAGAGAAGGAGACACAGAATCCGAAGCAGCTCCAGGCTCTGAGCTGTCAGCACAGTGCTCGACGTGGGGCTCGAACCTCCGAACTGTGAGATCATGACCTGAGCTGGAGTCAGACACCCAACCAACTGAGCCATCCAGGTGCCCTTCTTAGGGATTGTTTTGAAATATTATGTCTAAGATGCTTTTTTATGCCTGGAAGTCTCGGTCTTACTCAATAGCAGTGGCGGCGCAACGCTGTTATGAGGATCAGTCTGAGCCTGGTCATCATTAGCTCCAGTTCTTTGAGCCCCTTCCTGCACCAGGAAGTGCGCTTTGCACACACTAGCTCATTAAACCCTCCACAGCCCTGGGAAATAAGGGGTGTTCTCTTCCTTTTACAGATGAGGAAATCGAGAGCCAAGAAAGCCAGGAGCTATGCCCAAGGATGCAGAGCTGGCCTCTGGCCAAGCTCAGACTGAGACATAGGTTCATCTGAACGTTGGTGTCCTTTATTAAGCAGAGACTGACACTGTTTCCTGCTGTGTGCCAGGCACTGTGCCAGGCACTGGGATCCAGAGTTGAGCCCATTATTGCTGAGGCTGTTGACCTCATAGAGCTCCCAAGCAGAGGGGAGGGGGTTGAGGGGAAATTTGGTTGGATTAAATCAAGTCAAGCAGCGGTTAAAAATCCTTTTCATCAGAAGATATCACAAGCCTTATTTTTAGTCCTGCTTTAGATGATATTTTATGTTAATCTTAAATATGCAAACAGAGATAATTGGTGTTTAATCAAAACTCTCAATGTATTTAAGTAAAATCTTCAATCAGAATAAAAAGAAAAAAAAACTTGCTCTGGAACTGTCAGTCTCTGACTCAACTGGTCACGGTGGGCAGAGGGGTCATGCTGCCTTAGGCACCACTGCCACCTGGTGGCAGCCGTCGGAATTGCAGGCTTGGTGGCCCCCAACAATGGGCAGCCTCTGAGGGAGGCTGTTTCCATCAGAAAGTACCTTTCCTGTCCTAGCTACTGAAAGCCCCCAGGCACAGGTGACAGTGTCACAGGTGCCTGTTCATTTGTAAATTGCTTACAGCTGGATCAGCACAGCTTTCATGTAGCTGTTCTGAATGTTTATTGTGTTTGTGACCTTTAAATTGTTACCATCGAGAAAAACATGGTTACCATCGAATTCTTGTTCACAGATATAGATGATCAAGTGACATTAAATATATATGACTACTTGGGAAAACTAGAACCAATTCACCCAAATAATATTTCTCTCTTTACTTGGGTATCTTCAAGCACTATTTAAAAAAATGAAATTTGACTTCTAATTACCCCTGAACCTCGCTCAAACCCCGCGAGTAACTCAGTTTCTGGAATTTTGTAGACTCCCTCTCAACTGCCTGCTGCCTGTGTCTGTGCTGCTCCGTCAGTCTAGAACTCTCTTCCTCCAGCTCTATCATCTGAATTATCTTCAAATGTCAAATCACGGCTGACAACCTGTAGAGGATTCTCTCTTGTTTTATTTTTTGTTACATTTATTTATTATTGAGAGACAGAGAGAGACAGAGCACAAACAGGGGAAGGGCATAGAGAGAAGAAGACACAGAATCTGAAGCAGGCTCCAGGCTCTGAGCAAGCTGTAAGCACAGAGCCTGACGCGGGGCTCGAACCCGAGAACCTTGAGATCATGACCTGAGTGGAAGTTGGTCGCTCAACTGACTGAACCACCCTGGCGCCCTTCTGGGATTCTCTTAAGTTCAGAACTGGCATTGTTGCAGAGCAGTGTCCATAAAGAAATGGAAGAGGGTTCTGAATCCTGTCTTCATCCCTGTCATTGCTAAGACCATGGCTTAATCTCCCTGCGTTTCACTGGTTTCATCCATGAAGTGATAATGTTCCTGACCTCCAGCATTGTTGTGAGGTTGTTTTTTTTAAAGCGCTAATGGATGTAACGTGCCTCCACAGCCCTGTGCCTACTTCCGTATAAGCAATGGTGCTGTTGATGACTGAGGTCCGTGAACAGCTAGAACCTCGATCAGTGCCTGCCCGTTACAAGACTGCCCGCTCGTTTTTTCCCCATTGTCCATTCAGTCTTGCTTACAATACAAAAAAAATCAATCTTTGTCTTGAGAGTCACAAATAATAAAAAATGTCCGGCCTCGACCCTCCTGGCGTGATTTCCCTCCTGGATCGCTCCCGAGGTACGAGGCCCCCCGTGCCGGTGAGCTTCCAGCTTTGCAAGATTTGCATGTCAGGATGAAAGGTGTTAAGCAGTGATGCTATTTCTGGTGCTGCCGCTTTAGTCGAGTTCACCGGGATACTCTGTGTGGACAGCTGTGATTAGTGCGTTGGCCACCGAGGTATGTTTAAAATGTGCTCTCTCTGTGTTTTTCAGCCAGTCTTAAATGTCGTTCTCTTTCTCTGACCAGGTAGTCGATAGTGACAGGCCAGAAGGATCTAAGTTCCGGCTCACAGGAAGAGGAGTGGATCAAGAGCCTAAAGGAATTTTCAGAATCAATGAGAACACGGGCAGTGTCTCCGTGACACGGACCTTGGACAGAGAGACGATCGCCACTTACCAAGTGAGTGCCCCTCAAGTGCCCACCCCACAGGCGGGTGCGCGGCTTTTCCAGACTGTTTTCTTCCCACTGAGCTCGTGATTTCTGCGCCTAATCAGACCCCGGGCTGGGCGGCTTTAAGTGTGTCGCTGTGGGAGCTGAGTGGCATTGAACCCCAACAGGGTAACAGTGGGAGCCCTAGCTCATCAACAGAGTCCTCGGGCCTGTGTGAGACTTTGGGAGCTGCAGACCAAGGAGGGGGGCCCTCGGGGGACCCCAGAGGAGGTCAGAACCTTTAGGGCAGCGTTGGTTTTCCAAAAACTTGATAATGAATGGCAATAGAAGGTGCCCTCAGACGTGATCACTGTACTTTTAGAAATGTATCCTAAGGAAATAGGGAGGCGTTTAGTTAGGTTTTTGGGCCATCGTGTTAGAGCAAGACACGATGCTTAAAATGGAAACAATTTTGCTAAATATTCAGCAGTGGTGTGGAGGTGAAGTCATGGCACAATGTTGCAAGGAAGTTTTGTCCAGCCAGACTGAGTTTTTGCGCACGTCACGACGGGCATCCATTCGTGAAGGAACGCGATAGAGGAAAACCCAGAGTGTTCATTGCTGTGTTTGTGTGATACTGACTTTGTGTTTTCTGGGTTTTCTAAAAATAATTATGTTGCTTTTTTTATGGAGAAATAGCAGACCCTTTGTAAAAGGATAGTTGTATCCTTAGGTAGACACCCATTCAGGACACACAGACCAAAGCAGTGGCAAAGGCACACTGGGGTGAGCACGGAGTCTCATCTGGGCTGGAGGCGCCACCGTCCGGAAGTCCCATTTCCACAGCCTGTTATAGAACCAAGCCTCGGAGGGTAGTGAGGTTCGTCTTTGAGAAACGGGATGGAGTTCCCAGCCGCTTTCAGGAAAAGCCCTCCATGGGTTGCAGTGCACGGAGCTGTGAGCAGGACCTGTGGGAACAAGGCTCAGCCAACAGTGTTTGGCTTCCTTCACCGTTTGTTGCCCCAGCCTATGTATTTCCCTGGCTCGGGTTCGAGGGTGGTGATCAATTTCTAGGACCAGATTGGCATCTCTCGTTTTCTCGCTCAAAGAATATCCTGATCCCCCCCAGAAGCACGACTGCCTCCCCCCAAAACACTCGTGTTCCTCCTTTTCTGCAGACCGAGGGTAGAGGGACACTGCGCTGAAAAGTAAGTGCCCCGGCTGGGAATCGGGTGCCACGAGTGTGGCCTGCCCTGTCACCACGAGCTGTTGACCTTGGGAAGACCGCGAAAGCTCTGGTCCTCACGATCCCATCCATAAAACGGGTGTGACACTCACGTCCCCACTGGACTGCTGGGGGTGTGCAGGGAGGAGAAGACAGTGGGAGGGCGCTGGAGGAAGCGAACAGCCGGACATGTAGGTGGTACAATGGAAGGTGGTAGAACCCGGCTGCCCCGAGGGTCCGGGGAAGAGGAGGGTGCCTCCCGCACCCCCCTTCTCAGAAGCTTTGCCAAAGCGTGCATGCTGCAGCATCTGTCTAGACCACTGAGGGTGAGCAGAGGCCTTAGGGCACCTAGGGGGGGACCCGGTTGCTGTAGAGAAACGGCTCCGACCAGCAAAACCAGCCCCGGACCATGAGTGCATGTCCTCTTCTCTTCCCAGGCCTATCACGGGAATATCCACTAAGTTTCAGACACAAGAAACTAAGGATACAGTACATTTTCTCATTTCCTAGCCCAGTGATGACAGTTAGGAGCTCTGGACATAGCAAATTGATTCGAGTCTCAGCCTTGCTACTTAACTGAGCTATGTGATCTGGGGCAACCCACTTACCCTCTCTGATCTTATCCTTCTCATCCGTGAAGTAAGAACGGCCCTAGCGCCTTTAAGGATTGCACAAGATAAGGTTACTAGCTTTAACTAAACTAGCGATTGTTAGTCAGCGAGTAAAATAGAGCCTGGTCTGTAGCTTGGAGCTTCTCATATTTTTCCTGAAAATGAAGCGATATCGTATCATAGCGATTAAAAACATAAGTTTACACACAGCCACACTTGCTGCATTCAGATTACGTCACCGACTAGCTGTGGGAACTTGGGCACGGTGTCTGCCTCATCGTTCTTTCTCGTCTGTGAAACGGGAATGATAACGATACTGATCTTGCAGGATTTTAATGGATTCAATGGGTTCATACACGTCAAGCATGTAAAACAATGCCAGAAACACAGTAAGCACGGTGTGATCTTACCACGTGAGCCAGAGATTAATTATGTTGAGGAAGGTACCCGAGAACTCCGGGGACTCTGTGCTGTGGCCCCGCCCGCGCAGATCAAGCATCAGTTTTCCATGGGTGACATTGAGTTTATGTTATAGTTTCAAAATGTCCTTCACAGCATAGTGATTAATTGTTCAATTCATGTTTTTCCACATCATACGTTTGAGAACCTGTAGAGTGTGGTGCTTCCCCCACGATGTTAGGGGCGTATGGGGGGAACCAGACACGCCAGATTCCCTGCCTTCACACGCAGCTTCCATTTTACCGCTGAGGCTCTGTTTCACAATGAACTGCTTGAAACTCCTCCCCATCGGGCAGGTGTCCATGCCAGGGCCTGTGTCTTGTTTGTTGTCCGGCTTGGTTTTCCCGCAGGCCAGGGCTGTGTGTGCCCAGTGGACAGATGCTGGTGGAGCCCGGCGACAGCAGCCCAGCCTTGGGCTGGCCCTGAGCCACCCTCCGCTGGCCTCTGGGTCCAGCATCCAGCACCATCCCCCCCATGCCTCTGGCTCTTCGATCAGTCTTTGTCCTGTTTCCTTCCTGTCCTGCTAAGGAATGCCCCCGACTGCCCTGTTTGGTTCTCAGGTGTCTGGATTGACTGGGTTACTTTCATGAATATACTTTGGATGCAGGAATGTCTCAAGCCCTGTCCATTTCAAGCATCTATTCAGAGATAATTTACTCTGTTAGTGGCATCAGATCCACCGTGCATTCACCAGGATCTTTGTGGTTGGTAGCAAACACATCCCCTCAACTGGCTGATCTTTCCCTCTGCTTCCCATGCTTTCCTTTCCCCTCAGGCCACTTCAAAAAGCAGAGAGCCCGTGAGTGAGTGAATTTCCATTAAAATCGCTCCATTGTTGATGCTGTTGTTTTGCTTCAGTTAAAATCTCCTCACTGGCCAGTCAGTGCTCCTTGCTGCTCCCCACACCCCACAGGAAAGCGTTCTGAGCTAAGCCTTGCGGATTTGCACAGCAAGAAATCACCTGGGATAAATTGGTCCTTGGGCCCCCACATGTGTTCCGTCGTTAAAGCTACTCTTTATTGAACAATCCATGGCTAATCCTGCATGAAACACTTCATACACACTGTCTTAACTCATTTCACCAAGGAGACTTAAGAAGTAGATGTTAACACTGTTTTACAGATAAGCAAAGAACTGTTAAGGAACTTCTCCAAGCTCTTGCAGCTGGTGCGTGTGGAATCTGGGGTCCATATCCGCTTCTCTCCACCTCCAAACCCCTGCATTTCCAACCATTAGGAAACGTTTCTTCCTACTTTACCCCCAGTTAGAATCTGACACCTAATCTGCAAGTTCCTAGCCTTGTTTCCTAGCGACTCCGTTTACTGGGGCTGGGAGGGCGCTGTGATTATCCAGATGATGGATGTCTCCTAAATACCTTCCTTCTCCGTGACCCACTTCCACCTGCCCCGCTCTCCCTACCCCAGCCCCCAAAGGGCTTCCCACGCTTCTGACCCAAAGTGGCACCTGGTAAAATAATTTAGCTCTTGCAGTATTGGAAGCTGACATATTAATGCAAAGCCTCCTGAAATATTACTCATTATTATGCATTTTGCCAGCATTTGAGTGATTTGTGAACTCTTCATTGGAATAAAGTACTGTAAATGATTCATGAATGACCAAGTTTATGAAATTCTATAAAAATATTAGCAGGTGGTAATGATTCCCTCATACTGTGCATATAATCTTCTGGCTGCGAATTTGTCAATATGGCAGGACAGGAGTTGAGTTGGGGACAGAGTCTGTTAGGCAGGTCGGGGGGCCAGTAGACCATCTGGGCTGGTTCAACAGGGGGTAGGAGGCAAAACAGGAAGGAAGGCCGTAGCAGTGGGCTGGCGTCATGGCAGGACATACTCACTCTGATCTGTCGTCCATGGTTGGGAGACATACTGAGGAATGGGAAGTCAGAGCTGGACAGTAGAAAAGAAGGGCACTTGGTAGGAGAGAGAGAGAAGTAGTATTTACTGAGCACCCACTGGGCGCCCAAGAGCTCTCTAGGATACTAGATACACAGACCTTTGAAACTGGTTTATGGTCTTGCCTTTACCGATGTGCTAGCTGAGGACCAAAGTGGTTCCCAAGATACATTCTTGTTACGAATGTTGGTGTTAATGTTTACTGAACATTTACAGATGCCAGGGCTCTAGCTAAAGACCTAAATGATGACCTCATTCGATCTTCACAAAGATGAGGTTACTAATGTTATCATGCCCAATCACGGAACTAGCAACTAGAACCACCTGTGTTCTTGGCCTCCACACACCAGCAGGATTTCATCGTCTCCATCTGAATATTTGTTCACATTTTCTGGGGTATAATTTGCTCTCCTTCAAGCCAGTGTCTTGGACACATTTGGCTTTGTAGCTATGATTGTTGCCATAATATGGGAATCCACCTGGCAGAAGGGAGCTGTCCTCGCCCCCATGCTCCCCGTCATTTGTGTGGCTCTGCCCCATTTCTAACCCACACGTAGCTCCAGGACAACCTGGCAAAAAAAGTACATTTAGGTGACAAATGATGCTGTCAAGTGGAAATACATGTATCATAGTATTAGTGATGGCAGAGAACTGAGATGTGTAGATTTATCCAGAATTATTTAGGTGATTAACCTGTTTACAATAATGTCCACATTATATGTGGATGATGTACACGTTACGTGATAGGCTGGCACTGCCCTTGATATTTGTACTTGGAATGCTCCCCCGGCCCCCAGTATAGGGACAAGTACTTCTTCATCCACCAGCCTGGTCTCCCCCGTGGCCATCTTTCTTAGGCAACAGTCTTCGTGGTGGTCACCAAAGTTCCCTCCAACTACTGTATAAAGAAAGGGATGTATTAAAGGATGCAGGGAGCTTATGCAGTTGCCAGAGGACCCAGCAACCTGGCTCACAGGGGACTCACCCCACGGTCGTGCCACAGGAAATGCCCAGCCATTGATAATACTGTTAGAGCCAGGGTTCTCCACCTTGGCACCGTTGACATTTGGGGCTGGATAATTCTTTGCTATGGGAGCTCCAGGGCAGTGCAGGGTGTTTAGAAACACGGCTGGTCTCTAACTACTGGATCCTGATAACACCCCCCTGCCCCCACCACCCCGTCCCTGTCTTGACAGTCAAAGATGTCTCCAGATATTATTGTTTATTGTCCCGTGGGGGCACAAGTGCCCCCCTGGCTGAGAATCACCTTGCTAGGGGGTCATCACTACTGCCTCCTTTCCCTAGCACTCTGTTCCCTGTGATGCTCAGAACTGCGGGAGGGTGGGGGGAAGGGCAGCTCTGCCTTGACGGCCCAGACGTGTGGGGCGATTCTGACAGCATGCTTTCTGGAACCCTAGATCCGCAAAGCAGAGTTGGTTCCTTAAGTCCCACTTCTATTGCCAAGTCTAACGCTGGGATGTCCACAGGGAAGAACCTGGGTCATGGGAAGGACATCGCTGAGCTAGCAAGGGGCTCGGGGGTGGGGGAGGATTGACATCTTACAGCATCAGCCACATCATTGGTACCACTTTATCCCAAGGAAGAGGCGGTCGGCGGTAGGCATGGCTGTCCAAGGGCAGGTCACCAGCCCATCACAGGAGAGCATGCGGCCTCCCACCTCTGAGCTGCCCTCACTATCCTGAGCCCATCTGTCGATAATGCACGTGGCCTTGGAAAGAGCCTTCATTGGGAGGAGACAGAGAACTTGGGTTAAAAGCTCAGGCTTTGGAATCAGACCCACGGAGGTTTGACTCTGCCGTCCTAGGAACTTTAGGAGATTGCCACCATTACAGGTGAAAAATCAGGTGGCTCTCAGCCATTTCACGGCGTCACCTTTGGCAAGTTCTTTATGGTTTCTCGTTTTCTCGTCTTTACGTTGACACTAAGATGGCAGCATTGATGCGGGTTTGGAGTGATGGGGAGAGGGGGAAGGGTCCAGAACCAACAGCCAAGAAATGATTCTTGAGACATCTTTGGTATCAAAAGGTGATTTTCTTAAAGCACAGAACTGGACCTGTGTAAGAAAGAGCTGCTCTGGGGTTGTGAGGAGTCACTGAGTTTGTACTATGGGGGGGGGGGGTGGGTAAAGGCCAAAGGGAGGTTTCCAGAAGGACTTTCATATGCTAAAGAGGATCTTAAGATACCAGAAGCCTAGGTATTGTCAAGCTAAGGTGGTTTTTCCTCTAGTAAGGCATTGACATTGGGAGGGGGGGAAGTCCTGGGGAAATGGTCTACTCTGTCTGCCGGCTTCAAGTCTTTGTCAGTGGGCCACAGGTTGTAAGGACATTGAACTTTACCTGCCATTTCCTTCTTGCCTTTGTCCCCCACATCACTGCAGCGGAGGGCGATGTTAGGACTCCAGGAAACTGAGTCTCTAGGTGTCCAGAGTTTCGGCTACTAACAAGATTGTCTTTTTCTTGTCATTTACGGAGACAGTTATAAACTGATGGAGACTCCGGTCCCGCACGACTGTGGTCTCTATCAGTTAACCCCTGTTTTGTCCCTTTCCTCTGGTCTTGGGCAGCCAGGAGAGCCTGCGGAACGCCCCCCAGACCCCACCTTGGAAGGGGGGGCAGCGGGGGTGCTAGCTTGTGCTTTGCCCTCCGCTTGCCTTTGGCTCACTCCTTGGCATCCAGCCCTGGTTGTGTTGCCCTTGGTGAGCGGGGCGTACAAGAGGGTGCTCGGCACAGCCGCTCCCCAAGTGTTCCCAAATTAAGAGCCATCACCGCCCGGACCAGGCTTGGAGGTAAAGCTCCCTGCAGGTGAAATTGAGCTGTAAGTGGTTGCTAGGCAGCCAGCTCGCAAAGTCGATGTCAGTAACCTTGTGTGAGGCTGCGTAGAAGGGACATGTGTTGGTGGGCGGTTTTCAAGGTGCGGCCCCCAGACCGGCATCCTTATCTGGGAACTTGTGAAACATGCACATTCCCAGGCCCACCCAGCTGCGGTCTGGGGGTTAGCAAGCCCCTTCAGGGGGGTCCTGGTGCTCACTGTGGTCTGAGACCCCTCTCTCCACTCCAAGAACACTTCTGAGGGTTCGCATCCCCACGGCTGGCGTGATGCGTTAATTTGCGTCAGTGAAGGTGGCCTTGGAACCAGTCCATTACAGTCTGGCTCGGGTAACACGTTTGCACCTTAAAGGTGCTTATTTTTCTAGATGCTCCGGTACGCCGTGTGAAAGCCCTCTAAATCCAGTTCATGCTCTTGAAAACTGCCTCTGGTTTTGTTTCGGTAACGGCTCCTGGGAGCCAGGCAGATTTGTCCCCGGCTTCTTTGCTCCGTCCTATCTAGACTTTGGTTGGATAACTGTTAAAGACCATGTTACTGCATGGTTGTTTTATATATATATATATATATATATATATATATATATAAATCTCAGAAAGCACCCTTTTAGCCCAGAGATGAAAGTGTCTTCAGAACATTTGAGCTGGTACAGGAGAGAATTCCTGCTAGGAGGACGCTGGCCCTGGGTCAGCAGAACCGGCTTTTCAGTCATGCTAGATCTGTAACCTTGAGTAAGTTATTTGTGGTTCTCAAACTTTGTGACATATCAAAACCATCTGGGGAGATTGTATTTATTTTTTTTTTATAATTTTTTAAGGTTTATTTTTATTTATTTTTGAGAGAGAGAGAGCGAGCAGGAGAGAAGCCGAGAGGGGGGGAGGTAGAGAATCCCAAGCAGGTTCCACACTGTCAGTGCAGAGCCCGATGCAGGGCTCAGACTCACAAACCGTGAGACCGTCACCAAGAGTCAGACACTCAGCTGACTGAGCCTCATCTGGGGAGATTTTAAAACTCCTGATCCCCAGCTGCACTCCAAACCAATTAAATCAGAGTGTCCTGGAGCAGGACCAAGTATGTTACTAAAACTCAAGGTGTTTCCATTGAGAAGCCAAATTTGACAACCCTCAGATTAATATATCTGTACCTGTTTTTTTTCAAGTGGGGATGATGCCCCCATCCTGGTAGGTCTGTTGCGAATCTCAAGTGAAAGAGTACACGGAGGAGTTTCTAACACATGTCCTAGAAAATCAAAGATCTTCCTTCCCCCACAATCAACGGCCTGACTCTGAGCAAACATCTGAGGCTCACAAGTTTCTGGCGTCGCTTTGGACACCAGCACTTAAAAACCCTAAATGCGGACAAACAGACTTGGATAAAGGAATGAACAGGTTGTCTTGTAACTAAATTAAAAAAAAATAATCCAGGGGCAGCTGAACGGCTCAGTCAGTTAAGCGTCTGACTCTTCGTTTCAGCTCAGGGCATGATCACACAGGTCATGAGATCGAGCCCTGCGTCGGGCTCCGTGATGACAGTGCATAGCCTGCTTGGGATTCTCTCTCTCTCTCTCTCTCTCTCTCATTCTTTCTTTCTTTCTCTCACTGCCTCTCCCATGCTTTCATGCTCTCTTCTCAAAATAAATAAATAAACTCAAAAAACAAAACAAAACAAAAAAAGAATTCAGCACCGGCGGCAGATTTTCTCCACCTTCTCGCCAGCCCAGCGCCCCTCCGGCATCTCTTCTGGCTCCTTCCTGGTCCGTCTTCCCGTTTCCCAGCACCTCATGCCGCGGCCTGGCCTTATCTCCCAGGCACAGCTCGGGACGCGGAGGCATGACGAGGGTAAAGGACGTTGCAGGGTGAGGCGGCCAAGGTGCTCCCGACTGATTCTTTGGTCCAGTGAGCAAAGACGCCTCCTCGCTCAGGGCTGTGCGAACGCGGTTTTCTAAACTTCATCGGCTCGGACTCCTCGGAAGAGGTGCGGCTGAGTCCTGCCGGGGTGGGGGGGACCCCACACGCTCAGCCCTCCCCTCCCCTCGCCGCCCGCAGGTGGCCCCACACAGGCTCGGGGACCAATAAACGCGTGACAGCAGCGCCTCTTTGCTGGCCTAACTGCAGCCCGATCCAATCCTCGTGGACCCTTTCTGCCGGACTTGGTGCCTTCTGGTTTTCCAGGTGCCAGAGACTCATCACAATCCATCACAACAGCAAGGGCCTTGAGACCCGTTTAATCTGAGCCGCTAATTTTACAAATAAGAGCCATTTAAATGACTGGCCAACAGCTCTGACTCCAGGAGTCAGAGCAACTCAAGATCTGTGCCGTTATCCTGGGCCAGCAGGCATGGCGGCCGACCGCTCGGGGGCAGATCCTGCAGACGCGGTGACACTTGCTGCCCCCCACCCTTGGCTCTCCAGCTCTCTGCACTCATCGGGAGACAAAGATTTTTTTTTTTCATTTGGTGAAGATGAGCAGGGCGGGGAGGGGTTGGTTCAGGGGCGGGGACCAGGGAGAAGGAGGCACGAAAGCGAAGATCAGAATAGGCTGTACTCCCCTTTCTGCTCCTTAAAGTCAGCTTGACACCGTGGGTCGGAGGGCAGAAAATGATGAGAATTCGTCTTTTTTATGAGATGCTGTGCAAAGGTGGAGGTGAGGAACAGAAGCTAATTGACCCAATTACAAACGACAGGGTACAATTCTAGGTTCAAGCACTGTGGCTGTGAAGCCAAGTGACAAAGGATGATGTAATTCAGAAGAGAGCCATCTCTCAACCCCCCCCGCCCCGGCCCCCGGGAGCCTGGCAGCACTTGGTTGGTAAGGAAGGTTGGTAATTAAGGGGTGGATGGCCATGGAACAGTGGGCCGCTCGAGGGGAAGGATGAAGGGGAAGGAGGTGACATTGACCCGGAGCCTTTGTGAAACCAGCGTCGGTGTCCCCAAGGCACAGTGGGGGCAATGCCAGCAGCATGGGGACTGGGCTCCCCTGGAGCAGGCTGGAAGCCGGAGGTTCTCAGGATGCGAGATTAATACAAATGGGGGTCGTGTTCTCACCCAGAACTGGGGAGCCGCCAGCCCCCATGTCACCCGCCTCAGTTCTGGCCCGCCCGCTGCTGAAAATTTACTTGGGGCAGATTTGAAACGGAGAGAATCTGTGGGCAAAGCCCCAGGGTAAACGAAGCCCATGGAAGTGTGCATGCTTTCTCTGGTGGAGTTTCCCTTCCAGCCAAGAGAAGTGGGGGGAAGTGGGGCGCCGCTTGCGGAAAGGCAACCTGGGACCCCCAGGAGGGTGCGTCTGCGTCAGGGCCGGCGCACGCCCAGCAGCCCCACGGGGCAGGATTCAGATCAACCAGGGGACCGATTCAGCCGGTGCTGACAAGGTGCCTGATCCGGTCCCTGTCTGTGTCTTATCTCTAACTTGGGCTCTTCTTCTCCGGGCCAGAGCTGTGAGCAGACCACCACGTTCCAGCTTTATAGAACTCAGTCGGCAAGCAGACAGTAGCGAATATGTGACATGTGAGCTGGGTGCAGGACTGGGACTAGAACTGGAGTAGATTAGCCCTGCAGAGAGGGGCGCGACATGCTACGTGGTCCCGGGAGGCCACGGCGGGAGACGACGTGTGGGGGCTGGCCCGATGGAAAGTCTGAGGGCAGAGTCCTCATCTCTCGGTGTCCTTGATGGCAGGGGCTCTCGGCCAGTGTCGCCCAAAATCCGAAGGGTGCCCGTGCCCCCCAGGGGCCATCTGCAATGTGGGAGACAGTTCTGGTCACAGCGGGGGGACATGGTGCTGATGGCCTCTCAGTCAGAGATGGTGCTCAGTATCTTACAGTGCACAGCACTGACCCTGCGTGCCGTAACCCACAGGCCCCCGCACAGGGCTGGCCTCTGGAGGGTCTGAAAATATCCCATGGTTGGGGCGCCTGGGGGGCTCAGTCGGTTGAGCGTCCGGCTTTGGCTCAGGTCATGATCTCGCAGTTCGTGGGTTTGAGCCCTGCGTCGGGCTCTGTGCTGACAGCTCAAAGCCTGGAGCCTATCTTCAGATTCTGTGTCTCCCTCTCTCTCTGACCCTCCCCTGCCTGCGCTGTCTCTCTCTCTCAAAAATAAATAAATAAAAACTTAAAAGAAGAAATCTTAAAAACTTTTTAAAAATTAAAAAAAAAGAAAGAAAAGAAAATATCCCATGGTTAGCTGGCTCAGATATTCATCCAGCTTCAGTAGGCAAGAGGTCTGCCTTTGCTCTCGGAGAACCACAGCCAGGGGACTGCCCTTTCCTTCTGAAGCTCACGGTCTGGCTAGGGACATGGCCACAGGACAGGGGCGGGGCCGGGAACAGCCTTCCAGGGGACGTGACATAAAAGCAAGTGCTTGGGAGTGAGGAGGCAGCCAGGTGACACGGAGGGGAACAGGCCAGGGCGAGTGCTCTGGGGCGAGGGCACAGAAGGAAAGGCTTCCAGCACCTCTGGAGGAGTTGGAGAGCGGGGCCCCTGTGAGAGATGCAGAACGGACAGGACTGGCAGAGAAGTCCCAGGACCCGTGTGCCGAAGGATGAGCTTTGTTAGAAATAGCACCCCGTGGTGACACGCAGATGCTAGAGGTTTGTAGGCTGGAGAGTGACATGAGCAGCTTTGGGTTTTGCAGGGACTGCGTTGGTTTCCAGCAGAGGACGTCTCAAGCCCGAGGGACACATGTCAGATAAACCGTTTTCCCACCTGGGAGGACCTGGGAGATGATGCGTCCAGACTCATAGTGAGGATACTCACTGCCCTTTGAGACCAGGAGCAGCAGGGGTCAGGGAGCCGGCCCCCGCCGGGCCTTGCAAGGTGGGGTAAGGAGCTTGGGTTTTATTCTAAGGAAGCCTAGGCGGGTGTTCAGCCTGGACATCCCGCTTGCACTTCGGGAAGACTTATTTGAGCAAGTCGACAATAACATACAAATTGCCATGAAATGGGAATTAATTCAAAATTGCATTCGTTTGTTGAGAACCCAACACCTAGCAGGCACTTGGGGAAAGAGATCAAAGATAAAGCCCTGCTTTCCCTGAGCTCGGCATCGAAGTTCCCTTGTAGACAAGTGCAAACCAGAGGACTTTTCCTTACTCTGAACCCACGAGGAAGAGTCCAGGGCTGTGCACGTTGGCCAGTCCTTCCCGTTTTGTTTGGCTCACGCTCCAGGCCAGGAACGTTCTTTGTCAAGATTCCAAGTTTTCAGTTCTGTTTCCTGCGGGGGTTTATCAGGGTGCTATCTCAAAATTATTTATTAAACACAGTCGACTGGACCTGTTAGCTATTGATTCGTTTGATTGGCATCTGTTTGAAGATATTTATTATGAAGAAGGCTTATCTTGTTCTTGGAGCAAAGGCATTTGGTGCAAAAATCATTCCCATATTCTTTTTCTTTCTTCTGAAGGTGCACAACTCTGCATCGCGGGCCCCTTGAGCGGAGTCCATCCTTTCTGGTCCCTTGTTGGAAGGGTGGCCGCTCCCTGAAAAGGACTTGATTGCACTCTGTCACTCGGGGCTGCCCCCTCCCTGCCCGCCGCGGGGGCTACGCTGAGCCCAGCTCCGTGTGCCACACCAGGCCCTCCAGAGGGAGAGTGACATGAACGTACCCTCACTACGTGATGGCTGAGCGTGTCAGACTTTAGTGGGGTCCGGGACCAGATTGATGATGTTTGACCAGAAAAAACCAGGAGGAGAGCCCTGTGCTTTTGCAAGCTGTGTGCTCCTCCCACCCACCTGGCGTGGGGTGCACATTCAGTTCATGGCCAACACCTAGGACGAGCGGTCTTGGCCAGCCAGTCATAAAGGCTCAGAAAACTGGGTGACTGGTGCTACACAATTAATTGTAGATGCATTTCCTTTTTTCATTGTTAAAGTTTCTTTATTTTGAGACAGAGAGAGAGAGACAAAGAGCTAGTGGGGGAGGGGCAGAAAGCGAGGGAGAGGGAGCATCTGAAGCAGGCTCCACACTGTCAGCGCAGAGCCGAACACGAGGCTCGAACCCACGAACCATGAGATCATGACCTGAGCCAAGGCCAAGAGTTGGACACTTTAACTGAGCCACCCGGGTGCCCCATGTAAGTGCATTTTCTGTTCAAGTTCCAGTGCCGAGCTGGGGCGCCTGGGGGGCTCCGTCGGTTAGGCGTCCAACTTCAGCCCGGGTCACGATTCATGGTTTGTGGGTTCGAGCCCCACGTAGGGCTCTGTGCTGACAGCTCGGAGCCTGGAGCCTGCTTCGGGTTCCGTGTCTCCCTCTCTCTCTGCCCCTCCCCTGCTCATGCTGTGTTTCTCTCTGTCTCTCAAAATAAATAAACATCAAGGTTCAGTGCGGAGCCTAATGAACTGTACCTGCTGTAACAACCAAGTGGGGCCTGGGAACAGGATTTACTCTCTCCCCCTTTACGGGAAAAGTTTCCAAGCCGGCTTCTAGACGGACCCTCACATCCCTTAAGAATTGGCAGCTCCACAGTCTGTTGATATTTTGACTTGAAGAGTTTTCAAGATCATAGTCCCAAAGGGGGGCTTGTTAGTTTTTTTTTTTTTTTTCTGGAGATTTCCAAGAAAAGTCTAAATGTAAGTGCCATTTAACTGATGGGGACACTGTTGGGCCCAGAGATGAACGAAGTCCTTTCTGGGACTGGCTCCCGGAGGCATCTTCCTGCGGGCCTGAAGCAGCGCCCATTTCCCCATCCAGAGCAGGGGCTGCCGAGCGCATCTGCACGCGGCTTCCTGAGGAAGTAGAACGGCGGCTGCAAAAGGCTGTGCAAAAGGAGAGTGACAGCAGGCATAGCAGCAAGATGAAGCTTCTGGTTGCTTCTCTCTCGCAGCGTGCTGCCGCTACGGAGCACCGCACAGGGAGCTGAGCGCAGGCCTGAGCTGCCGGCCAGCAGGGGGCGGTCCTGCCCGGGCCTCTCCTGAAGGTGGCTTTGCTGTCACTAACAGGGCAGCCCCCATGATGCAGTGACCCCGTGTGGGCTTACGTAGCCCTTTGTGGTCGCTGTTTCCCTAATCCTCACACTGATCAGTGAGTTAGGAACCTGTATCAACTCCCGTTTCTGCCAAAATGAACGGTCACAAACCTGGGAGCTTAAAACCAAAGGTATCTGTGATCCTACAGTTCTGGAGGCCAGGAGTCAAACACGGTGTCACTGGGCTAAAGTCAGGGTTCCGCAGGCACGGCCGCTTCCTTCTGGAGGCTTCCGGGGCATCCATTTCCTGCTCCCTCCAGCTTCTAGAGGCCCCCACTCACCTTGGCTTGTGGCCTCTTCCTCCGTCTTCAGAGGCAGCAACGGGGGCTGAATCCTGCGCACACTGACGTCCTTCTGGTCCTCTCCTCATTCTCTGTCTCATGTTTAAGGACTCTGCAGTTTCATGGGGTCCACTTGGCTAGTCCTGAATAACTTCCTATTTTAAACAAGGTGCCTGGGGGCGCCTGGGTGGGTGGCCCAGTTGGTTAAGTGTCTGACTCTTGGCTTTGACTCAGGTCATGCTCTCACCTTTTATGAGTTCGAGCCTCACATTAGGCTGTGCGCTGACAGCATGGGGCCTGCTTGGGATTCTCTGTCTCCCTCTCTCTCTGCCTCTCTCCCTCCCTCACTTAAAAAAAATTAATAAATATTTAAAAACATAAATCTTTGAAAAATCAATAAATCGGGGCACCTGGGTGGCTCAGTTGGTTAAGCCTCTGACTTCGGCTCAGGTCTTAATCTCATGGTTTGTGAATTTGAGCCCCACGTCAGGCTCCGTGATGACAGCTCGGAGCCTGGAGCCTGCTTCAGATTCTGTCTCTCTTTCTTTCTCTCTTTTCTTTTTCTCTGCCCCTCCCCTGCTTGTGCTCTGTTTCTCTCTCTTCTCTGAAAAATAAATAAAGGTTAAAAATAAATAAATAATAAATATACAAGTAAATCAGCTGGTCAGCACATTAATTCCATTTGCAACCTTAGCTGCCCTTTGTCTGGAACCTAACGTAGTCACAGTGGTTCCTAGGCATTAGGATCTGGGCACCCATGGGGGCCATCATTCTGCCTATCACCACCCCCCTTCTACAGATGAGGAAGAAGAGGCACAGAGCAGGTTAGGAACTTACAGATGGTCACAGAGCTGGTAAGTGATGCACGATCTTCAGCTCAGCCCCGGCTGCAGCCCCCTCCCAAACCTGGGGACAGGTGGCACCGCCGGCGTGTGGCTGCAAGCAGAGGGAGAGCTAGAGGGGAAGATCTCCACCGGCCCCTGCGGCAGTCCTGCGATTCTCTCTCTTAACAGTCAGAGACAGCGTGTCCCTCACCGCTGGGTTTTCCCACCACAGCACAAGGGTCCAGGCCTCTTTCACGCTGCCCTCGTTTCTCTTCTGGAAGACAGACGTGTGCTTATGTTGACGTGTTTAGCGTTTCATTGTGTTTTATGAGGATCGTTGTCTCCAGAGCATGTGAGAATCAAGGAATAGTTGGAAACCAGATTTTCATTCCATTTCAGAGCTGCTGTGGGTCCATCACTTAGCACAAGGGGGGGGTGGAGCAAAGAGTGACCTGTTCTGAGACCCTCTGACCCCCTGGACGGAAGGTCAGTCACTCAGCGTCAGTAGGCTGGTGCCAGCTCACCTGACCTTGACCCTACGCTAGTCTTTGCTTTATTTATTTATTTTTTTTAATGTTCATGTTTATTTTGAGACAAAGAGCAAGCAGGGGAGGGGCAGAGAGAGAGAGAAGCCCAAGCAGGCTCCGTGCTGCCAGCGCAGACCCCAATGCGGGGCTCAATCTCATGGACCATGAGATCATGACCTGAGCTGAAATCAAGAGTTGGACACTCAACTGACTGAGCCCCCCAGGCGCCCTGAGTCATCGCTTTAGAGGAAAGCATGTAGGCCTTGAACCCAGGCAGCTCCAGATTCTGCCCCAGGGCAGCTCACACAAGATGACGGCAGCGTGGCTTGGCTGCACACAGACTGTGTTGCGTGTCCTGAACAGTCTCTTCCAAGTGCCCCCTGCCACGCTAGAGAATGTTCTGGGCACAAGGGATGTGAGAGTGCTCGGAGCAGGAGCTTTACGCCCCTAAGACCCTTGAAGATAGACACTCTTCTTTCCTTTTTATTCAGAGAAACTGGGGCTTAGGAAATGTCGGGACACAGGTCACAGAGCTGGAGGTGAAAGGCCAAGTGACAAACCCGCTCCCTCCGTCTCCAGAGCCCAGGCTGCGCACGCCGGCTCCGCCACGCTCCACGCCAGTGCTGCGCACCTGGCGCGCTCACGGGGAGCCAGTGGTCCCCAACCAGGAGGGGCGGTGGCCCGCGGGGTCAGGAGCCGTGTTGGGAGACATTTGTGTTGTCACGTCTGGGAAATGGATGCTACTGGCATGTGGTGAGTCGACCCCAGGAATGCCGCAAACCCTCCTGTAATTCCCGGGACAGCTCCACCCATAGAACGATCCAGCCCACATGCCGACTGTGCCGCCGCTGAGAGACCCTGGGATAAAATGGAAACAAATCAAGCCTACCCCTGGGAGGGGGTCTGGGGGGCTCAGTCGGTGAAGCATCAGGCCTCTGCTCAGGTCATGCTCTCACGGTTCATGGGTTCGAGCCCCGCATCAGGCTCTGTGCTGACAGCTTGGAGCCTGGAGCCTGCTTCCGATTCTGAGTCTCCCTCTTTCTCTGCCCCTCCCCTGCTCACACTCTGTCTTTCTCTGTCTCAAAAATAAAGAAACATTAAAAAATTGTTTAAACACACCCCATAGGGCTGCTGTGAGCTCTGCATGGGCTAACGCGTGCTCCCAGCCGGGGAGCCTGGCCTCTAATCAACGCGGGTTTTCACCGACCAGACCTCGCACGCCATGGCTCCGCCTGGCTCCAGCCCTCCAGCCCCAATTCAGAGAAGCACCCAGAATGTTCTAGAAGAGCTTACCCCCGCTCGCCTTTTATTCTTCACGGTGTTTTTAATTTTTTTTTTTCTTGTTGCAGAAGACAAATTCCATTTCCTTGCTCCCGAGGGAAAACTAATTCCGGCAAAGGCCATTTGTCTTTGGTACCTTAAGATCTCAATAATTTACTGCAAGTTTCTTTTTATTGAAAATTATGTAGATATTATTCAGAAACACAATTTCCAACTATACGGAACACTTAAGCAGATTATACTTTAAGTGTTAATATGTATAGTGAGGATATATGCTGGAATGTGCATTTCTCAGACACATTTCTTTTTCTTCTTTTTATGACTCTCTGCCTTTGAGATCCCCAAACGTGCACGCTCAGAAGTGCTGAAGGATTAAAATATTTTCCAAATGGATATTATGCTATAAGTTATGGGTTGTTACCATTTGACTGCAATTCAAACTCATGACACTTTATATCGCTTATATGATTAATTCAGAAATGATTTGCATTTAAATGCATTTAAGGTCTTTTACTTGTGATTCCAACTGTACCTATTTTAAGCTTGGCGGAAGCACTACAGTCTCTAAAGTGTGTGGAACCCCCGGTTAGGTGGACCCAAAAAGGATTCGGATATTAATACACAGTGTAGCTTTTTCAAAGCGTTTCTGAGAACTCTCAGAACTGAGAGGTGCCCATCAGAGCACATGTGTGCACACACACACACACACACACACTCCCTCCCTCCCTCCCTCCCTCGGGAACACTTGGGAAACCCTGAAAGTTTGGAAAACACTGAAAATTATAATTGCTTCTTTAGAATTCACAGTGCACATTTAACACAGTAAAGACGTTTTAAAGACCGGCAGTTGAGAAACCTGTTTAAGCCAGTCTATTCCACGCATTTAAAAACCTAAACTTTCCAGAATGTTCTCCTAGAGGAACTATTAACCATCATAAAAAAAAAATCACACTGTGCATAATGTTGGTGGGGAAAAAAATATTAAATTAACGAGCTCGGAAAGGAGCAGTTGGCATGGGGACACCCGACGGATGTCACCCTGCTTTTCTGAGGCCACACCATCAGCCCTTCTGGAAAAACGAGTCGGGAGATACTTTGACATCCTTTCTCCATTAATGTGGTGGAAACTGGGTCCCCGTCACTTCCTCCTGTTTCCATGAGTCCATGAACTGATAAACAGATGTGGTCTATGCACACAACAGGATATTAGTCAGCCATACAGAGGGATGACACACTGATACACACAGAGGAGTCTGGAAAACATGATGCCGAGTGAAAGCCACACATAAAAGGTCGCGTGCCATGTGACTATGAACACAAAACGCCTCCAGTAGGGAAGTGCGTAGAAACAGAAAGCAGATTCCCGGGGAGTAATGGGCAAGGGGCTTCCTTAGGGGTTGGCGGAACTAGATGGTGGTGGCGGTTCTGCAACCTTGGGACTCCTCTAAGTCCCACTCACTTGTTTGGTTTAAAAGGGCTGATTTTCCATTTTGTGATCACGTCAGTTTTCTTTAAATCGTGGGAAAGAGGGAGGAGGAAGAGGGAAGAGAGAACGACAGGGCAGGACAACCCGGGTGTAAGAAGGAGGTGGAGGAGAGGAGAGAGCCAGGAGGGAGGGGCGGGTGGGGCCGAGGGGCAGACAAGATGGGGGGGACGCTGTCCTGCCATGGTCTGCAGGGCAGCATGGACAACTGATCCGAGTTGCACAATCTGAGGAAAATATAGCCCAAAGAGAGGCTCAGAACACAAGACTGGCTGTAGAGAGACGGTGGAAGAGAAGGCGGTTGTCCTGAGCGGGAATCCACAGCAGGGAAAGGTGTTGATGACCGTCGCTCAGTGACCCGCACTCAGGTCTCTGCTCCAGGGAGGGAGGCCATGACACGCACACAGCCGAACTTCCAGAGCCTTCTGAAGCTCTGTTCCCTATGTCGTGTTGTGACTTTGGGCTCCGCCTAAAGTAGACCCCCAAAGTGCGTAACGGTCAGCTTCCTGGGTCAACCCCTGCGAGCTGGCCTGGTAGAGCCTGGGTCTGTTCTGACATTGTCACACTTCATATTCATTAGTGCCTGCCACAAGCCGGGTGCTTGCACATCACGGAAGGACTAGCCAAGTGGGGTCCAGTGCAGCTTTGGGCGGTGGGGGAAGCAGCCGCTTCTGTGCCCTCCAGTGTGGGGCAGGCCCCTACGGGGGCTACGGAGTCCGGAGCTCTGGCTAGTGTAATAACGAAGCTGAGTTCTCCACTTGACTTAGTTTTAGCTCGTTATAAGTTAAATAGTCACACGGCTGGTGGCTGCTGTATGGGCCACTGCAGGTGCAGGAAATCTCGGGGGAAAATGCTACCTTTGGCATCATACAGGTCTGTGTTCATTTTAGCGTTACCTCTTTCTAGCTACGTCCTTGAAGGCAGGCTGCTTCACCTGCGGGCCTTAGTCTCCTGACTGTGAAAAGGGAGCAATGGCAGGACCTGCTTCCTAGAGCTCTGGTCAAGGTGACGTGAGGTATTGTATGATGCACGCACAGAACTGAGAGTCTCATTAGCACTTTGCTAAACATCTTCTGTGCCTTCTGGTGTTGGCAATTCATCCGGGCTTTACACGGCAGTGCTCTGAAGAAACGAGGCGTCAGAGGCGGTGTTACTGTGCTTGGGGTCATAGGACAAAGCAGAAGGCAGGAGAGTGGGGATTTATTCCCATGTGTTCCAACGTCAAGGTCCATTGGCTTGCAGTCACACTGTGTCCCTCCCCCTTGGACTCCTTGGTTGCCAAGTTCATTTCTACCAAGAGGATAAGGTGCGGACTGAGGAACAGCTCTTGTTTTTATCCATAACCTGGTTCATTCAGTATGAGCTGCTCTATTCTTTGTTGAGAAGGGATGTCTGGGAGCCGCTGAAATCCAGGGGGACACTTGTGCGTGGTGCGTAGGCTTCTGTCTCCACCATGGCCTTGGTTTCTTGCCTAGGTTGGATCCAGGTAGGCTCTGGGCTGGACTGGACATGACCCTGGTCTGTGTCCTCTCAACCACCTGCAAGTTCTGACTGAGTCCAATCTTCCAGACACACTGTTGATTCAACCAATCGACGTGTGTTTTGAGACGTTGAACATCCCCTTCTGAACACTTTCTTCTTCATTCTGTACAAAGCTGTCTCCAAATCCTAGCGAACTGGGTCTAACCTAGATAGAGGCAAGACAGACTTCTTTTTCTAGCCGTGGTTGTGAGGGACATGCATCCCGCTGTCCTCACCTCTGAACTAAGGGCAGAGTTGGGGCCGGAATGAATCTCTTCCTGAGAGCTGAGAGGTGAATCGGCCTCGGCACCACGTCCGCTTGTGCTGTTGGCCGCATCTCAGTCACACTCGCCAGGAAAGCTTAAGAAGCCGAGAATCAGGGCTGATCCTTCACCACCCTCCCTAATACGGCGCCTGCCTTGTCACGCTGGCTGTTTAACAGCCCTGACCACGTCGTTCTTAAGAGAAACGGAGTGAGGTTTCATTAACGGGAGATCGGCGGTAGCTCGGGTGTAAGTTATCGTTGCAGAGCGCGAGCCGCCGGGTTAGGTGCTCAAGTTGGAAATAAAAAAGATGAATGGGAGGAGGCAGTGAAGTTAGTGCTTCCCGCCTGGATGCTTTGCCACCAGGACGCCAGGGAAGAGGGGAAGCCCTTTCCAAACGCAGAGTGGCTACCAAAAGCCATTAATATCTTTAAATCTGAAAAAGACCCACGTACTCCGGGAAGATTCACCTGCCTCCCAACACCGTGACCCCGGAATGGCCCTCTTTTGTTCCCCACCAAGCTGGGGCCATCACACCGGCTGGCTCTGTGTAGCCGCATGTAACTGTAAGCCTTTCCCAGAGGTTCCGGGGTCCCCAGCACGTCAAGAATGCAGAAAGGCATGGCATCGTTACGGCCACCGACTTCTTCGACTGCGTCTGCGTGTTCTGAAGTGTGCTTCTCCCCACCTGCCCCGCTCATTCACTCGTTCACGCACTCAACTCACCAGATGGCTCCTGCCACCTGTCAGGTGCTGTTCAGGGCACGGAGCGATGGCCCAGAGTTCTGCTTTTGGGGAACTTACAGCACGAGAGCAGGCAGGTGATGACAAATGCCCTGAGTAACATTAGACAGGGCGAGGGGATGATAAAAGCAAGGGTAAGCGACATCCTATTTCACACGGCATAGTCCAGGCCGGCCTCTGAGAAGAGGAGACAGTGAAGGAGAGGCCTGATGAAAGAGAAGGCTGTGAGCCATGCAGAAGTCTGCATGGAAAGAGAGCCACCCAGGTGAGCAGCCAGCCAGACGGGGGGCAGGCAGTGCCACAAAAGACAGGATCCTGCCACCTGGGAAGGAGCTCGGGGCAACTCCTAGGGAAAGATTCTTAGCTTTTGCTGAGGTGACCTCAATTCTCTCCCCAAGGCCTGGACCCATTTCAACAGCCCTGACAGCAAGTGCAAAGGCCCTGGGGCAGAAGTGAGCTTAAGATGCTTGAGGAAGCAGGAGGGGGAGGAAGGGGATCACGCAAACCTTACAGGCCTCTGTGTGGACTTCGCTTCTGTGTGGAATGGGAAACATTGTCGGTTTTGAGCATTCTCGTCTCTCACCAGAATCACGGCAGGGCTGTGGCAAATAGGCTGGAGGCGGCTGCTGTGGGCGCAGAAAGCCAGGCAGCAGGCTGCAGGCTACGGTGATAAGCAGGTGAGAGAGGGTGGGTTTGGGTCAAAGCAGCCAGTTGGAGGTGATAAGGGGCTGGACGTGACATGTGTCTAGAGGAAAGCGACGTCAGTGGATTAAATGTAGGATGTGAGAAAAAGAGGCCTGGAGGGCGCTTAGAAGTCAAAAGGCGGGACAGATTGCCACTCAGGTGCCACTGAGGTGGGGTGATCGGGGGGAGCAGGTGCCCAGAGGAAGCCTGTGTCGTGTGCAGACGCCGTTAGACAGATGGGCAGGTCGTCCTCTGGGGCTAAAGGGTGTCCTCCAAAATTTTCTGAATCACAGTCAAAGTAAATAAACTCAAACCCAGTTTTTCTAAGTCAGACGTGTCTGGAGGAGGTGAATGGCCCCGTTGGGCTGGGCAGGGCTTCTAGGGGGACGCACAGCCCTGCAGAGCAAGCCTGTGCACAGCGGCCGCAGGCTCCACGGGGCTTCATGGGATGAGACACGTCAGTCCCAGGGGCGACCCTGGGAGGAGCCCAGAAGGTGTGTCGGGGAACCGTCTTCTTGGAGACCCGATTAGTCAGCTTGGGCCACCATCACAACGTGCCACCGCTGGCACTCACACCACAGAAATTTACTGTCACCTTTCTGGAGGCCAGAAGTCCAAGATCAAGGTGTTGGGAGGGCTGGCTTCTCCCCAGGTGTCTCCCTTGCCTTGCGGACGGCTGTCTCCCCCTGAGACCTCCCCGGCCTCTCCTCTCTGTGTGGGCCGTGGTGCAGCACTGAGGAAACTGAGGCACGGAGAGGCATCACATGGCTTACACAAGACACAGTTAGTAATCGGCGGAGCCCTGTCCTGGGCAAGCTGGGGCACAAGGTCCCCATACTTACGTGAAGTCCGTATTGGAGATCCCAGCCCCAGTGAAAGTGAAGTTTTATTGCAATAAGAAATCTATCGAACAAACACTTTATCCCAACCGTTGCCTTAGATTTAGGGTTTCTTTTAATTTTTTTTTGGAAATATAGCATCTTCCTCATTAATATGAACCCCTTTGCCAGCATCGTGGAAAAGGCCTTCATGGACCTGCCCAGTTCTCATCCACAGAACTGCAGCATCCGAAGCCCGTGCACACGTCTGCCCCTGAAATTAGAAACACACATAAGTGCCAAGCCTTCTGCTGGGCGAAGGTGTATTGACCATTCTTTCCTTCTGCATCTATTTGTTCTTTCCTGCTGACTTCTCTGTCTGTATTTTCGTCTACAGCTCTGTCTTTACTGATAGTGTTTGTTTTAGATTTGTGAGCTGCGAGGGGGCTGAGGCAGCGCGCTTCAGAGGCGCCCCTCCGTGTCGGCACAGCACTTTGTAAATAAAGACCCAATAATTCATTCCACAAACAGGAGTGCGGGTGAAGCGGGCGTGTGGCTGGTGTGCAAGGCTGTGGCCTCAGGGAGGCCTGTGTCCCCAGAATTCCACTGTTAGTGACAACAGCGTTGGGATGCCAGTCTGACAGAGCCCTGTACGGTCTTCTCCGCCAGGACCTGTACTCTGTGTTTGACACGCATTCTCTTGGTTAACCTGGGCTTCTGCGCAGTGTTTCCCAAAGTGTGTTCCTCAGAACGCTCTTTCTGGAAAAGTGTTGCTAGATGCTGTATGTTAGGGGTCCCCGAGACCACCCCTAGTTTTGGCAGTTCTCAGAAAGAACTTACGGACTCAGCATGTGGTCCTTCTCCAAGAAAGGATCCCAAGCAAAATCAGCATCAGAAAAAGGTGCCTGGGGCCACGTTCAGAGGCAACCAGGTGTGAGCTGCAGGGAGCACCCTTCCTTAAGGGAGTCCCCTACCTAAAGCAGTCATTCCCCCAACATCCCCTGGGGAGGGCACTGGAGACTAAGCGCCCAGGGATTCTATTGAGGGCTGGTCACACAGGCGTCCTCCACCGAGCAGGTGGCAGGATTGCAGACTTCCAGAAGGCAAGCAGGTATCAGCATAAACTGTACAGTGTTGCACAAACAGGGTAGGCACAGTGAGCCGCTCAAATCAGCTAGGAAGTGGTGAGAACCCTCCCCCAATCCCGGTTCCGGATGCCAGGCAAGCGCCAGCCTTGGAAGTGGACCTTCGGAGCGACAGCTGACTCAGACCGGCGGTGCTGGCTCTTCCCTGCACACTGTCAATTAAGCCGGTTTTCTTTTCCTGTGAATTCTAGTAGCACGGCCTTACCGGACCAGGGGCAGCCCCCGCCGGCCCCCAGCAGAGCATCTCAGAAGACATTTGCTTTGTAGGAAATGACCCCAGAAGTTCTGGCGGGGAGATGGTACCAGTCTCATTAAACTTAAAGTCGAACACTGGAGAAAATCCATTGCAGGAAAAGACGATTTTAAAATGTATGATTTATCTTTTACTTGACACTTGAGCACCGACAGATAATTGTCAATTTAAGTAACGTCTCAGACGTCGCTCAGAGGTACTAAGAGAGAAAAGTGCAGAAGCTGATCTGGCCTCCTTGGCGCGTAAAACCTGAGAAACCCATCCAGACTTAGAATTGTTACTTGCGGTCTTTACAAGGCTGGGCGAAATGAGTCAGGCGGAGGAGGGCGAATACCATACATTGTCACGCATGGGTCTAACAGGAGAAACCTAACAGGGGACCATGGGGAGGGGAGGGGGGGGAAAAGATTTAGAGAGAGGGAGGGAGGCAAACAACAAGAGACTCTTGAATACTGAAAACAAACTGAGGGCTGAAGAGGGAGGGGGGAAGGGGAAGGGAAGGTGATGGTCATGGAAGAGGGCACTTATGGGGAAGAGCACTGGGTGTTATATGGAAGCCAACTTGGTAATAAACTATAAATAAATAAATAAATAAATAAATAAATAATAACCTATCCTCATGGAGCCCTCGGTTAACTAAATAATCCGCCTTCTCACTTGAAATGTAAATTCAAATAGTTTCTCCCTGCAAGTGACATTAACCAGGGTGAGATCTTGAGCTTTGAAATTTAATTTAAATGTGTTTTCAGCATATTAAAAAGCCTAATAGAATTCGTGTGTCTTGTATCACTGGTAGGTTTTTTTTTTGCCTAAGTCTGAATTAGCTGTTATTTATTGTTACAATCAAGATTCTAGAATAGGCTTTTATTTAGTCCAGCGTCTGGACTGGAATTTATTCGTTCTCCAGATGCATGAGCTTTGGAATAATTGATAAAACAGGAATCTGATTTGCACCGACGTTTTCCAAGAGGGAGCTTTAAAAATTCACTCGTGGGAAATTTTTATGTGAAATCTTGAAAAGGACACAGTATTTCTGTTGGTAAATTACTGTTTTTGCCGTTGGAGCGGTAGATGCTTATTTTCTTCCTCGACTTCTTCCATCTGGATGTGTAACCACATGCCCAGTCTTACCCTCCTCAGTGGCTTCGCTTTGACTTTCTGCTTTGCCAACTTCTGCCTTCCCTGAGATTCTGTAACTTCTTCCTCCGACCCTTGGCCTGACTTCTTCCTCTGCACACTTCTCCATGGCTCATCCATCCCCATTTGTCTTTGGTGTTGTTTTGCTTCAGGAATGTGTACTTTTTGGAAAGCAATCACTAATTCCTACTGGCTTCATCTGTGAAGTTCATCTTCCCTGGTTCTCCATTCAGCATCACGTTCCCAGTTGTGATTTCCACTGTGGCTCCTCTGACCAGGTGACACGCTCCCTTTTGGCTCTGAGACACCTGTTGCTAGTCTTCTGCAGTGTTGCCGCCAGAGTCCGAACCCTGGATCTGATTATTTCCTGGCTTCAGCCACCAGTACTTCTTGTCAGCTTTAGAAGAAGTTGACCAGAAGTGTCGATGGCACATAGATGGGACACACTCTCCTCCCTCTCCTTCCTTCTTCAATTCTCCTTCCCTTCACCTCCAGTCCTTCTAGAACCTGTTTCTGTTCCTGCCACGATGACCTGTTTGTCCTTTCTTTAATATCACTGGCTGCCTCAGGGCCTTTGCACATCCATCTCTAATGGGTATTGGAATGGCTTCCGCATTCTGGTGATGATTGGCGTGAACCAGGAGGGACGCCTGGTTTGATTCAGGGGAGGGGTGCAGATGGATGTAGGAGTGTTTGAGTGGGTCTTACGCTCTGGAGGGTGGATCTCAGGAATTTTAGAAGTGGAGATTGTTTGATCTACGCCATCCCAGAAAGGAGGGGAGAAGCAGTTCACAGATTTGACAGTAGCGAAGGGAGATACGGGGTTCTGGAAGGTCGTTTCATTTCAGCCCACTTGTGGGCTGAGCCTGTGGATACATCTTCTGTACCAGATATAATTAACTCGGACACTCGGAGGGAATAAGCTTCCAGATGGGAAATTGGCTGAGTTGTAAAGAGCCAGAAACGGTAAATAGCAGATTCGGTGAGGGGCTGACTTGGGTGTGCTCTGGCGTGCCCATACCCCACTCTGTATCATGTTTCAGTCACTGTCCTTTCTGTTACAGTCCGGACCTTTTGAGGATAAAGCCCATGGCTGTCATCATTTTTATTAAACAGAAAAAACAGACACAGTGTTTGGCATATTGCCTACAAAACATCCATTAAACATGCACGTTATTCACATGTGGGCGTCTCTCCACCGCCACCTCGCATTAAATCACCTTTAACTATTGGCTTATTGTTCAAGTTCCCCTGGACTTACTTTTGGGTTTTCCATGAAGACCAGGGGAAGAAACATGAGAAGGTATCATCTGCGTCATTTTCAACAATTTGGTTTACTCTGAATTTAATCTTCAAACAGAAATTGTCTCTCCCCCTCCGTGGGGTGCACCCCACCCAAAATTCCAAATCCTTTGAATAGACACACCAAACAAAGCGTTCATATGGAATCCAGAAATCAAGAGCCTCCATGTGCCCCCTGAATATCACCTCGGGAGTCACAGCAAATAAAAACATGCTTCTAAAGGACAGATGAGTCTTAACGACAGCTTCTGCTCTTTAAATGTCACCCATGCATTGGGATCCTGTGTTCTGCTGTTTCCATGGCTCCGTTTCAGAAGTCCAAGGGACACCGGGCTGCTGGGCAGTGTGGGGAGGCCAGGTGCATTTGGAAGGCAGGGCTGATGATTTCTGAGGGGCCCCCCGCCCTGCCCTGGTCCGTGGGGTGCTCATGAGCCCTGTGAGAACGCACTGGCTTTGTCCTGCTCTCAGCCCCAGGGCTCCCATCAGCATGGACTGGGGCAAGGAGACTTGCAAGAAGGGACAGAAAGAGGAGACGGGAAGGGACAGAACGATGTGCGTGTGTTTGCCCGTGGGTGAGAAGGAGAGAGGACAGGGGAGACATCAAAATGCTAAGCTCTGGAGCCGCATTCTTCGGGAGCGGATGTCTGTCGCCTTGTGGCCATGTGCTCCCAGCAGCTGATGGGGACTCCCCCCTCCCTGACGCCTCGCGCCCGATGGAAAGCACTGGAATGTGCAGGTGTAATCGGAGCACACTGAAACTTGCTTCACAAATGTAACCTCAAACCAAAGTAGACTAAAGTCTCATCAACAGGTTGGCTGTTGAAGAGAATGGATACAATGTAGCAAATCTCTTCTCTTTTGGGCTCCATGATACTCACTCTCCAGGTTCCCTTTCTGGCTCTCAGACTTTCCCACAAAATCAATCGTTAACTTCCATCCCTCTAATCTTAAATGGAGACTTCCCTAAGCGTCTTTTGTTTTCTCTCTCTCTCTCTCTCTCTCTCTCTCTCTTTCTCTCTCTCTCTCTCTCTCTCTCTCTTTCTTTTCTTTTCTTTTTTCTTTTCTTTCTTTTTAACTACTTCTGTTTCTTCCAGTCTTCACCAAACCCACAGTCTCACTACCCATACTGTAAGCAGGGAGCCCCCTTGTCCTGCCTGGGGCTCTCTCCTCAGACCCAGCATGATGGACTGCCCACGTGGGTCACCCCGAGATGAACTTTTGCACCTTCTCCTTGGTGTGTCCCAGAACTGCAACATGGATCGTGTGCCTTTTAATTCTGGCAGAATCTGCTTGTCTTTCATCCTCTGAGTCCATTAATCCCTCACCCATCTCTTTGTCCTCAATGTCTGACTTGGAAATTGAAGTCTCTCCATGACCCTTAAGAGTGGTTTTGGGTAGGGGAAAAATGTAGTTTCCCATCTAGGTTCCTCAGGGATATCCCCAGAGCTTTACCCATAACACACCAAGAGTTCGGTGCTTAGACCTTGACCTTAGCTTTCCTAGAGTGAGTCCCAGAACACGATTCTCTTTGGCAAAAGACGTGTTACACAGAACCTGTTTTTGAAATTCATCAACCAGACAAAGGAGAGGCTATTGTGTCCTTAAACCCATGGTTGGTGGGCGGAGCCTACCAGCTCTCCTCCTCCAAGTCCAAGTTCCCCGTTGATAGCTCAATGTCAGCCATTATAGGAATGTTTCCACCATGGGAACAGGAAGCCGTGTTCAGAGAGCTGGTTCTGTTAAGCCTCTAGCAGCATAGACAGCCCTGCCCCTCCCAAACTTACCATGTTCAGTGCAGGTACTCAGGACACTAACTTTCTCTGTTGAGGCATTCCATTCGAGCCTCACTGATTTATCTCCTATAATCTTTGTCAAGACCTCTTAAGGCAGGTGCCATCCATACAGCCAGTGTACAGGTGAAGCAGATGGCCACTCAAAGTGGTAAATCAAACAAATCCCAGGAAAAACCAAGACTCAACACAGCATGGCTGAGGATGTCTATCAGTCTCTAAATAATGTATATCCTGAGATGCTGCTGCTGGGGATGATGATGAACCGGGCTTGACAAATAGCATTTGGACACTTGGAAATTAGTGTTAGGGATTACACACACACACACACACACACACACACACACACACACACACACACACATACTTTGGACCTGAAAGCAGTTCCAGTCTCCTGTTTGGATGAGAATTTCCCAATAAAAGATCCACATCTGTTAACATCATAACTACAGGTTCTTTCCATAAACGCTTGGCTACCAAGCCCCTAAAACAGCACTGTCACTGACCAACCAAGTAGTTGTTTCTTTCTTATAGGGACATGACAAGGAGGCTGTAAGGTTAAAATCGGCGGAGTAAAAAAGTTACAAGACCAAGAGACTAGGGAAAAGAGATCAGAGCACCTTTGATTACAGAGTCAGAAATAAATGTAAAGGCCTTTATTGGGAGCGCTCTGGGGCCGGGTTCCCTGGTCCAGACAGGATGGGCCCGGTACGGGAGGGCAAGGTGTTTTATGGGTGTAAGAGTTCCGGGTTTGGTCTCGGGTGGGCAGATTGCCACGTAAGGGCATTTTTGGGCTGTGGCGGGGTGAGATGGGTTGCCTCCTTATGGGGGGGGAGGGGTGAGAGGAAGCTGGAGCGTCATGATTGGCTGTTTACAAACGGCCCAGGACATTCCAGATCTGCGGGTGGGGGTTGTCGGTGCACGGAGCTATCCCCCGACCCACAGCAAAGTGGCCGCCCAGTCACCATCTTAAGGTAACTCTTACAGAGGCAAGAGGGGCGGATGACCCAGCTCTCTGAGACCTTTAATAACAAGCCTTGTAGCCTAATGGCTGGAGCCATGGGGCATTAGACGCTTAGTCATTGTGAACTATCACGATGTTTAAGATGAGTGCTTATAGTCTAGGTTAGCTTTTTCCTAAAGCTGAAGATATGTCAGGAGGTGAGTTACCTGTCTCTGGGGTCCAAATCGAGAGGCCACGCTCTGAGATGGAGGTGGCCGGGTTGGGGAACAGAGACCCTGTCTCCCCTCCGTGGAGCAGGAGAACACTTCGGTACCATCCGGGCACTGCTCGAGGTTGCCTGGCCGGGACACAGAGCTGGGGCCATCTAACATGTAGACCCAGAGTGTATCCTCTGTCTGTCCCTACAAAGACCCTCAGAGGCGGGGCGCACCCTGCATGAACACCCATTGCAGGTGCGGGTGGAGGTTAAGCTCTGATAATGCCCCAGCTTTTCCTATTTGCCCCTTCCCATCCTACGCCCCCGTGCCAAGCGGGCACATGAACCAGCCTCCCCTCCCCAAGTATATTTTTATTTCAGGATAAGAGTGACATTTTTTAAATGTGAAGAGAAAGTTTTAATTTCTCTTGATGTGTTTGCTCCATCTTTAAGCAAGTATTTATTAGGATATTACGGTTAATATAATCATGCCCATAACTTCCTAATGAATGCAAATGGGGAAATAAGGTTTTATCAAGCAAGGACGATCATCTTAAAACCGTTATAAACTTGTGTTTATGGAAAACATTTTAGGAGCGCACCTGTTTTTTAAAGCAAATCCCATCATCCTTTCTTGTGCTAAAGACCGTGAGAGACTTAGGCTGAGCCGAATCAGGTGCCACAAGCCATAGTGTGACGTAACCGAGTGTAGGTGTCATCCCAGCCACAGGGGGGTTTGAGCACATTGACTAAGGCTCAGCCCAACTGCAGGTGGATGGGGGATGGGGGGATTACCCCCCAGGGGACATTTGGCAACATCTGGAGACATTTTGATCATCATGAATGGCAGGGGGAACTCTACTAGCTTCTAACATAAAGGAACACTGCTCAGCATCTCGGGGTACGCAGGACAGCGCCCCCCACGCCCCAGGAAAGAATTACCTAGTCTCTAAAGTCCACAGCACCAGGCGTAACAAGTTGTGATTAAGACAACGGGCTCAAGAGGCGTGATGGCTTTGTATCCCAATCCTGTCTGACTTTGGGCAGGCGCCCGCAGCTGTCTGAGCTTCTGGGTCCTGATTTTCAACATGGGTCTGATCACCAGAGCTCGCTCACAGGGTGCGGGATCCTCAGCTCGGCTCCTGACCCAGAGAGGAGGCCTCAGGAGAGAAGACAACTGTCTCACTTTTGCTGTCGTCATCTTCTTCCTCAAAATAAAATCACTGGGGAAAAGTTTAAAACCAAGGTGAAATTCCATCTTTAAAAGTTGCTTTTTTTTAAATCAAATTTTTCCAAACTGGAATCTTTCCCTATCTCGTGATTCTTTATTTTTATTTATTTTTAATATTTAACATATTTAGTTTTTAATTTCAATTTTAGTTAACATACAGTGCAGTATTGGTTTCAGGAGCAGAATTCAGTAGTTCATCCTTTACGTACAACACCCAGTGCCCATCACAAGTGCCCTCCTTAGTACCCATCACCCAGCCCACCTCCCTCCATCATTCCTGTTTGTTCTCTATCATTAAGAGGCTCTTGTGGTTTGTTTCCCTCTTCCCCCCCCCCATTTCCCATATGTTCATCTCTTTTGTTTCTTAAATTCCACATACAACTGAAATTGTATTGTGGTTGTCTTTTTTTCTCTGATGGAGTAATTTTGCTTAGTATAATACATTTTAGTTTCATCCACATCATTGCAGATGGCAAGATTTCATGGGTTTTTTGATGGCTGAGTAATATTCCCTCACACACACACACACACACACACACACACACACATACACACACACACACCACATCTTCTTTATCCGTTCGTCAGTTGATACATACCTGGGCTGTCTCCATAACTTGGCTATGGCTGATAATGCTACTATAAACATTGTTAAAATGTCTATACTACCCCCCGCAGTCTACATGGTTAATACAATCAAAGTACCACCAGCATCCCTCTCAGAGCTAGATCAATCCTAAAATGTGTATGGAACCAGAAAAGACCCCAAAGAGCCAGAGAACTCCAGAAAAACAAAAACAAAAAACCAAAGGCATCGCAATTCCAGATTTCAAGTTCTCTCACAAAGCTGTGTGACACTATGGTGCTGGCACAAAACAGACACACAGATCAATGGGACAGAACAGAAAGCCCACAAGATGGACCCACAACTACATGGTCAACTCATCTTTGACAAAACAAGAAAGAACATCCAGCAGAATAAAAAGACCGTCTCGTCAACAAACGGCGCTGAAAGAATTGGACAGCGACCTGCAGAAGAATGAACGTGCACCACTTCCTCACACCATACACAAGAATAATTTCAAACTGGAAGAAAGACCTAAACGTGAGACAGGAAACCATCAAAATCCTAGAGGAGAACACGGGCGGCAGCCTCTGTGAGAGCTCATGATTCTTTCAAAGGCTTCCCATGTGCCTGTGGTTTGGAGGGGGACTTGCTCTCTGCTGCCTGGGCGGGGCATCCAGCAGCATGCGCCTGAGACAGCTCGTTCTTCTGGGTTCTGCACATGAGAGCTCTCAGTGTCCCGTGACTATGGCCCCAGAAAGCGCCTTATCCACCTGCACTTCTCACCAGTTGTGATCAAAGCAAGAGAAAGCTGTGTGGCACACTGAGAGACCCACGCACACCACAAATGCCTACACAGTTCCTCGTAAGGCAGGTGGGGGCATGAGAGGCAGAGCTGAATTGATGACATCGGGGAGCTGCCGACCCGCGGGCTCCCTAACCCTTCAGGGGACTTCACAAGCCACATTGCGTTTTCAGATGCCATTTTGCCATCCTCTGACAGAGGAGGCTGCTGCTATGCTCCAAATACCCTTAATTAAGATCCCGGGACGTGCATGGATCAGGGCCTGGCACACAGTAGGTGCTCTGAGTATTAGCTATTGCTACGACTGTTATTTCCACTTAGACGTGCCGTTATGACACACAGCTGTCCATGCGCGTGCGCAGGCACGTCTGTGTAAGAGATTCACGTATTTGGAAAGCCAAGGGCACTCTGCAGTTTGCACGGTGTGCTCACCCACAGGAACACATAGTGCATGCACAGAATAGAATGTGACGCTCCCCAACCTTTCTCATAATAACAAGTGCTCAGAATCAATCCGTGGATGGAGCCAGCCCGCTGAGGCCAACAGAAAGAGTGGCTTTGGGTCTGGTCAGAGTTTCTGACACAAGGAGGGGTCCCTCAGTGTTCCCTTGACTGGGTGGAGGCAGGAGAGTTAGAACTCTGAAGCGAGGCAGGGAGCTGATCGCCTCTGCTGCTCCATTATTAGTCATGTCATCTACACAGGTTACATTTCTTCCTCGAGTCTTGGCCTCCCCGGCCGGTGGATGGGGGCTGCAGCCAGGTCACTGAGCTGATGGATGATACACGAGAAACTGCGTAGCTCACTGCCGGACCCAGTGGTCCCGCGACTTGGCACAGAGTTGGGGGCTTATGGTGCCAGGGTCCTCTTGAAAGACTCTTGATCTAAGAATCCAGAATCCTTTTGATAGCGTGTCTTGGGCTCTCCCTCCTCCCTCACCACGAGCAGCCGGTAGCACTCACTGGCCACATTTCCCCCTTTTCTGTTGGCTGACAAGACACGCAGGGTCAGAGCGGTGGCTCAAGAGCAGTTGCACCCGAGGACGACATGTAACGACAGTCTTCTCTCCTTTTCTCTTTTCTCTGGTCGTTCTTTGTGGTGACTTGTAATCCCACACTACTGTGCTTAGTGATGCCACCTTTTCGAATCCGGTGAGGATTGATAGAGGGTATAAACACATTTTTAAAAAACCCAAACCTTGAATCTGTTCAAGAGTTCTCCAGGATTTTGCTTGGTTTCTTTGTGTTTCTTTCAATTCGAGACCAACTGTAAGTGACTCACCCAACTTCTCTTTCTGGCTGACTGTAACTATAAAGATAACGGATTCCTCTACCAAGTCTAATAGGATCAATTAAATGCCTTGTAAAACCGTCCGGGTGAGATGCTAGAACTCTTCTGTCCGAAAGCAAGAGGCCAGCTCTGTCTTGTTTCCCGTGGGATTTTTTTTCAGCTGATCACCGTGTTCCTTGTGGTTTTCATAGCCTCTTTGCCCAAGGTGTCCGTGACAGATGGCTCATGAAGCAGCAGGAATGCACAAAACCACTTGCTATTATTTTTAATAAAAAATACTGACTATGGATGAAACTGACTAATGAAAAGATTGAGGATTCAGTCCTGGAAACTAATTGTGCCGAATCCGGGCACATTTGCGACTTGCTCAGCATGGTCTGTGGGGCCATGGCGGTGGTGGGCTTTGCCATTAAAAAGAGAAATGGAGAGATGCCCCAAGCAGCGGACCTCCACCCTTTTCCCAGCTTGAAACTAGGGTTGGTTGCAAGGTGGGTATTTATATTTGCATCAGAAAATTGGGAAGGCATGCAGAAAATGGCTTTCCCACAGATAAAGACAATTAAGGCTTTTAAATGTTGGAAAATGTCTTCACGAGCATATTCAGTGGTTTGGCATTGGTGCCACATGAGAAAGTCCCCGCCATCACGTTCAGCCAAGAATGGCTCACGTGTCCTGCAGACTTCATTACCGCCCTGCTCCAGCTTGGCTCCTTCCGCAAGGCTGTCCTGGGCCAGATGTCAATGATTTATTTAACTCTTGAAAATCACCTTACTTGGTGTCTAGACTCATTGCTTTCCTGGTTTAACAGCAAGATGAGTATGAAAATCTGGGACGACTTTGTGATATTTTCATATTTGTAATAAAGGGGCCCCGTGGTACGAACAGGACTAGGCTCAATGGCCAGCTCTACCTGTGCCTGGTTGAGCAAGCTACATAGCTCTTTGCATCTCCTTGTCCATAAAATGGGATTGGCTCCTAATTCGTGTGGCTGTTCTGAAGATGACACAAGACAGTGTCAGTAAAATACCTCACAATGTGCTTGGCACACAGTAGGCATCGGAAAAGGGAAGCTGGTGGCCGATTGCAGTCAGACCTGGAAGGATTTCATATAAACCCACCCTTTTATGGCTGTTAAACAGGTGTATATAAATTAGCTTAGCGTAAGTAATTTCTTAAAAGATCGTAAGTACATATTTATGAGGAATTGATTCTTTGAGGTTATCAGGGCCCATGGATACTCTCATTTTTAAGTATTGCCTACTCAGAGCTATTCCAGGCCATAAGGACATTAAGGATATCTTTCAAAACATTAAAAAATACATTTATAGCAGGTCACCTAGGTGGCTCAATTGGTTAAGAGTCCGACTCTTGATTTCAGCTTGGGTCCTGGTCTCATAGTTCATGGGTTCGAGCCTTGCATCTGGCTCTGTGCTGAGCATGGAGCCTCCTTGGGACTCTCTCTCTCCCTCCCTCTCTCTCTCTCTCTCTCTCTCTCTCTGTCTCTCTGCCCCGCCCCTCCCCCTCAAATACATAAACTTAAAAAAAATTAAAAAAATATTTATAGCAGCTGCAATGAAGGGACCATGGTCGCAGGCATCGGGCTGTTCCGAGTCCCTCCTGAGCCCCTCGGAGATCTGCGGCCTGGCCCCATCCTTGGAATCTGTGGTGGGTTCGGATGTCAGCCGTGCTCATGACTTTTCCTCTCTCCCGTGAGTATTTATTGCTCACCTGCTGCATACGTCTCAGGGACTGGAGGCTGTGTGTTGTGGGGGACGGTAGGCAAAGGTAGTTGACCTGGGGCTTACTGTGCAGTAAAAAGGCAAACAAGTAATAAGTGACGACTGCTTTTGAAGGAATGCAAATGTGGGAGGAGGAGAGCTCGCCCGCAGAAGCGGTGCGCAACCCTTCTTCCAGGAGGGTGAGTGGGAGTTAGCCAAACAAAGAAAGTAGAGTTTCGTAGACAAAGGAGCAGAATGTGTGAAGGTTTAAGAGAGAAAGCCTTGGTTTGTTTGACAAATTCAAGGAAGCCCCATATGGCTTCTGCCTAGGTAGAATTTATCTGTACTTTCTTGTTTACTAAAAGTGAAATGACATGATACAGAATATAAGGGGTGTTCAAGCTGATGCCAAAGGCCAAAGGTCAGGGATACTAGCCTCTCTCCAGACCCTCCAGCTTTTGGCTCCATGCTTTGTCCCCATCCGCCCCTGTTCTCCACATTGGGTCCATGACCCAACAAGTTTGATGAAAGAAACCAAGGGAAGGTACTTCCGTGGATCTGCTGGGAAGAGCATCCAGGGACCACACACCAGCAACGATGACCATGTGAAAGATTAATTTTTTCCTACTCTTGATCAAATGTATGAGGTGAGAGATTAAACCCGGCCTTTCCACCCAAGCACAAATCCATGCTTGTTTTGAGGCTATTTTTTACTTATACAGTGAATTCTACTAATAGTGTTCATTAAGATGAGCGAAGACATTGATTTATCCAAAAAGCATAGCTTTGCAGCAGTGTAGCTAAAGTCTGACTGTAAAGCAAACCATTTTCACTGCTAATATCTTCTGCTCAAGAGCCAACAGAGGTGGATCTTATTTGAAGTTGCAGCACCCTATTGAAAATGGCCTACTTTAACATCCCGGTTCCTGATTATTAGGATGAAACGTCTTTAAAAAATTAGACTCCACCCTAGCCAGCCAGCTTTAGTGGGTGCGTTAGGGAGAACAATGCCAGTGACGCCTTAGCGCTGAAAATAGTGCTTCTGTTCATCAAGACAAGAGAAGGGCCATCGGGAAGGCGCTGGAGCCCAGCGTTCCATCCGAAGTGTGGCTTTCAGGAGCTGAGTGTGCACTGAGGACCACCGACACGTCTCCGATGTGACCAACATGCCGGTGCCGGGGACCATTAACAGAACCAGGGTGCCAAACCCATGAACGCAGAACAGAGGATCTGCCATTGAGAGACATTAATTTAACATGACACCAACCAGGGTGTTTATATGTGCTCATTGTGGTGTCAGACATTCTGTTCTAAGTGAGTTAATTAAAAGTTAATGGCATAGAGCACATCACGATGCTATAAATGACAGGCATGTGACTGGTCCTCATACCCTCTTGTTGGAATAAATCTTTCAGTCACCGTCAAATTCCACTTCTAAGAGATTCATTCCACATCACTGCCTCTCCTTCTCCCTTTGAAGAAGGTGAGGGCTGTTCTATTTGATATGTAAACAAAGGGAGCCAGAAAAGATAAAAGGAGGCTCCTGTGCAGTGTCACAAATACCTCCCATAACTGCCAGCCGTGTCATTAGTGGCTTGGTGGGAAGTGTGGGATGGGGAGCATGTCCTCTGAGGGTGGCCCTGCTCTGATCTGGAGACGCAGATGCCTGCTGGGGGCAGCGTGAGGGTGACAGGATGGACGGACGGGACAGTGGTGAAGAGGACAAGGTTTGAATCGGGTTGGTGGCAATGCCACTTAGCCTCGCTGAGCTTGGCTTCTCTTTGTGCCTTGGGATAATGTGAGCACCCAGCACCCAAGTCACTGGCTGCTTCTCCCAATGAAACGCGAAAATCGCTAAAAAGTATTGGCAGCATGATGGGTGTAGAGTGAGCCTGGGGTACAAAGGCCTGGGGACATGGAGTGGAGAGGGGTCTTCTGTGCATGGGAAACAGAATCCTCAGGCCCCACTGAACTGTGCCTTCTGCCCTTGTGTGGACAGCGAGTGGAGGTCTGTGTATTACTTTTGACCAAATTGAGGTGTTTCATCAAGTTGGGTTCCAGATGCCTCTAAAAAAGGGGGGTGTGCAACATATCATTACACTCACAGGCCAGGTAGAGAGTATTTGAAAATCATTCACAGAGGGGCACCTGGGTGACTCAGTCGGTTAAGTGTCCAACTTCGGCTCAGGTCACGATCTCACGGTTTGTGGGTTCAAGCCCCGCATTAGGCTCTGTGCTGACAGCTCAGAGCCTGGAGCCTGCTTCAGATTCTGTGTCTCCCTCTCTCTCTCTGCTCCTCCCTGACTCACGCTCTGTCTCTGGCTCTCAAAAATGAATAAACGTTAAAAAAAATTATTCACAGAAAACAGGCAAAGTCCATTACAAAAGATGTCAGTCTTGAATCCTGACTAAGAAGACTCACTCTGGTTGGGTTTCAAACTTGACCCCAGGCCTCCAGGGTGGAGGACAAGAGAAAACCCAGAAGCTAACTTAGTTCCTGCACCTCATGAACTGCAAACCAGAGCATGTATGCCAAGGACAGAGGCAAACTTCTTTGGGGTCTAAATTCTGAGAAGAATCTGTGATGTGTCATCGGGGAATTCAACGAACATAGTTCTTGAATAATGTTAACAGTTAAGAGATGAAGAAATGAAACAATTCCTCTATAGTTCTTTCTTGGAACAGCTCTTGGTGAAGATCAAAGATGATGACTTTCAGACTTTTCTGATAGAGCCTCACAGTAAAGAATTAGGTTTTACATCACAACCCAGCACCCCCAACACACACACACACACACACACACACACACACACAAAGTTTCACAAGTAATACTATCTTTACAATAGGTGGTATTCACTTTCTAGTTTCTATTCTACTGTCTCTTGTTATTGAAAATGATGGCCATGACCTATAAATTGATTTCATGATCTGGAAAATGAATTGTGACACTCAGTTTTAAAAACACTGAGCCAAGGTGTTAGGTAAGAACATATTTCTACAAAAGTGCTTTCACAGAGGGGTGGGGCTGAATGGGGCTAGGTGTCTGGGGTGCCGGGAAGAGTTCATTTTTTTATTAATATCTCTTCCATTTCTCATCTCTCTCTGCCTCCTCCCCCACAAGGTGGGTTGTGCATGGCCCAGCACCCCATCAAGGGGAACTCTGGGTAGCCCGGGGATTCTGTGCTGCCTGTCAGCTTCCGGTAACACCCTTGCTACTGTGCCTGGGCCACAGTGTGGATGGGGAGGGGAGAGACAATGCAAAGATGGACTCTTATGTTTCCAAGCAGCCCCTGACAGACCCATCCACTGTCATCCCTCGTCTCTGTCAAGGTCATCTTGTCTCACCACTGACTCTTAGGGACTGCTTACTTTCACTTTGCCAAAATTTTTTTAAAGCCACGGGGAGGAGGTTAAGACAGAATGTATTTGAGAAGCTCCTGGAATTGACAGTAAAACCGATGGAGCAGATCCTTAGGCGGGGGAGTGGGAGGGCTCGGGGCCGCGGGAACAGGAGCTGGTGGCTTGTCAGGTGGGGCCGTCAGAATTAACCAACACCAAGGGCCCGAGGGTCCCTGCAGTGGACACTCCGATTCCAGAGAGAGGGTCCAAATGGCCAAGACTGGGTGACAGTGTGGTCAGGTCCCCTCTGTGCCAAGCGAGTGACAGATCTGCGATCTTCGTCCCCCCAGGAACCGGTGGGGTTCTCACCTGGGGCTGATTTTGCCCTCCAGGGGACAGTTTCTCTGCCTGGTCACATTTTTGGCTGTCGCAGCTGGTTTAGGGATGCCGCTGGCATGTGGCGGGGGGACAGGCCAGAGATCCTGCTCAACATTCTCCCATGCAGAGGACAGTCCCCACACAGAGAGGCTATCCAGTCCCAAATGTCACTAGTGCTGAAGGCGAGAGAGTCTGCAGTACACCTGGAAGGTGGTGGTTTTCTGTTTCCTCATTTATGCATGGAACGAAGCTAGGGAGCAATCCTACGATTGGAAAACGGACAAATGGCAGAGCCAGAACTTGGACCCAGGTCAGTGTGGCTCCGGGAACGTGCTGTCTCCTTTGCCATACCTTTGAAACACAGCCTCTTGCAGGCGGGTGGCAAGAAAAGGTAGGAGTGGGGGAAGGACACAAGCCGGAATCTTACAAACCTCATGACAGACGTGCAAGCTGCCCCTTTGCGAATCAGATTTGTTCTGTTCCATTCTGGAGCCGTTCCAACCTACCAGGTTTTAATTGAACGGTAACAGGTGGAAAGGCTCCGTGTCTGAGGTTACCTGGGACACCTGTCATCATGCTGCACAGCGAGACGTCACCAAGTGATTAATAGCCGTGGAGTTTCCCGAAACATCCAGGGGGAAGACACACCACCGACTTGTTCGCTTTTAATATTCAGTCCTATAAATTGAGGATAACAGGGAAACAGCAGGCGCCCCTGGAGACCTGGGCGTGAGGTTGAGCCTCATGTGACCTCCTCTGACTGTAATTTCCCCCGACCGCATGGTGGGTAATGGCCTCCATCTCTCCGACTCACCCACAGAGAAGAGAGCGTGGCGTCTACACAGCTGTGCTAGAATCAGGTGTGCCGGAGACTCCTTCCCAGGGTGCCTCTCCCGAAATGCTTGTCAATAAAAGCAGACTCGGGGAAGGGATTTGGTTTGAAAAGAGGAAATTTCCCTTCCTTTCAAATGCCGTACGGTCCAGGTGAAGAACCCGGAGTATTTTTCATCACACCGTGAGCCACTGGGAAACGTGAACATGTTTTGCACATCGAGAGACCTGGATTTTCTCGGTGCCCCTGGGAGCGGGTTCACTGCAGTGCCCATCTTTACCTCGGGAAGAGCTCTCTGAATTAATATAGAAATCTGAAGCAGGAAGAAAGTATAAAAAAAGACCAAAAAAATTCCATAACTTTCAAGTGAAAAGATTTCCTAAAAAATTCATGAGATGGGCTGGAGTAAGCAGACTTGGAATAACTCAAAACAAAAAATACCAACAGCGTTTCTTCTGCAGATGTTTCTAAAATATTTGGGATAGTTTTTGATGATCTGTGTTTTCTATTTTAAAAGCCTTCCCCCATCGTGTTTTTATGTTGCCTGCTTGGACTACCAATTGAGGAAGATTTTTCCTAATGAACAGTAAATCCATTAGGCTTTAGTGTAATTAGATTTCAAAATAACCAGCTAAAGTGACACTGTGTTGTTTGTCCGAAGAATGACTAAGTGATTAGTAAGAGAGAAGGGTGTACTCTTTTAAAGTTGAGCTTGGCATACCGTTTGGTATGCAAAAACATTTTTTTTATTTTATTTGTTTTAAGGGGCACCTGGGTGGCTTAGTCAGTTGAGAGTCTGACTTCGGCTCAGGTCATGATCTAACTGTTCGTGGGTTCGAACCCCACATCGGTGACAGCTCAGAGCCCGGAGCCTGCTTCAGATTCTGTGTCCCCCTCTCTCTGCCCTTCCCCTGCTCATTTTCATTCTCTCTCTCTCTATCTCTCTCTCTCTCTCCAAAATAAATAAATATTTTTAAAATTTTTTAAGATTTTATTTTTTAAGTAGTATCTATACCTTACATGGAGCTCAAACTCACAACCCAAAGAGCGAGAGTCACACACTCCACCAACTGAGCCAGCCAGGCACCCCACGTTTAGTTTAATCAATGAATGCACTGTAAGAGATACATGTAAGTAACTAAGGAGGGAGAAGACAGACGGGCTGAGTATGATTACCGCAGAAAAAAGAAGCCACGTCTCCTAAAGAGACATAGCATTCCTTTCTATGAAGTCAATGATACAGGTTTTCCGTAAGTTCTCAGATGGGAAAAAATTACAGAAACCAACAGTTCCAGGGGTGTCTGGGTGGCGTAGTCAGTTTAATCAAGAGTCCAACTCTTGATTTCAGCTCAGGTCCTGATCTCACGGCCTGTGGAATCGACCCTTATGTGGGGCCATGCACTGACAGTGTCTGGGATTCTCTCTTGCGCTCTCTCTCTGCCCCTTCCCCACTTATGTGCATGCGCTTGCTCGCTCTCTCTCTCTCTCTCTCTCAAAATAAATACACATTTAAAAACAAAAGACATCAACTCTTCCAACTTTTTGCGCACAACATCTTGCTTGAGGTGGCCGTTCGGTATTTTCTTAAGCATTTAGGGCATTTCCAGTGATCAGTGAGTCTGTAACAGTAACCTTTCATTTTGAGAGTAGGGTTTTAGGAAACTGCATTACACTGAGCTCAAATCTGCCTTTTAGAAGATATTCATTTCCTCCTCATTCTTCCTTGTTGAGAAACAAAGAGATCTCCGAGCCATTCCGCATGACGGATCTCAGCCATGTGAGGACAGATCTGACCCATTCTTCATGGGAAGAGTCCTCCTTCCTGGCCACCCTCCACGGGATGGTGTGATATGGAAAACGGCCCCTTTGATACGAGCGGCCATAACAGAGGAGACTCTTAAAATGGAGAGCATCACGTAACGGCAGCCACGTTGTCTTTAACAATCATGTCGGTGCATTCACCCGTGTGTCCCCAGGCAGTCCCTTTCTAGAAGTTGGCTTCTGGAGAGAGGTCTCCCCTCTCAACACTCCTGTAAACACCTAAAAGAATAGCAAGGCAGACTTTTCCCTTCACCAAGCCTCTTAAGTCAAGGCAAGAAGCCTAAAAAAGAGATTAGACAGCAGGCACTAGGCCAGTGGCTCCCATGTGGATGTTCAAGGTCCTTGTGCCACAAACACCACGAACTGGCTGCCTTTCACCTCACTCGTAGTAGCTAGTGAGGCCACTCTTTCCTGGGAGCCTCTCTTTTGCTCCCTCTACGTGCTTCTCAGTGAAGCCTGCTCTGCGCCCGCCACCCTGGTCTCAAGGGCAGTGTCCCCTCATAACCTTCCGTGACACATAGGCGCCTCTGTCTCTTGCTGAGCCTCCAGCCCGTTTGCTCTTCTCCAGTCCTGCTCTGATTACGGCTCCCAGCAGTTGTGATTACTGTTGCTCCAGATCACCTAGTCGACTTAAACGGCTCCATCCCAGGATTTCCAGCCTCGCTTTCCTCCTCAGCCTCAGGGATTTTGTGGGGAGGAGCCGGTGAAACCCAAAAGGGCAGTGAGGACCTCCGCTCTTTGTTGAAACAATTAGAATGTTGGAAGCAAGAAACAGGTGACTCCCGCCCACCTGCTGTAAACCAGGAGGGACACGTATCATCTCACAAAACGGAGGGATGGTTAGTGCAATTCTTCACCTGCCCTGAAGAGTGGGTTCTTCCCATCTTTCTGCCTTGTTCTCAGCCGGCCGGGGCTCCTCAGGCTAACTCCCTCCCAGGGTGCAGGACAGCTGGACGATGTCACAGCCAGGCATCTCTGCCTCAGATAAAGGAAGAAACCATCTCTTCCTTCATGTGTGTCCTTGGTCACACTCTCCCCGAAGCCCCCATGCCCAGCACATGTGCCCTCATGCCTCAATGGCCAGACTGGGGGAAATGCCTACCCTAAACCCATTACTAGCAAGGGAAATGCCATGACCATGAATGGTAGGTTATTAGAACCTCTTCCTGAATTTGGACAGGAACACCTTCCTTGGCCACGTGGCTTTGTGAACAGTGGTAGACACCCACAGGTAACGGATTATTCTGCTGGCAAAGAAGGATTTCAAATAAGTAGTAAGGGCATGCATTGCATCTCAACTTCTTCCTTCCTTCATTAATGTATTTACTTGGCCATTCCATGGGCCGTCAGCTTGGCTTCTCTTCTAGGCATTATGCTGGGAAGCAAAGCAATCATATGTAAGGCATGGCCCCTGTCCGTCTGATGAAGGAGGCAGGGCAAAATGATAGCCAACTGGCCAGGCTTTGGAAGGGTGTGCCTTCACCATTAATCCACCTCCGTTCTCCACAGCCGTGGGGCCTTGACCACATTACTTCACTTCTCCGAGCCATGGCTGCCTCATCTATGAAATGATAGCAGTCACATCCCTTCTCAAGGGCTTTGCTGAAGATTATGGTTTATAGATACATAGGTGGAGATGGCTACACACACACACATGTGCGCACACGCACACCCACACAGGGATAGGAACAGCATAAACCTTTGATAATAGTAATTGATATAATAATAGTTATAAACAGTAAAACATTTTTATGTTCTTTATTGATTTTTGAGAGACGGAGAGAAGACAGTGCAAGCAGGGGAGGGTCAGAGAGAGAAGGAGACACAGAATCTGAAGCAGGCTCCAGGCTCTGAGCTAGTTGTCAGCATAGAGCTCCATGCGGGGCTCAAACCCATGAACTGTGAGATCATGACCTGAGCCAAAGCTGGACGCTTAACCAGCTGAGTCACCCAGGTGCCCCAGTAGTTACAAACATTAAATGTACCTGCATTCAGGGGCACCAGGATGGTAGCTCAATCACTTAAGTTTCTGACTCTTGATTTCATGTCAGGTCATGATCTCATGGTTCGTGAGACTGAGCCCTGCATCCGGCTGTATGCTGAAAGGGCAGAACCTGCCTGGGATTCTCTCTCTCCCTGTCTCTCAGCCCCTCGCCTGCTCATGTCTTCTCTCTCTCTCTCTCTCTCTCTCTCTCTCTCTCTCTCTCTCTCTCCCCCTCATTCTCTCTCTCAAAATAAATTAAAAAGAAAACATTTTTTAAAATAGCTGCATTGAAATTTGACTTTAGTAGAGCGACGTACAGGTGTACGTAAGCGTGTGTGTGCTCACACACGTGTCCTGTGTACCCTCTGCGGTACGCAAGAAGACACGGAGGCAGTCCTCTGGGGCCACTCTGGGACGGTAACATTCTCCACACGGCTGGGAGCTGCGGACGTGCCGGGCACGGCTTGTTTCTATCCACAGAAATGCTGCCTCCCATTGGCCATCAGGGCATTGGCCTTGATGGGACCGACACCACAGTTGTTCCTCCAGCCACACCAGCATTTGGGACACTTGACATGATGGATGCGTTTTCTGACGTGTGAATTCATGTATGTGCTACCAACGACAAAGACATTTCATGTAGCATTTATGTTTCAACTCTCTGCAGAACACTGTCTGGAGAGTATTAATGGCATGGAATGAAATACGAATTTCAGGTGTGTGTGTGTAGCATCCTGGGCTCGTGATTTTCCCAGGTGTAGACATTCCTCCTACACTAAAAAGTTGCCGACATTGGAACTGAACACAATGTGGTTGAGGAATATGACTGATACGCCATCACCCACTATTGGGTATAAAATGGAAGCTGGGCCCAGGCTCCTCGGAAATTACTAGCTGAGAGCACAACAGAGAGAGGCCCAGAGCTTTGCTTTGCCTGCCTGTCCCATTTTTGGGTTCTGCCTGGCATTCTTTGGTTTTTGTTATTGGAGGTGAACTTGGCCGTAGCTGAATACAAGAACAAGGCCACAGCCGAAAGACTGGAGGGTCATCAAAAAAGCACCTGTTTTTTTTATTCCATTCTGAACAGCCAGCCAGCTTCCTCAATTTTATCCATCAGTAATCAAATCCACTTTAGCTGTAAAGCTCCCTTTATTGTTGAGTTTTAAACAGAAAAACAATGACTTAGTGAGCCTGGAACTCTCAAGGCATCTCCTTTTCTATTAAGAAAGCAATTGCTTTTCTGTCCTGATTTTCAAAAACACGAGGCTTCTTAAAAATTCAGCTGTTGCAGTGTCGCATAACATAATTTACATCATTGCAGAGAGCTCGCTGGGGGGCATGCCCCCTTGTCACAATCCTCCTTCCTGGGACCCTGGAGAATATCTAAAGTGCAGGACAAATTCTGTCACCATAGACTTGAATGAAGACATTTCATCAAAATATTATGTAACAGATTATTTCTGGAAGCATGGTAAATAGACGCACTGTGCTTTGTGTCCCAAATATTGGTTCTCTAAACTGCGCTGGGTCATCCAGGTGGAGCTGGGGATGGAAGGCATAAACACGCGGTCTGGGGAGAGCGTTCCAGCCATGAAGCGTTGTTAGACGGGAGTGGGAAGGGCTACAGCAGGGCTCAGCGGGGTGGTCCCCCGAGCTGAGTCAGGATTCTGAGGCCACCCCAGGTCCAACCGCCTACGGAGAGAATATGGAAGTGTGAGTGTTTGGGGATTCCGGCTTCAGAGCGCTCCCACCAGGATCTCCACTGGTCCCAACTGTCAAATGGGCCAAGTCCGCGGAAATCAGGATGACTTTTGGAGCTTCGTGTTGTTAGCCGTCAAGGTTAAATTCAGTTAATTGACCAACACGTGCGTAGTTTAAGTAGTGTGTCTTTCCTTCACAGTACACCATGCTTCTGTGTCTCTGCGTCTTTTGTGAGTCTGTGGAAGGGGGAAGGAGAGCGTACCTCTCCCGTTTTTAATGACACCATCTTTCTCCCTCGCTTTTTATTCCTGTGCTGAAAACCACCTTCTCAGCCCACTGAATCCTCAAGCCCATCTCAGCCGTGGTAAATCCTTACTCCGGGGCCTCATGCCAGAGTTGATACATAGTAGGAGGCTGCCCCAGGAAATCCTCAGTGGGCATCCGACCAAGTCAATGTGGTAGGTTTTAAGAACATGGGATCCGAAGTAAGTTTTGAATTTTAGTTTCAGCTCTCCAATTTACTTTCTGTAAGTGTTGGGGAAATCACCTAATTTCTCTATATCTTTACTTCCTCGTGTATAAAATGAGCTTGGTGATAATGCACACTTCCTTAAGCTGTTATAAAGAATAAATGTGTTAATGTGTGCACAAAGCACACAGTAGAAGAAAAAAGGGTTGGGGTGCCTGGGTGGCTCAGTCGGTCAAGCATCCAGCTCTTGATTTCGGTACAGGTCATGATCTCCTGGTTCTTAGGATCTAACCCCACGTCAGGCTCTGAGCTGACAGCGTGGAGCCTGCTTGGAATTCTCTCCCTTCTGTGCCACTTGCATTCTCTCTCTCTCTCCTCTCAAAATAAATAAATAAGCTTTTAAAAAAAAAAAGGAAAGAAAAAGGCTTATGTCGACCTCAGTGGTTGGCGGTGGTCATAGTAGATTGGGTCACGTCACTTCCTATGCTGATCATCGGTACCCAAGACCCTGATTATGGTTTCTTATGACCTCATCTTTGACCTGTGACCAGTTTCATTCTCCTGCACTTGCTCTTTCCTGTGTAGCCCTGATACTCGACAGCCCGCTGTCCCAGGAGCTTGCTGCTGGGGAACCACTCAATCCCCCTGTACTCGGCCATGGGCTGATCTAGTTGGCCTGCCCTGCTTCTGTAAAACCCCTCACAAGCATTTCCATGCTAAGTTCAACAGAATTGATTGAGGCTAGATTTACTAAGTCCTTTGAAATGGTTCTATTATTTCAAATGCAAGAAAATAATGCACTGCGCCTCCTGAGAAATATATCTTCTGCAACATTTTCATTAATCTCTTTATTAAACTAAACTGGTTTCTCTTTGGAAATTAATTACTGAAGTAGTATTGAGAATTTTAATTTCCACAATGTACCAGCAAGAGATACTGCTGTTTCTTTATACACTGTTACACAGCAGGGCAATAATCTATTGAAATAAGCCCGAAAAGGGGGCAGCTTGTAATTAAAACAGTATAACACGAGTATTTAATGACTCTTTTAGTGCTAGGATGGCCCTGTCATGCTGTGTTTGGGTGGAATAAAACGTATATTTAGGAAGCAACTCTATACGGAATGGTCGACAAGCTCAGGTTTTACAGTTTGGGATGTGGTTGTGTTTCACGGCAATAATATGCCCAAAAGGAAATATGGTTTGTTTTGGGCATCAGAGAATTACAGCCATTGTTGTATCATGGGAAGCTTTCATTCTCCAGCCACCCCCATGGTGAAATTTAAAATCATGAAATCATAAAATAGAGAGCATGCATTATGGATGTCGGCATCCATGGGAAAGATGGGTGTGAATCCTTGGGCATGCAGGCAGCACATACGTGTGGGTGTGAACCCGTGTGTGAATGCAGACCCTGCGTGTATGCGTGAGGGAGCCCATCTATGCAGATTTAGCACTTAGTCATTCCCCCTCCAGTTTGGAGGATGCGTCCTCATTTCTAAGACACGTTCCTATCTATCATCTCCTACCCTCCCAGGCGTGTTTTCTCATGATAAGAATTATTTACACATCATTTACATTTATAGAATTGCTTCTTCTGCTAGTGCCAAAGACATTCTTAAAGATTCTGTGTTTCCCTCCCCTTCCCCTCCTTCCTCTTCCCCTCCCCCCTTCTTCTAAGAACAGTAATTCAGGATTACATTTTCCCTTTACCTGTTCCCTCCTCCACATTTTCACTACCTCGTGAGTCACACCATCTAAAACTTTCTGCAAACAAAGCCTTTTTATTCAGAGCCGGCTCCAGATCCAGCTCCACCAAAGTTTTTACATATGCAAAATAGAATTCCTGATCTTGGCACCACAAGGAGACCAAGGAGCCTGTACTTGCCAGAGGCTCGGGGTGGGCCCTCCGCAGAAGAGCGCAGGGTTCATTCACACTGAACCAACTCAAGCCCGTGGGGGCTCTAACCCAAATCACATAGGGTGTGTGTCTCACCTGTGCGGAGGTCTGGGAGGCAGACCAGTGCTGTAAGCATTGATGCTGTGTTTCCCCAAGCCATTCACTTCCCAACTTCATGGTTTTCCCTCTGTTTCAGTGCCAACTTTACTTGATCCCAATTCTATAGCATGTATATAAATATTGACTTTATGTAATACTTACTGTTGGCAGATCACACATCATCATAAGCAATGAAACCCAAAATTTTATCCTTATGCCATCCTTGCATAATACCACTGAAAGGAAGTGTTTTCTTATAATCCGCACACGTCTACTGGTTTCCTTCAGGGCTGAGCGTTTACTGATTGGTTTTAGGATTCTGCCAAGGACCGGCATCAAGTCATGGACCCATCCTCTCTCCCTTCTTCTTTCTGTCTGAAAATCAGGCTAATGTGCAACACTAGTGAGCCTCCCGAGGGCTCTGAGATGAGATGGAAGAGGAAGAGATGCCTCTTGGCTAGCTGGAAAACTAAGCCCACAGACGAAGCAATGAATCAATGAACCACATATCTGAGAACATGCCTTCAAATAGGAGATTCTTGTGTTATCAAATGATGTATTTTTTTTTATCTATGTTGGGGAGAAAAATCAGCTCTTGGCAAATCAGATCCAAATAGGAGTTCATGGGTAAAGGAGTGGATGGTTGTAGTTTCGATAAGCTTGGGTAGGGTTGGGCAAATAGGACTCATAGGGCTATGGTACCTTGGCCAGGCTAATGATTCGGTGACATTTCAAACTGATGTTCCTTAGTGATGTTGGATATTTATTAAGAAGGAAAGAGTGAGCCCTGCATGTGAGAAAGGAAGGGGAGCCCTGCTCTGCCCATTCCTCCCTTGCCTTGAATTGTAAACATTCCTTCCACAGTTATCCACCCTGTGCTACAAGGACCAGACCCTGCTTTAGATGCTGGGAGTACAGCCACAAACACCACGAGGTCCCTGCCCTCGGGGAGCATGCCTGGTGCCCCCACTTAGCAGATAAAATCCTGCAGTGACCTCGTGGGAGGCAGTTCATTGATTGTTATCAATGACACAAATTTCTTTGAGGACTTAGGTCCCATTCCCCAATAACTTTTCAAAGAAAATATAGTACAGCTGAACCATATATATATATATGATATATCCCCTGGGTAAAGTCCATGAGCTAAAACTTTGTTCAGCTCATTGTATTTTCAGTAAATCTTTTGGATAAGGGCTCACGTCAGCTCCCAGGCTGGACTTCTCCTAACCCTGGCTTAAGACTGCCATGTGTGTTCTTGAATCAGACCTAGACAGCAACTCTGCCCACAATGATGAGGGAAAGTTGACCAAAATGACAATGGCTATTTGAACTCCAATCCAGGATGATCGACTTCTATTTATATACATATATCTATCTATTTATCTATCTATCTATCTATCTATCTATCTATCTATCTATGGTACTTGGAAGTAATTGTGAAGAAAAGGAGGATATAATGCATACCCGAGACCATAAAATGCCTGAAATCATAATATTGCTGGTTTCTCAATGAAAATAAGGAAATCATTTATGGAACTTGCATGGAATGTAGTGCTTATGAGCCATCCTAATTTATAGAAGTCATCCTTTTATCTTTCCCTGCAATGTCTTTGACCATAATTGTTCACTTCTAATAGAGAAAAATTTTGCTATAAATCCTATGCGAATATTGACTATAAATCAATTCCAATAAAAATGCTACTGTCCAATCATCTCTGCCACTGCAATTGGGAGGTAATAATTTATATTCAATCCTCTTCAGCTGCATCAATCTCTTCAAACCTAAGTGATCCATAGGAAGATCTTGTCACTGCAAATGACTTGTGATTTGATTCATCCCACATATCATAATGATAGTAAATAAACATATCTGTTGTGCCTTCAAGTTTACAAAGTGCTTTCCCGTGCATTCTCTCTCTTAATTTTCATAATGATTTTTAGATAATTAATTCATTTATCCCATATTTGAGCACTTCTTATTTATTCACTCAGCAAGAACTTATGAAGTACCTCTGTGTGTCAGGCACCGGGCTAACCAACCACTGGATACGCGGGGCAAACACGACAAGGTCCCCAGCCTCATCAGTCAGCTGTGACAGCAAGATCCACTTCTGAAATCCCCACATGCTTGACTGATCCGCACACAACGATTGTGCCTGAAACGCCCAGGCCCACTCAATAGACCGAATTTCCAATTACAAAAACTATATTCTAGTGAGGGAGACAGATGATACATTTAAAACTTGACACAAATGTATGACCCAGTGTTGGGGAGCGATAAGTCCTCTGAAGGGTTGAGAGGTCAAAGACAAAGATGGACAAGGAATACTTGTTCCTTCTTCAGGATGAGCAGCCCTAAATAACAGGCCAGTGTGAGCTGGAAAGATGGCATTTCAGGCCAGGGGAATACTGGCCCGCGCCTCCCAGATGGTGTTGGATTCTGCACTTACAACCTAATGCCACGTGAGTCCTTTTCCATGTTGTTAAGACCTGAATTTTTAAAGGCTGAAAAATATTGCTGTATGATGTCTTACAGGGTTGTAGATGTCCAAAAGTCGTGGTGGTATGGAGCTCACCAAATTTCCCCATGCCCTCCTGGGCCTCAGGCCCAGCAGGCTGTGCAGAAACATGCAACAAATCACAACCATTGGGTTGATGGAACTTTGTGGTCCCTAAAGATGTACTATCCGCCCCCCCCCATTCATGGGGATTGGGCTGGACATGCTTAAATAGATTTTCTCACAAATTGAAAAAGAAGGAGAAGCTGTGAAGGGGTCAATATGGGGAATTTGGTCTGTTGACGGGTCTGGGAGTTTCCGGCACCACCATCCTAGGAGGGCCGGCCAACCACGTGGGGGTTTCAGAAGTGGATTTCGCTGCCACGGCTAACTCATGAGTTTGCTGGGAAACAGCCCTTCCATTTCCGTGTCCAGTTGTTAATATACGACAGGAGGCACACTGCGCCTCAGATAACCCACCTCCGGCGTCATTCCCGTGCTCCGCGCTCAGGGCTGGTGCTTGGAGAGCAGGCTTTGCCTCATAACCTCAGTACACATTTTATCGAGGAGCCAAATGATAGTATTTGCCGAGCATTTCTTCACCCCGGTGATGGTGCATATCACTTCTTTAAGCAAGCAAAATGCCTCTCCGACAATATCAACTCTTAAGCCTACGGGCTGGCCCACTGGAGAGCAGTCACATATGGCTCTGTGAAAGCAAAGACATGCTTTAAAAATCTGGTTTCAAAGTAACCCACCAACTGTGGATCCCTTGCGGTTCTGCTGAGAGGAATACTTTAACCCACGCGGAGCAGCTGTCCATTCCCATGTGCGAACCACCCACGGTGGCAACTTTAATGATCTCCACATTCAACAGATAAAGACCCTGAGCCTTAGGGGTGAAAAAACTGCCTGTGATCAAACAGTCAGCAGAGTCTGGAGGGTAAGATCATCATGTGCAGATGTCAGAGCTCTAACCACTGACCTGTAGTGTCCTCCAGAGCCCGAGCTGCCAGCGTCACCTCTGACCATTTTGCTCACCATTTTTTCTCTTCCTCTACATCCCTTATCTGGAGTCATGGCCTCCTTTCTTTAGCTGAGACCCTGAGTCTCTCAGAGCCAGTCTCACACCCTCCAGCCTTCCCCCACGCCAGCCCATCTTCTGCATCACCCCCACCACTGTCCTTCCGAGCCACAACCCTGCTCAGAAGCCTCAGTGACAACAGTTCTGCGGGGCAGGGCAGCAGGTAGAAAGGTGGCCTCAGGGGAAAAGTTGGTTTCAACCAAAACTGAAAGTGGAGAGGGTGTTCTGGAAAGTCCATACTGATGGAAGGGTTTGTTGATCCGAATCCTCTTATCTATCTCGGGCCCTTTGGTGCCTGCTTTTCCCGTTCTAGAATGTCCTTCCTCCCACTCATCATTTGACTCAACCCCCCTGCTCACAACTCTCTGCCACAGTCTACAGTTCCTTACCCTAGACCCTCTTTAACGCCTCAGCGCCGGTCAAACTTAGGTGTGGGTGGCTATTTGATTAATTTCTACAAATTCCAGTCAACAGTATATTCCTACAAGATAGGATGGGCTTTTCCCCGCAGAAATCCTCACTCCTAGCACAGAGCCTAATTGTGGCACTTGCTAAATGCACTGGGGAAGAGAGGTGGGTGGAGTTAGGTAATGATGATGTAAATGTAGGCAGAAAAGCTTTGTTAAATCTGCAGATTCTCAGGCCCCATCCAGCATCTACTAATTAGGAACTCTAAAAGTATAGACTCTACAGTGATTGTAAGTAGGCTCCTGGGCTGGATCTGATTTGGATGAATCTGGAGAATTCTCAGCAGATAAAAATCTCGTCTATGCACACCTTTTTTTTTCTATTCAGGTGTGCTCAAATGCTATAATCTCAGTGAGTCCTTCTCTGACCCCCTGTTTAAAATTCCAGCTTTTGGGGGCACCCGGGTGGCTCAGTTGGCTAAGCGTCCAACTCTTGGTTTCGGTTCAAGTCATGATCTCACGGATCATGAGTTCAAGACTCGAATTGGGCTCTGTGCTGCCACTGCAGAGCCTGCTTGGGATTCTCTCTCTGTCTTCCTCTCTCTCTGCCCCTGCTCTGCTTTCTCTCTCTCTCTTAATAATAAACAAAATAAATTAGAAAATAAAATAAAGTTGCAGCCTCGGCTTCCTCCCCAGCCCGGCCCCACCGAGCACGCCATACTTTTATCTGCAGAACTCATCTGGCGCCACCTACTAGTATATGAACTCAGGAGAGCCAGCAGTTTTGTCTGGGTTGCTCCTGCCCCATCCCTGCTCTCTCAACAGTGCCCAGCACACAGTGGGCATCCCAGAAGCATTTGAATGGGTAAACACCTCGCCCCACAGCACATCTAAAATGTTCAAGGCCTCATGCAGCTGGGAAAGAAAAGCTATTTGGCGGCTCCTGTAGCTTGAGATGATACCTACATTCTCTGCCCCCCCCCACCTTTTCCTTTTGATTAGATGACCCTTGAGAAATTGGCCAGCCATCATGCTTTCTCTCCAACTGTCGTTGGGTCATCTCCACCTAACACGAAGGCAAATCGGTGATTGCTCATTTTCTGTCAGATCAGATTAACTGAATTCAGATGGCAAACACAAAGTGCCCCCCCCATTTAGAATAAACAAGCAACACCAAAATTCATCTCACCCAGACTTCCTAATTTTTCTCCCATGAAGAGATGTGTTTATTGTCCTGGTATATTGGGTTGCTGGATGGCTGGAGAAGTGGGGAGACGAACAAAGAATGCACAAAGGGCTCAAGATGACAGGGCATCATTGTCCTCACTGGCATTAGTGAAGAGTCAGGGGGAGTGTCCTAGTCCGGGTTGGAGGCTAGGGGCTATCCACTCTTTGACTGTAACTATTAAAAGTGTTGATTAGATGTCAGCTCCATAGTGCCTACCGCCGACTTCATGTGAATTACACCTTCCATTCAGCGCAAGTAAGTCCTTTGCGTGGCCTGGAGCCGGGCACTGGGTGGGTGGGGGGTGCAGAGAGGTAAGAGGCCAGTCACAAGTACGGCATAGCACTGCCCTCAAGAACTTACAAGGGAATGAAGCACTTGCAATTTTATGCTTTATGCCCTGTATCAGGAGAAAATGTCGAGGTGGCTTATAATGAAAACCACAAGTTCATTATGACCATTTAAATCATCATAATAGGAGAAAATGTGTATAAGGAAAGGAGCCGATAGACCCTGAATACCCAGGGCAAGTCAGTTTATGGCATCATAAAGCATCAGGGTCGAACAGGCTGCTAATGAGCCCTCAGTTCAAAGTCTTTCCACCCTCTCGGTCTGTTCGCTGAACCCCTTGGAGGGGTAGCCCTGTTCCTCCCAGTCTTTCCTTCTCTCAGTAGCTCTGTTTGAAATACTTCATTGAACAAGCTCAGATCCATTCTCCACCATGGATCCTAGCACTCCCGCTTGGGGGCCACCCAAGGAAACAACCCAACCCTCTGCAAGATGGTGCTTCAGTGAGCTCTTTGAAGGTGCCCCGATCCCCACTCTGCTCTCCCCACCAGAGCCTTTGGTGTTTCCTCCTATGCCTTGCCAGCCTCTCGGGCCAGCAATGGTCTCTCAGGCATCTCTGAGTCTCTAAAGCACGGGACCCGCTGCGTCATAGGTATGTTATAGACCCTGGAGAGGTGATGGGTGCCTTAGTTCCCTTCCTCCTCCTTGAAGTTCCTGTTGCCATACAGAGGAGGTGTGTGGCTTTCAGTTCAAGGTTTCCTTGCTCATGGTTTTGACCTTGCAAGTGGATGAGAACTCAGCTAACTTATAGATAGATAGGTTTCAGCTTTCATGTAGAAGACCAAGCAATGCCCACTGAACATTGCAAGATGAAGGTCTTCCTCAAAGTAGGGAGAGTTTGTTAAAAATGCAGATACCTAAGCCATCCTCCTGAATAAGGAATTCTGTCTGTGAGGCCCGTGTGTCTGTATTTTAACAACTTCCGATGTAGGGACGGTTTGGATATCTTCTCAAAGGCTTGAAAAAGGCAACCATTTCTTAACACGTGGTCCCTGCAGATCCCTGAGACCTTTTCAAGAGCTTCACTAAGTCAAAACTCTCTTCATAATTACACTAAGGTGCTCTGTGCCTTTTCCCCTCTCATCTCTCACAAATGCACCATGGAATTTTCCAGAGGCTACCTGGTGAGCGCTATTACAACAAATTGAATATAGAAGAAAATAAGAGAATCCAGCTGTCTTCCATCAACCCATGTATTAAAGCCACGCAGAGTGCCACTGTTAACAAATTTTCTTTTGTTTCTAAAAATGTAGTTTTCGGGGCATGTGAGTGGTTCAGTGGGTTAAAAATGTAGTTTTCTCATTTAAAATGTATTATTTATGGGTGCCTGGGTGGCTCAGTAGGTTGAGCATCCAACTTCAGCTCAAATCGTGATCTCTCTATTTGTGAGTTCAAGACCTGCATCAGGCTCTGTGCCGACAGCTCAGTGCCTGGAGCCTGTTTTGGATTCTGTGTCTCCCTCTCTCTCTGCCCCTCCCCCCCTCATGTTCTCTCTCTCTCTCTCTCTCTCTCTCTCTCTCTCTCTCTCTCTCTCTCTCTCAAAACTGTATACATAAATATTAAAAAAACATAAAATGTATTATTTATGTTAACAAGTTATAGATTTACTTTTTTAATGAATTAGCAAATAAATATTTTTTAGGTTCACAGTTCTCATTTCTAATATGTGAATATTGATAATATATAACCAATACAAACAAAAGGCTTTGGGGTCCTCCAGCTTTTATTTTTTGTTTGCTTGTTTTGTTTTTAAATGTTTATTTATTTTTGAGAGAGAGAGAGAGATACAGAGCACAAGTTGGGGAGGAACAGAGAGAAAGGGAGACACAGACTCCGAAGCAGCTCCAGGCTCTGAGCTGTCAGCACAGAGCCCGATGTGGGGCTCGAACCCATGAACTGTGAGATCATGACCTGAGTCAAAGTCAGATGCTCCTGAGACCCCAGGGGTCCTCCAAAGTTTTTAAGGGTATTTGGGGTCCCAAGACCAGAAATTTTAACAACTACTACTATCAATGGACACACTAAATTTGTTTAGAAGGTAATTTCTCTACCTTTATTCAGTTAAACACTGTGTCAAAGAGTGGATCCATATCCATTAATTTTGTAGAAAACTATGATCCTATTGACATGAGTTCTGATACCCTCCCTTTTCTAAGGAGGGGGAGGGGTTTCTGCAGTGTTCTAACATAGGAAGGGACCAGCCACCAAATATTTGTTTTCCTGGCTTAGCAAAAACATTTCATATTATCCCCCAGACTTCCCAAAAAGTCGGTATATTTGAAGTTATCCGTTTTATGTTGTGTGTATCAGGGATGAAACCTGGCTCAGTGAAAACACGTAGAACATTGGGGATTTCGCTATGAGACTCCCTGACCACAGACCTATCAGGCTTCCTTTATTTCTCGTTCCCCAGGCCTAAACGAACCAGAGCCGGCTTGAAACCATCCCATGATTTCCTTCTTGCCCATCCCTATTCACCAAAGGCATCTTCTAAGCCAAAGGCTGCTCCAGGACTTTACCACCTGAAATAGTGCTTCCAAAGCAGGGAAGCAGCGAGCGGTGTGGTGATAAATGTTAAATAACTGGCTTGGAGGAGGCAGAGAGCAAAGGCCTGATTTGTAACGATTGCCCGTGTAAATATCCAAGGTGTAAATATCTCACCGTGCCTGGGTTTAAGCTCTCGGCCTGGCATCGCTGAGCGCCGTGCACAACAGGCTCAAAGGAGGAGGCAGAAAGGCTGTTCTAACATCTTCTCGGTTCCCCTGGAAGACTGGCATTCTTCCAGGGAAGTCCCCCCTGGGCAGCAAGAGGGGGTCAAGAGGAAAGGAAACCAGGACAGTGGAGCAAAACAGGTTAGAGGCCAAAGGAAACTCCTTGGGAATGTCTGTGTCATCCTCTGAGGAGCTCATACCTGGACAAGAGGTGGTGCTGAGAAGGGAGGGCGAGCCGGCAAGGCTGGGAACCTGACCACAGTCCTGCCGCCGAGGGGCCCACCGGGTGCTGAGCGCCCAGGGAACCCCGGCCAGCCCTCTGTGCGGGGCGGGTGTAAGCGCCCGACGCCCACAGCTTAGGCCTGGCTCACAGGAGGGCACTCCTTTTTTCTTTTCCTTTTTCTTTTCTCTTTCTTTTTTTTAAAAATCTTAATAGATGCTCTTCTTGGAAGAATGAATCAACTAATTCTGAATTCAGGTTCTGCACTTGGGTGCAGCTTTGTCTCGTTTTGGCATTGTTTTTTTCACATCATTAGATTTGAATGGAATACTCAGTCACAGGAAATTGCTGCAGGTTCTCTGAGAGTCCAAAGGTAGGAATTCTGTATAATAGATACAAGAAGGGCTAATATTGGGGCTAGATTTATTCTAATTAAGTCGTTGTAAGCCACATAGTTTTATAGATGTGAGGTAGAAGAGAAAGTAAATACTCCATCCCCGAGGATTTGTTAGTGGAGATTTACATGCCTCCTTCCCCTCCTAAGTTTGAATTTAAAATATTCCCAATGCCAAGAGGTTGCTGGATGAACATAAAAATAATTGTTTTAAAATTCTATTAGGGAAAACCAGAGGACAATAGCTGAACCACAAATGCCAGAGGTTGGGGAGAACGTTAACATCACTCAAATGCCACCCATAGCTGCCACCTTCTGGAGATGACCGATAACTGGCGAAAACACCCTTAGCTTCTGCTCTCATAACATAGAGCAATGCGCACTTTTAGAAGGACATGGGATCTAAAAATAAAAAACAAACCATAAAATATACCAAAAAGATGATAGAGGAGATGCGAAAATATAAATTTGGCTTAGAGAAAGCCTCCCTGAGCAAGACTCCAACCCCAGGAACTCTTACGTAAAAATATGTAAGCAACTAAAACTCCCATACGTTTGGGAAACCATAAGGTTACAAGACAAATGACAAGATGACAGGAAAATTGTGCAATGTATATAACAGACAGCTCCTGTCCTTAATATAAAAAGAGCCCCTGTAAATCAATAAGAAGGAGACAAATAACATGGAAGCAAAGTTAGCAGAGAAATCAATTTCCTCTGCCCTGAGGGAGTGTCTTTCCCACCAGCTGATCTGGACCATTAGAGGGGCTTCAAAATGCTTCTTTGCCCTTCAGTCAAGACTGCTGATGGGTGGGGTTCCATCAAAGGGCATTTTTGTCCTGTCATTCTTTTGCCCGGATGGCCTCTGTGTGTGTGTCCCTGGTTGACAGGCTAACATGAAACTTCACACACTTTATATTCGACTAAATGAGATAATTAATGCTCCCAACCCTGGCTGAGCTGCACTAAGCTCCCAAATGCTTCGCCCCTAGTCATTGGATTATCGAGGGAATTAAGTGAGATGCTGCGTGTTCAGCAGCAGCAAATTTTCCCCACACATGATGGGGCTACTCAGTAAATGTTGGCCCCTTCCCCCAAAGCCCTTCCTCATGCAGACCCTGTCGGGGGCCCTCCACCCTGGCTGCGTGTTCGAATCACCTGTGGAGCTATTGGGCAACACCGATGCCCAGACTCTACCCCAGACCAGCTGAGCATAAACGTCTGCCGGGGGGCCCAATGTGCTGAGAGGGGCACCACAGGGGTTTCTGACGTGCAGCCAGAGGAGACACCCCACCTTAAACACGCCTGGGGACTCTTGCTGTGGTGCCTTGATCATTAAGGTTCATTCTCCAGACCACCTTGCCGTCACTTGCCTCTCTGCCTAGCAAAGGCTTGGCTTCAGCTGGAAATGATCCTCAACCCAACTCTGAACCCCCATCTAGCATTTGCACCCGTGTGAATTATCTTCCTGTCTAAAATTGTGAGCCTCCTAGGGGCCGGGGGTCTTATTTCATTCATCAGATCTATCTTACGATCTGGTCCAGCACTTGGCACACAGCAAGTGCTCAAAAGTTATAAATAAATGAATATAAGCGAGTAAGAACAAATACTTCTCTCCACGCAGACCTAGACCCAACCACCCTACTTCCTGGGGTCTGAAAGCAAGCCCTGTGATGCCCGGGTTATCAAATATTCCTCTTCCGAGGCAACTTTATCAGCCAACGCAGCTGACACTTCTCGGTGTCCATTTGTTGTCAACCATGGAGTGAAATCAAGTCCAATTCACCATAGTTCTGGAGCCTTAGTAAAACCCTCGCTTTTTGCTTCTCCGTTTGGGTTTTTAGTCCAGGACCCAGTGGCCACCTGGAAGGAGACTTCGAGTCGGAAGAAGCAGGGGTGGATCCTAGATGGTGCTACAGAGGCAGGCTCTTTGACCTGGGCAAGTCAGTCTTCTAGCCTGCAAAATGGAAGGCACCACTAGCGCCTACCTCGAAGGTCAGAATAAAATGAGGCCACTCATTTGAATGTGTTTATCACAACACCAGGCCCGTAGTGAACACTCAGAAAATGATGGCCTACGGGAGCCTGGAGGGTCCAGTTGGTTAAGTCTCTGACTCACTTTCAGCTTAGCTTATGAGCTCATGGTTCGCGAGTCTGAGCCCCATGTCAGCCAAGGAGCCTGTTTGGGGTTCTCTCTCTCCCTCTCTGCCTCTCCCCTGCTTATGCACTCCCCTCCCCCTCTCAAAATAAATAAATAAACATTAAAAAGTTTTACCAAAAAAAATGATGGCCTACAGGAAGTAAGAACAGGATTATGATTAAGGAGCCCAGGCCACTCTGCAGAGAACTGGGGCACTTTTCAACAGGAGGAGGGAGAAGGCTCACATCTAACTGTGGGACGTCTCAGGCTAGACCTTTCTCTGGTTAATCAGTTTAGGGAAAATGGCAGATTATTTAAATACATCATCTCTCATAATATAGCATGGCAGAATATAACATAACACAATATAATAAACATAATGAGTGTAATATAATTAGTATGATTAACACAACAAATATAATTAGTGTGACTCACATAATAAACAACACATGTAATATATGATGGATACAACTGACCTATGATTAACGTAACACAAAATTGCACAGCATAATGTCCCATAATACGGTAGGGGCTGCCGCTACCTCTTTGCAGAGTAAGTTGGGAAAAAACAGAGTCCCAAAGTGGGTAATGGAATGACGCTGGTAAGACAGGGAGGAAATTGGGTTCCGTGGAGCTGGAGCCCCTCTGTAGTGACTCTATTTCAGCAGCAAAAGGCCTGGCGGGCTGCCCCACACGCTCCCTGCATGCAGTTGAACCCCGGGTCAGCTGCCTTCTTTCTACAGCCGGCTATTCTCACACGTGACTTTCCCCCCCTTTGGCTTTGTCTTATTTGGGAGTGGCTCCTTCACCTTGAGGGGAATTTCATTTTTTCCGGGGAACCAGCACGTCCTCGCCATGTATCTGTCGTCTGTCGGGGCAGGAGAGAACGCGTCCGTATTAATGCAGAAAGTCCCACACAAAATAAGGCAAGGTCTCCTAGAAAAGTCGTTCCGTGGTTTAATTTGTGCTCACCCTTCCCTGGAGTGACCTGGTCCTAGTTAATATCTCGCTGGTGCTCTTAATTACTTCCGTCCGTTAGAGGGGAAATCTTGAAAAGGTAACTCTATGGTGATTTTAGAGACTCAGGTGGCACCTTCTTGCCATGACTGAGCTGTCCCACCTGTGGGGCGTCTGGGCATGGGGCTCTACCTTCGCGCTTCCCTGAGTAACTGAAATCCCTGGATTCTAGATCATGGTCTGGTTTGTTGGCAAATTTAATGGCCGGAGTTGCATCAAAATATCTAATGAACTAGTAAGAAAAGAAAAGCCCATGATTCATTGTTCCCTGGCCTCCGAGGGCAGGGGAGGCAGACCAAGAAAGGTCGGAGGCCTGGGGGTCCCTGCGTGCATCGGGCCGCTTTTCTGCACCGGACTTCAAAGGAACCAAACGGTGTTACCCCAGAAGCCTCGGCTCAGCCGTTGTCACCGCGACACCGGGCCGGTGTGTTTGTGCCAGTGTAAAAAAGGTGCCTCCTCTGGTCTTACGCAGCCTCGCGGGTGTACGAAAGGGATGCGGGAGGCACCGCTGCACATTTTTAAATATATTCTCTGTTTGTGGGTGGACTCAGTCCCATGAGCTGGATTCTCGGTCCCCTCAGCATGTCCACCCTCTCACGCACATTTGACCCTGATGGGGCCTCTCCCTCCCTTCATCTGGGACCTGCTTTCCCTACATTTTACAGTCACCTGCTTGAGACAGAGCCTGCAGGATATCCTGGGTGACTAAGGCATGTGTGGGAAAAAGCCATAGATGCTCGCAAAGTGACAGATGACCTTCTAGACCACACTCATTCAGCAAAAGTCAGTGGAGTGCTCAGGAAGTCCAGCAAGAAACGGGTCCCCAAATGGCTGGGGTGAAATCAGACATTTCCATGGCGCACGGTCATTGCCAGCAGAGCCCAAACCAAGGTGAAGTGAATGAGATCATTGGAAGACTTGTCTCTGGGGCCAAAACCCTCCCTCATCAAGGGAAATGACATTTTCATGCAACATTTTAGAAACTCAAAATTAATGCAAAAAATCCATGACAGACAAAATACCAAAATTTCAAATAAAGACAAGATTAAAATTAATGCAGAAAATCCATAATAACAAAATATCAGCATTTTCAATAAAGGCAGTATCTCTATTGCTGATTTTTCCTTTTGCCTCTGGCTCCAAATTGTGGATCACCTCACCACCCTTACCCCTCATATCTTTATTTAAAAATTTGAAGGAGGGGCTCCTGGGGGGTTCAGTTGGTTAAGTGTCTGACTCTGGCTTAGGTCATGATCTCACGGTTCGTGGGTTCGAGCCCCATGACGGGCTCTGTGCTGACAGCTCAGAGCTTCGGATTCTGTGTCTGATGCTCATGCTCTGTCTCTGTCTTTCAAAAATAAATAATGTTAAAAAAATTTTTTTTTAATTTGGGGGTCTTTTCATCATGGATTTCTGCATTGATTCCAAACTTGTAAAATATTACATTAAAATATTATTTTCCTTAATGGCTGGGTCTTCTGCCACTTCCTTTACGCTGGGGCAGACAGCAGGCACCTTGCTCTCCTCACCCTGGTCCAGCCCCGATCACTGCCGCGCTGGCTGGTCCCCGTCACTGAGGGCTGTCTGAGACATGATGCTGGGATGTAACGTTGCAGCAGCTCATTTACATTCCGAGCAGCTTTTGCAGCTGGGTCTCTTATTAACAGAAGAGCAGGCAGGTTGAATCATTGGCTCAAGGTTCACACTAGGAGGAGGATGGCCTCAAATGAGGTCTAAAGCCCATCGCTGTAACCACGCTCGGAAACCAGGAAAAGGAAGGCAAGAGGAGAGAAAAGCAGAAGCAGCGTTTCAGGAGCAAGCGCCAGGCAGCTAGCGGGGCTTCAGGGAAGCTGTCCCCACTGCTGAAGGCATCCCCAGAGCCCGCTGTGCGCACAGGGCCTCTCGGTGGTGACGTTTCACATGGCAGAGAGTGACCCAGGAGAAAGGGCGCATCCAAGTTCTGTGTTTAGAAGCTGATGATTTAACCTTTTCCCAAAGAGTCTTCAACAAATGGTGGACACCCCCAACATTGAATTATTTTTTTCCTTTTGTAAAACTCAAGTGGATGCATCTCCATTTCTCCCCAAAAAAGAGCAGCTATGGTGAAGCCACCTGGAATCCAGGGTCGGGATGGAAGTTCATGCTGTTGATGAAATCCGTGGTCTCTAGTGTTAACAGGAGATCGGAAAGACAATGGTATTGGCATCCTTTTGACCCCAAGCCTAGATCTGCATATTGGAGATGCCAGTTGTATTGCGGGAGAAAATCAGTCTCCCTGGGCTCGCACGCACTCCGCCTGCTCACGGCGGCTCCCTCGGGGTGCTGGAACCACCACCGTGCCTTGCCCTTTTGAAACAGAAAAATGCGAAACTCCTACAGCCATCAAGTGGGTCTTTAGCGAAACAGGAGTGAGGAGCTTCGTGATCTGGTCGCTGCTCACCCCACCCCCCTGCAAGAACCAGTGAGAACCTTCCCGAGGAAGGCCAGGACCAGGAAGGGCCCACTGCCAGCATATGTGTGGGCATTAATGCGGTTGTCAGGAAATGAAGAGTACGTACGCCAGCCTTGGGCCCCATTGGCCTCTACCGCTAGAAATCAAAGCATCGACTTCGGGACCGATTACGTTAATCTTACGATTCCTTGGTATGTGCAAACAGGTTCTCCTTAGGTTTCTGTTTAGAGCAGTGGTTAGCAACCGTGGGTGCATTTCAGAGAATGCTTTGTTAACCCAATGGAAAGACCATCCAAGCAGACTTTTAGCAGATTTATTTCCGGAGGGGCAGAGAAAGGTTTCCTGGGGGCCCTCACACTGTTTGATGTAACTAAAAATGAAACTAGCTCTGACTACTCATAACTCAACCAGTGGAGGTTACATCGAGGGAAAAGTTGGGTGATTCAACGCCAGTTTACTTTGACCTGAATTTATGCCAAGTGGAACTTGTGCCTGATAAATTCAGAAAAACGCCCTGAGTGGCCCCGTATTATATCTCGTACAGCTGGTCCTGTGTATATTCCAAAGGTGTTTTCTGTGGTCATTTTCCACGTAGCTAATGTCACCTTGACCGGATCAAAGGTCCCCACGGTTATTTTTCAGTATACAAATTTCTTATATCACTTTTAGTCAGACGCTCCCAGTGGATACGAGGGATTGAATTCGTCTATTATAACAGAGGTAACTTCTAATGGCCTCCGGATGTTTTTCTGGCTGGCGTGCGTTACCACCTTTGTTTACCTTTAGTTCAGAAAGTACAAGTCTAAGAGGTGACAGGTTGTAAGTAGACATAAAATCAATGCAGTTAGGTTCTGTTGAAGCTTTAACAACTTGGTAGCTGTCAGCTGAAGCGTGAATGCAGACGGGACGAGTCTCAGTTAATATACAGTTGTGATCACGATGCGAGTTGGTGACATTTTCCCCTCCACGCAGCGAAGCCCTTAGACGTGGCTTCATTAACATGTTCTCATTTTCTTCTCATTTTATCCACGTGTCCCCCTTTCTGTCCACTGTCCTAGGGTCACTTTTTCATGGGGAGCTCTTTTGGCCGCTGATGTCTTTCCGCTACTTGTGGTATTTGAGAACGCTCTCTCTCCCCGCTCCGTGGCCTGCAGTGTGTTGTTCCGGTGACTGGCTTTCAGCCACACTGACCTGAAGTTCGGGTCTGCGTCTTACAACCTCTATTTGTCTTTTGAGCAAGTCTGCCCGTTTCGAAAAGCAAAAGCTCTACACCTCTCCCGGTTAAGGCCTACCATACACTCTCACCAAGTTGGCCATCCACGTTGGATGGTAGAAATGATTACGAATATTTGAATGAAATCATTGGGATGCTCATTTTTTGAAAAAGTCTATCACCTAGCACTTCATTTCTGTGAATCCCTCCAGGGCATATTCAGAAAATCGGTTTTGTAAAAGCTTGAACAGTTATATTAGTTGAGCTTGATTGTACACCGATTCCTTTTTCTTTATTTATACTTACGTTGAATAGAATATTACTCAGAATTAAGGAACTTTTTTTTATGAAACAAATGAGCTTGCTTTGGGAAAATGGTTTTACAATTCCTGTCTGGTGATTAGGTCCTAATCCTCGGGGCCGTGGTTTTTGATATTGGATAAATGATTGAGTCTATAATTAAACATGTCCCTTGGACTGAATGTACAAAGCAGGCACTTGGGTCAGTAACACAATAGCAATGATCACTGCATTCGATGTTATCACAACAATAATTATCGTGCAACATTATATTCGATTTTAAAGTGCTCTATTTTAACGATGGGTTATGGCAGCGGAAAACGCCCGGAACTTTTCTGACAGATTTTTGCACTACACATATCTGATAAGGATCCTTATTAAGGATGGATATCAAATCCTTTGATAAGAGGTCAGAGACCTGTCTCATTATGGAAACAGGGCTTTCATTAAGTTATTTTTAATAGCAAACATTTATTGAATGCTTACTGAGTCAGGGGCTGAAGATCCAGAGACATCTGATGTGACCCATGCCTCCTGGGGCTCTTGCTCTAATGCGGGACTACAGCGTGTGAGAAAAAGGTGGATGTGGCAGCTTTGCCTTTGAAAGAAAAGGAAGCTCAAGTTCCCAGTCATTGCTGGATGTGGTCAGTTATCATCCGGGTGGTTGTTCATTTTCTGAGGCAAGGGCCCTTGGGATAAGGCCTGTGTCAACAAAGCAAGACGTAGTCATCTTCTTCACGGATTGGAAGCCTGATTCAGTGTCTGTGTCCCGAAGTGACTTGTGTCTTGGAGATAGAACTTTACTAATCAAACTCCTGAGACATGAATATGTAAATCAGAATGCAAATGTATTCATCTGTAGTGAGAAACCAAGGGTCTCCTGACGTTTGTTGATAGACCGTTTTCAATCGGCAGAATTAAGGTTGTGTCTAGATGAGTCTATTAATCTTTCAGAAAACTAAAGTCCGGTCACTGAATGAACTCATTCTGTTGCGGAAGCTTCTATAACCTTCTTGTATATGGATGACCTCATAGGGTGAGCTTCTCTGACCAACAGCTTCCCACATTCACAGTATTAGTGTTGGTACTTTCCGTGCTAGCAAATGTCCATCGATGTAAGATAGCTTCTCCTCCTGTTCTTTGTGTTTCTCTCCTTCAAATACTCCCCTCCCTTTCATCACATCAACTAACCATGCCAAGCATTTCATTTGCATTTTCTCTTTTAATCTTTATAATTTTCCTGTGACTTAAGTTACACCCCAATTTTACAGCTACAATAAGCGATTTGTACCCAGAGTCAGTGCCCTGCCCCAGGTCAGATAGGGCACTGCCACAGTCAGGAGATATATTCTGTGGTCAGTTCCCAAAAGGTATTGCCAAGACATGACATCAGTCAGAGAAGTTTAAGTTCAGGGTGGGGGAGAGTAAGGGTGACAAGTTATGAGAGTGAGTTAAGCGCAGTTGTGTTTAGAAAGGGGCAGGACGTAAGGCCGACAGTGGGAAAATGGAGGTGTGTGATCTGTTAGTGATGTCTGCCTAAGAGGGAGGGAGAAGGTGTGATAACAGGAACATCACATGGGCCGCGTGCAGGTTCTCAGATAGTACTACACACGCGCATCTCCAACGGGACCCCGAGCATCTCGGTAGGGCACACGCTCTCCATTACAGAGGTAACTGTGTCCTAATGAAACCTACTCTGACCCGTCTTGCTATCATTTGAATATTCTGCAACATATTCCAGCTGTTAGGTACAGTAGCCTGCATGTAGACCCCATCACACGTGAATGTACATCCTCTTGGGGGACGGGAGGGCTGCATTATGATGGACCCTAATTTTGTGATATATCGGAATATTCCACAGATTGAGAACAATTACTGGAGAGAGTGAGAAGCTATGGAGAGGCGTTCTAGATAAAGAAACGATGAAATCATGTATGGGTTTGAAAAATAGCTCTATGGAGGATAGAATGAAGGAGAGGGGGATGCCTGGAAGACTGTGGGTCTATTCTCAGGACGGCAGTTCTGACAGGTAGATAATATATGAGTCAGGGCAGGGATCCCTGAGGGGGGACGATGAAGGCCAGAAACACTGTTCCAAGTAGCTGAAGCTCCTCTCCCGCACCAACACATTGGCTGTCACGGAACACTTCGTGACACTCTGTGCCTACTGTATGCCAGGTACTGTTTGCATATTTTTTGAAGTCAGATGCCTTTGCCAACATGTTGGAGAGAGCTCTTGGTGTGCAGTACATGCCAGGTTTCTGTCAAATAGAACCTGACATACTTCAACCAGTCAAGGGGATTCCAATGTCAAATAGGACTTCAGTGTGAATCCTTGTAAGCCTGGACTCCTGAACAATGTCTCACACACAAACGCATAATATATATATACCCCATGAGTGAATACATAGACAAGTGACCAAAGGGATGGTGAAAATACACTTATTGAAGGTCATTCAAGTTAGATTTTTAAATGCCTGAAACCGTTTCAAAATGAGACACAGACTCTTCTTCAGGAAGCATGTGTCTGTACTCTGATCTGTACAGTTGGTAATTTTTTTTAAATGATGGGAAAATGTCAATACACACACCAAAGTATTATTTATCTTAGAATGGAACCAAGCCATTAGGAATGATGGAATGATGGTTTTTGCAAGTAGTAATCTCTCATATGTAGCCCTTAGACAATAAGAAGGCATAGACATTTTTCAAATGCATGTGTAAAAGTGTGGATTCTTGGGTCTTGCCCCAAACATACAAAATCAGTCCCTCACAGAGGGAAAGAGAACTTCAAATGGCCCCTCAGCTCATTCTGCTGCACTGAAAGAAATGTGAGAGCCACTAATTTAGACTTAAAACCAAGTTTCCTCGGGGCTTAAAAACCCCAAGAAGTAAGGATCTGGTATGGAAATATCTAAGATGGCCTAAACTTTTTAAAACAGCTTGGATACCAATCTCTCTTCATTAACCTCTGAACTTGGAAGGGCCTCAGGTTCATGGGCTCAGATGGACCCGTCAGGAAACCCCATAGCACACCAGCTTCACCCAGGATCCCACGAGAATGCTCCAGCTCCTGGACCCTTAAGTAACAAGAGCTGAGGGAATTTTCACTCTAGAAAATGTGATGTCTTTTCCAATAAGGGCATTAACAGGAAAGTGTTATCTTTAGGGCATCTTCCTTGTTTTATTATTTAGCAATAAATTTATATAGCCTTTACTGTTTTTGAGTATAAAACTAATGCACGTCTGTTATAAAAAAAATTAGGAAATACTAAAAAGCATAACAAGAGTAAAAATCACCCATAGTCCCGCCACCAAAAGATAAGCATTGTCCATATATCTCCTTCCAGACTTTTTGCTATATAAATACACATATAATTCTACCAAAATGGAATCAGGCAACAGATGCTACCTGTCTAATCCAACCTGAAGGAAACTACAATAAAACTTTGGTTTGTGAGCGTCATTCATTCTAGAAACTTGCTTAATCTAAACCACTTGTATATCAGAGTAAATTTCAAGAACTGTTGGCTCAGTTGTGATCATGTGATCACGTGATGTCCAGCATCACATACTATTCATATTAGAAGACATCCCTCATCTATCAAGTTAAAATTTATTAGAAATGTTTGCTCATCTGTGGAACACTCACAGAACAAGTTACTCACAATCCAAGACTTTTCTGTAATATCTTTCAAAGTCACGTATATTGTCATTTTTAATGACTGTAGAACATATACAGGATAGATATTCTTCTTGATTATTACCTTATTTTTGCTGTTTGGGTTACTCAAGTTTCTACTTAAGATCATGAAAAATAAGATGCCTATGCAAAAGTATTGTAGGGGAAGAGACATAAAGATGGCCCTGCCCTAGCGTAAACTTCCTGGCTCTTGTCAGAGCTTGGAAGGTGCAGACGTTCTGCAGATGCAGTGTGTCCGCTCTTGCTATTTCCACCATCTATAGGAGAAGCCACCATGTTCGCCCCAGATCTCCATTAGTCACCTGCCTCTCTTCGGCATGTCCTTCAGATTAGCTAGAGATCGTCCTGCTTCACTTAACTCTTCATCAGTCGGTGCACAAATACTTACAGAGCACCTCCTATATGTCCACACTTTGCAAAACCCTCACTATTTAGTGTAGACTGAAACATCTACTATCCTGCTCACATTAAATTCATAGACTAATGATAAAGCCAAAGTCATAGACCAAAGCGTTTCACCTGGAAAATACCAGTCACTATTACTGTTATCTGAAGTACTGGAAATTCATGAATTAGTTAGCTATCACCGCAAAACAAATTACCCCACTCCTTAGTGGCTTAAAGCCACACACAATTATTAACTTGTAGCTTCTTTAGGTCAGGAGTCTGAGTGTGGCTTGTCTCTGCCTCAGTCTCTCCCAGGCTGCAGTCCAGGTGTCAGCCAGGGCTTTAGTCATCTCTAGGCTCAACTGAGCAAAGACCCATGCCCAAGCTCACATTCTTGTTGGCAGAATTGACCTCCCTGTGGGTTGTCAGATGGAGGGCCTCAGGTCCTTGCTGGGTGGTTGGCTGGAGGTGGCCAGCTGCTCCTCGCCATGTGGGCCTCTCCCACATGGCAGCTTACTTCGTCACCATGTGCAAGCCAAGAAGGTGACAGAAAGAGTGCCAGAGACATGCAAGTCACAGTCTTTTGTAACCTAACTAGAGGGGTGACTTTTGCCCATCACTGTTACCATATTCTATTCATTAGAAGCAAGTCACTGGGTTCAGTCCGCACTCAGCAACAGGGGATTACCCCGTGATGTAAATACCAAGAAACAGGGATCATTAAAGACCGTCTTTGAAATCAGTGCTACTCTCCTAGATCGTACAGATAGGAGCTATTCAATATAGAAGATTAACTTAGAAAATGCTGCTCTAGGGTCTGAAGTACTGGAAATTTATGGAGTTTCACATTTAGACTCACTTTTTAAGTTTAGAGACACAGGGAAATAGTTAACATATTTACACTTGCTAAATGTACACTGATTTGTGGTAGTGCAACTTACTATGTGTACTATTATGTCTATATTTTCATTTGGTTTTCTCAAACCTGGAAAGTGGGAAGGGAAGATATCACAGATTTAAAGACAGATGAACTGAGGCCTGGCAAATTCTGCTGAGTTGGCTCCATGTCATTCCCACTTCATCTGTTGGTTCAACAAACACAAATGGGCTCAGCACCACACCAGGTAGCCCCTGAGACGCAGTGCTGAGCAAACTCAATGTGGTTTTGTCCTGCATAAACCTCCCATCTGGTCAGGACGAGGTATTAGTCAAAGAATCTCACAAAAATATGATTGCCAACTTTCATTTTTATTTCTTTTTTAGTTTTTTAATGTTTATTTTTGAGAGAGCCAGACAGAACATGAGCTGAAGAGGGACAGAGAGAGAAGGAGACACAGAATTGGCTTTAGGCTCTGAGCTATCAGCACAGAGTCCAATGTAGGGCTCCAGGTCACCAACCGTGAGATCATGATCTGAGCCAAAGTCGGACAGTTAACCGACTGAGCCACCCAGGCTCCTATGATTGCAAACTTTTAAAATTCTAGAATGGTTGGAAAAGTTGTGTATAGATCATGGTTTGTGTTTACATATGATGTTTACATCTTTTAAATTTATCCAGCTGCACCTTTAAGATTTGTACACATAGGTAGTGTATGATGTTTCTAAAACATCCAAGGAAGGAGAGGTGCCTGGGTGGCTCTGTCGGCTAAGTGTCTGACTTCAGTTCGGGTCGTGATCTCACGGTTCGTGAGTTTGAGCCCGACGTCGGGCTCTGTGCTGATGGCTCAGAGCCTGGAGCCTGCTTCAGATTCTGTGTGTGTGTCTCTCTCTCTCTGCCCCTCCCCTACTCATACTCTGTCTCTCTTAAAAATACATAAATAAACATTAAAAAAAATTCGAGGAAGGAAAGGCACATAGTACTAAGACAATTTGTTAAAGGAGACATTGCTGCTGCCATGTTTATTTATTATTACGGTTATTGCTGTGATTATGATGTTGGAGGAGACAGACGTGTACGGCGTAGATGGTGATGATGATCTCACAGGTGTCTGCTCATCTCTAAACTCGCCGTTACATACATTAAATACTTACAGCTTTTTGTCTGTCAGTCATATCTCAATAAACTGGTTCTAAAAAAGGATTAAAACAACCATAAGTCACATATCCATGGATTAAATGATCCTTTTAAATTTCAAATTAATTTTAAATTAGAATTTCAAAAGCCGATATTCAGCTCACTTACAGTCCAGTCTCTGGTAATTGAGATTATATGCCCTTTTCAACATATGTTTCATTTGTAACATATAATGATTTTTTTTCATAGAATTTCACAATATAAATCTCAACTGTGAAATTGTGTGCGTTTTATACCATTCTAGAAAACTATTTTCATAACATTCGGCAAAATAATGAAGAGACAACACCTACGACAATAAATAAGGAAAGATGTGGCTGCAAGCCAGGGGGCAGGGTGTTAGACCCCCCACGGAGCCTCACCTCCCTAGCTTGTCGAACTGTGGGCATTTTAGTGCATCCGGTGAGCTGATGCACAGAACTCAGGGTTTTCTTCCAGATCCATTCAGTCCCTCAATGAATGTATCCGCTCTGCCTCCCGCTCAGTGATTTCCGCTTTTCAGCTGCATCAAACTGCTTTTGCATAGCATCTTGTTTAATTACCGAGCACCTCGTTTGCCGGAACCCATGGGCCAAAGCAAACCAGACCTAATCTGGATCTTCTTCCCTCCTTAGGAGAAGTTGATTTAGAGAAGCCCTCTGCACGGCACCAGAAAGCTTTATGAATAGATGTTGACACCTCCAGCTTGGAAGCCCAAGCCTGGCCTCCTGCTGCCCTCTCTCTGGGGTCAAGGCCTCAGGCTCACGCTGGTCCCAGCTGGTCTACTGCTTGCATTTTTTATCTGAAAAATGGAGGCAACCACAATATCTACCTCATGTTGTCAAAACTACCATGGGGCATAGCACAGAAAAAATACTTAGCACACTTCCCAGTGCAGAGGAAGCATCCAAAGTGCACCGCTGTTGGGGTGCCTGGGGGGCTCGGTCAGTTGAGTGTCTGACTTTGGCTCAGGTCATGATCTCGTGACTCATGGGTTCAAGCCCCGCATCAGGGTCTGTGCTGACAGCTCTTCAGATTCTGTGTGTCTCTCTCCCTCTCTCTGCCCCTCCCCCACTCTCACTCTATCTCTCTTTCAGGAATTTAAAAAATTTTTTTCAGAACAAGTACATTGCTATTGATTACATGACATCATAGAAAATGCTCTTGGCCTAAAGCCAAAGCACTAACTTTATGTCCTGCTTCATTTTCTCAATATACATCCTTTATGGGTTTCTTTCACCTCCTGCCTTAGTTTTCTATATCTGTAAAAGGGAGATGTAATACTGACATTATAGGTAATGCCACGATAATCAAATCAAGCAAAATGTCTACAAGTTGTTGGCACAGAGTTAGATGTTCAGCAAACGTTAGTTGAATCTGACTCACGACATTTAAGTCAAGAAGGCTTTTTTCACCCTGCACAAACAGGGCTCCTTATAAACCAGAAAATCAGTTTAGCATAAGAGAAGATACAACATAAATATTCTCCCAACTCTTTATCCCCTATACTGAAGCTATTCAGCAAAGTTGATTTTGCAAAATGTTATTAACGTCTGCTATTTACCAAGAACTAAGAGATAAAAGACTAATAAGACCACAGTCCCTGCTGTTAGGGGATTCACATTCTGATAAGTGAAGTCAGACAGGGCAAAGGAGAATTACAAATAAATGTAATGAGAGGCACAGTAGTGGAAGACCAAGGAGGCAACAGAGCCAAGAGGTAGGAGGGGGGTGTCAGAGAAGGCAGTGAAGTGAGGATGCTTTTAGCTTCAAATAACAGAAATCTCTAACTCAAACTGATCTAAACTTAAGTAAGAAAATAAATTTCATCAAAGTGAGAGGTCAGAGGAAGGGCAAACTCCCAGGTGCAGTGACTACAATGGCTCAAAAATTTCATCAAGGTCTCAGGTTCTTTCCATCTCTCTGGTCTAACCTGGCCCCTGTCATTTCCAGCCCAACACTAGCTCTTGGTTGGTACCAACATGGCTTCAGAAATTGCCACCATGAGGACATCAGAGAGGAAAAAGAGAGAGTATCTCTTTTGTTTATCTTGTTTTGGGAGGAGGGGTATGAGAAGGGAACCCCCCCCACCACCACACCCATACTTTTCGGCAGTGGCGAGAACTGAGACACCTACCCACTCTTCACCTAGACCTTGGCAAGGACACAGGATTCTCATGGCAGGCTTGGATGGTCTTCTTGGGTGGGAGGAGTATGGGGGGACCGGGAAGATTTTCCCCAGGACTCCAGACCTGGCCTGTCTTGTAGAATGATTAAGCTGGAGGGGAAGATAGCAGTTGGATTATAAAGAGTTTTATAAGACAAGAAAAGTGGGTTCTTGAAGGAACTGGCAACCCAATGGAAGATTTGAAGCCGAAGAGTACAGGAGATTGGATACGTGAGTCTGATCTGGATCCACTGGAATGGAAAGTGGACCAAGACCCGAATCTTCGAGGAGAAATTTGTTGGGAATTCTAGACAGAGTCAGAATGGGACCCAGCGATCAGTTGAGTGCTTGGCTTGAGCAGGAGGGAGGGAGCTTGAGGTGATGATTCCAGCTTTTGCTGGAGTTTTCCAGGTTCCCTAAAGATCTAGATAAAAGTGAGAACACATCGAGGAAAATCAGAATCTAGGCACTAGCTACTTCTATCTGATGGGGTCAGTGTGGACTAACTGTCAAATAATAGATCCTAGTTCTCAGTATGTATAGGATATCCGGCAGCTAGATACATAAATACCTTTTACAAATGCCCATTGCTACAATTTTTGACTGGGATAAGGTATAATGATAACACTTGTGTTGTGTAAGGGAGAGGGTGGATGTGATATTTATAAGCAAGGCTTCTGGCAGATATTCTATGGGCTAATAGGCTAATAATTAAATTTGTGTGACTTGATCACCTTGAAGCTGCTAATAAGGGTGAGGCTTTCAGTAGCAATCTCCCTCTGTGCATGCTTTATGAAGGCTCTTTCTCTCTAAACTTCAAGTATTGTAATGGAAATAAGATACGCATTTCCCCAGACCAGCAAGAGCTGGCCATCTAACATAGAATGTTCCCAATGTAAGGCCAGTTTATAAAACCAGAGCTGACTCATTTGTAGGTATCCCTGTCCAGACTTTTGATGACTCCCCACAACCTAAGCATTGCTCAGACAAAAGCAGGGCAGTAAACTGACCCCTTGGCACATTTATCATCATCTGTTTCCTGGCCTCCAGCTGTGTGTAGCAGGGGACTGCGGACCACAGAGAGCCTCCTGCTTAGGCACCTCTGTCCCATGTCTCTTCTGGGGAAGAATCTTTCAATATACCTGAGTGCCCAGCCCAGCCTCTTTGATGCCCTTAAGTCTTCAGTCGAATCCCAGAACATGTATACGTCGTGTGCTTTGGAAGGGTTTTTCTTTCCTTGTGTGGCAACAAGGTATCATGGAAGTAGTCTAGAAGCTGGAATTCTATCTCTGAGCCTGCCCCCCACCTTCCCCGCCAGCAGCAATGACCTTGACTCAAGGGGATATAGGGAAATGGGATTTGGTGCCAGCAGAAGGAAATCTTTATCTTAGTTCTGCCCGTTCATGTCTATGTGCCTCTGGGCAATTGACATTCCATTTTCTTTTATCTGTGAAATAGGGTTAATGTGACTTAATTCATAGTGGTGGTGAGCAGGTAGAATATAGTAAAGCAGTTAGTAGAGAGACAAGCACAAAATCGATAATAAATATGTATGTATGTATTGGAAGAATAAAAATGCCTAACTCACACTTGTGATGCGAGCCCTACAGAAATCCTTCTAAAACACGGTTTCTCAAAGGCATCCTCAGCACGGCTGACATTTGGAGCTGGATTATTCCTCTGCCTGGAGGCTGTCGTGTGCACTGTAGGGTGTTCAGCGTTAGCCCTGGCCTCTAACCACTAGATGCCAACAGCACCCACCCAAGGGGTAACAATCAGAAACACCTCCAGGCACCCCTGAATGTCTTTGTAGGAGGAGATACCCCCAGCGAAGAACGACTGTTCTAGAATGTAGAAGAAAAGTGTCTAGTACTCAGGAAGCGTTCCGTAAACAAGGGTAGCTGCTATTTCCAACTTATCTGCAAAGCTGTGAAAGACACAGAAGGAGAAAAGCCTTGTTTTCTGAGGCCCTAGGTGGTAACAGACAAGTGGAGGAAATCGAAGCCTGCAGCATGAATGAGCGTTGCCAAGTTCAGCTCCAGACACAAACCGCAGTTGGGTGGTGCTGACCCAGCTTCAGAGCAGAGCTGTGGCTTGGGGTTTGCAGTCGCTTCGGCCCCCGCCCCAGGTACCCAGGAATGAACGGTGACCCCGTGCCCATGCCACCCTGACTCCACTTCCTTCCGAAGACTGTGCCCCGCCCGTTGAGTCCGTGATAAATAAGCACACATCCGAGATTCAGTACGGCCTGTTTTACCCCCACTGTGATTCTTTTTCCCATTCCACTGTTTGTTTTGTTTTGTTTTGTTTTGTTCATTTTATTAGCTCTTCCCCTGGGGAGGAAAAAGGTCAGTTCAGACCTACATCTCTTCGTCTTCACTGGTGGTATCTTAAAGCAACAGGAATATTCCAGGATCCCTCCATCCTATCATAAGAGCTAACTGCGCATGTCCAGAGATGCATGGGTAGTTTCAAATTAGCTCTGACCACATAGTTGAAGGCGATTTTACTAATAGGAACATCCAGTCCTTTAAGCCACAAAACCTTTATTTAACCGTGAATTTCCTCCCTCGAGGTTTCATGATGATCAGTAAAAAAAATAAAAAACAACATGTCCTCAGTGTCTGGAAGGCGTGGGGGCTTCATTCAGCTGCGTTGTTAATAGAAATGAAGAAGTGTTGTAACGGACATGTCTGTTAACCTTGCACAGGAAGGAGAGGTGCCCACCTCACACAGACGTGCACACGTACGCACGCACACACCCCACACCCGACCTCCTTTTCGCCTGTGAGATTAAATGAAGAAGAAATTTTCTCCTCCTTAGAAATGTTATCGCTCAGAACAGCATCTTAGCACTATTACCACGCGATAGCGTTAGAGCTCGGGAGTAATTATTTTCCGATGATCGTGCGGCACACTTCGCCTGGCTACGCCGGTGCTTCCGTGCCGAGCTCTAGGAAGTATAGATTATATTTCTCAACACTTCTTTAAAATATGTGTTTGTATGATTGATGAGGGCATTGCCGCATGCCACCTTTCCAATTTGAATTTTTTTGAAAATGCCTCTGTGTGTAAATCATGGGCATGGACCATCTCAATCAGAAATCAGATGGTTCTCCTTATAAATGCTCTAAAATATGCTTTTGTTAAATATATTGGAGAAAAATCAGGGTAAATATTCCTTAACACATTTCCATATGTTATTACTCTGTTGTATATGCGCATATATTGCTACTTTAACAAAGAAACCCTTCATCTCTTATAATACTGTTACTGTCAAATTAAAGATTAGGCTTTTTCTTCCCAACATATATATATTGTGCTTAGCTCAAAGACAGGAATGACCTTTTAGGGGATTTATTAGCAAGATGTTTCAGGGAAAGTAAAAATTCTCTATTTGATCAGAAAAAACATTAATGATGAGGCTGAACTTGGCTTTAATAAGTCATATATATAAGATTTCAAGCCTCAACAGGGGATCCTAGTCTTTTTTGGAGATCTCCTACACGAAGACCTTCAAACTTGAAAATTGCACTTCATCTCATAAAAGGAACAGGAGTTTTTCAGTGCAGAGCAAATGACAGGAAGAAGGCCCTGGAGATCTCAAAGGCGAAGACATAATTACTTCAAGAGAATGTTAATGCTGAACGTGGGTGACTTATGATGGAAATCCATGTAAAGGCCCCTTTCTGAGCCAACACTTTAGCTAGGGCATTGGCTGGATGAAGACACGGACCCCTTGTTCATTGAGGCTCCCTGCTGGTGTGTGGAAAGTTGAGAGCTGGGGAAAAGCCTGGGGAAGAGCCAAGACTCAACACGCGTACCTATGAAGGCCCCCCAGGCATCCGTGCTGGCGCCGAAGCTGGAGGAGTGGCTTCCTCAGATGTTGGAACTCCATAATCCGACGTGCAGGAGTCAGGAATTTGGGAGGGCTCCACGGAATGCACAGCAAGAATGTTCAGGGAGGGAGGGGGAGCCCAGAGGTCACTCTGTGTTGGTTGCCAAGGGAATTTCTTTCTGTGTTCTGGATCCATCCGCTCAAGTCTCAGAACCATTTCTCACTCTGGCCTGGGGCTTATCACTCCATATTGTAATTCTAGTCTTTATTCTCTTGACTTTCCTATTTCTTCTGCATGAGTGTGGGCCCCGTGAACCTTGAGTTCATGTCTGTTCTATTTACAGCTTTATACCGAGTGCTTGCCCACTGGTGGGCTCCAAAGTGACCTTGAAATGAGTCAGGTTGAAATTGAATTAGGGGTATCGGGAAGTTCAGGAAAAGGTCTCTAGCCAATCAGATCCAAGTGGTGAGTTCTCGCTCTTCAGCAGGTGTCCTTTGAAGGTCCAACATAGCTTGCGGAGGCACCACCTTCCTTTCTTAAAGCGGGCAAGTGGTGTGTCTGATTTCGTCGCTTCGAGTAGCCACACCGCGGGTGTGAAAGGGCGTTCTCTTCTGCCTTCTGGAAAGGAGGTCTTTCCTCTTGCTACAGCTCTCTTGGGATTTTTTTTTAACTCTGCCTTTGTGGGTTCCAGAAGTCCTTCCAGACAAATGGCTGCTTCATTTTTGAGGTGGTGATTTATATCCCTGGCAGAATAATCCTAGTGAAGGTGCCTCTCCTTCATCATAAAGGAATAACAAAACATTTATGAAAGGGAGACAGAGCTTCAGATGAGTGGGTATAAAAGTTCTGCACACTATCAATGGTTGAAAGGATATGCATATATTAATTAAGAATTCCGACATACTTCTTTTACAAGGTCCCTTATGAAAGATAGACTATTTTCCACATTTACTTTGTGTTGGAAGTGACAGATGAAATTAATATGCTTCATAAATTGCCATCACGGAGGGTCAATTAACAAGTGAACTAACCTTGTGAAAGTCATTTTGAAAGACTAGTTATGTCTATAATATTCCCTGTCAAATTAGGTAAAAGTGAGAAAATTAGAAGGCTGTCAAATAAATAGAAGTCTAAGATACTGAGTAATTGCATTTTTGATAAGGTAAATTAGTTTCTGTGACTGTTGGTTGAGAAACAGGAAACGAACAGTGGAGGTACGGAAACCGTCAACGCCGCACACGTGTAGGTATGTGTGTGCACGTGTGTGAGCAAAGGTAACAGAGGCAGAGAAGAGGGTCACGTGGAGGTTTGCGCCAGAAGCATGATGGGCATGCGCTCCTTAGCCAAGCCTGTGGCCACAGCTCCGCCACGGCCATACTCCTGCAGGAGCCTGGGGCCTGTCCAGCGCCCGCCTCTCTGTCTTTGCTCACTCAGCTCTCCCTTTGGCCCTTTCCACCTCTTTCCCCTAATCCTTCAGAGTCATCCCTGTGCAAGTGTGATGCGCTGGGTGGGCCGTGGGCCCTGGACAGGACCACCCACCTGGAGCTGCCATTCCCAAGGAGCAGGGGATGCTCTTGGCCATGACTGATCGCAGGCTCTTGCCCTACAGGCCATTTGCTTCAAGGCCGTAGGAGGACCAGAGAAACAGACCCAGTCAGAGACTGTGCGGAGACGGAAGGGGCCTCCAGTCTGATCTCATGGCTGTTTTCAGCCCAGTCCCCCATACAGGTGGTCCCCGAACCATGCAGCGCAGGCGAAGCACCACGAGTAAAGGGCTGTCCTCTGCCTGGCGAGGCAGTGGTGGCCAGGCCCCCCTTCCTCCGGATCCCTCTTCTCTCTCGCCCCCTCGCACGTCTTCACTGCGATCTTCAGAACTCTGTCATGTCTGTGCTGTCCCGGCTGTGCCAATCAGATCCTTGACTGGGTCTCAAGTTCCTATTCGTCAAATGAATCAGTAGAGCTTAAAATTCCTCTGGAGGCTCGGTCCCCTATCCCCAACCCTCCATGACCTTCGGTGAGACATGCAGCAAGTCAGCTCTCACACCAGGATGTGTGCTTCTCACGTGTGAAAGGAGGCTGCTTTGCAGCAAGGAGGTTTGCTTAAAAAATTTTTTTAACTTGTTACACTCATGTGTATGGCAGAGTCTAGGCACGTGCATGCATGTAGAGTCATAAATGCTTTGTATCAAATCCTATTCTTTCCCCTAGACTATCTCCTTAAGGGTTCCTGTTGTCGGTGAATTTCTGAAGGCGTGTGCACTGGATCTGTGTGTGAACAATGTGTGTGCACATATATTCACACATGTGTACACGGATATTGTCTTTTTGGTCAGATGTTTCCCATTCTACAGAGATGGAAACTGAGTCTCAGTGGGCGGGGGGAGTGAGTTGTACAAGCCTACACAGTAAGGAATGGCATTCAGAGTTGAACTAAATCAGGGTCATTCCAAGACCTGCTCCTCTCTAGGGTGCCCAGAAGGCTCTTTTCTTCGAAGCCATCTTCCTCCGCCGGGACAAATAGAACCTCTTCCCAGACAATAAAGAAATGTGGGAAATAATATGCCCCCAATGTTTTTTTCTATTGGCTGATGGACACATTTTTATTCCACATTCCTTTTGGTGTCTTCTGCCCTTGGTTGCACAATCCGCTTCTCTCTTTGATCAGCCCAATGCAGGCTGATGCAGACAAGCTGGCAGAGTGTGTGTGTGTGTGTCTGTGTGTGTGTGCGCACGTGCAGACGTGGACCAGCTCAGAATAATGTTCTCATGTGAGCTGCTCAGGGCTCTGTGATTGAGGGACAGGCAAGGACCGGCCAATGTAAGCAGTGAGAGAATCACTGGATGGGCGCTGGCTGTATTCTGCAGATTTAAAATCTGACAACTGGCTCTCGGAAAAAGGCTCAGGTCTGTGCATCACAGCCGGAAACGACTGAAGACCGTGTTTGAGGCAGAACCAGTGGAAGAAATCCTCTGCACCCACCCCACCCTCGTCCGCTGCACCCTTTGCATTAGGGCGTCCATTCCCAGGATAGAGCTTCCAAATTGCTTAGGTCGGGTCATGAGCCCACCTCTGCGGGGCGGGATTGGAGGAACTAACACTATGGTTGACAGGCCCACTGGAACCCCAGGGAGGAGGGGACAGACAATGGCTCACAGGTAAGCAGGGCACTGCTACTTACACAAGGGAGCCAAGGATGCACCCAGACTTACAGATGTCTCCCGTATCCTTTCACGAAACACATAAAACCCAAAAAGCTTAATTAGCGCTCTCTGGCTTCCAAACTGAAACTGAAGCCGCAAGCGACCTTCGGCGGCAGTGGAGGGTGGCAGCCTGTGACAACGACATAAGCCAGGAGTTCGGCTCAGACAGTCTGCACGCTGGTCCCGTTCTGGCACCTGCAGCTTTGTTACCTGGGGCTGAGAGCCCACCGCACCTGAGCTGCAGGGAAGGGCGGGTCGGCCCAGTGCTGTTCTGGTCGTCACTAGGGGGGTTTCGTGAGATGCAGCTTCTAGCAGTTCTTGGGAAGTCAGCTCTCACCCCATCGGGTCTGATGTCCAGGGGATTAGGGTCGCACCCAGCAAGGGAAGCCCAGGCACATGTTCAGGGGTTTACAGACGGTTTTAACCTCTTGTCGTAAATCTCTCTCCCAGGCCGTTTACTTTTGTATAGTTGGGAACAATGAAAAAATAAAGTCTTTCTTGAATGGACAGTCTTTGAATTCTGAAGGACTGGCAGATTTCACAGCTACTGATAGTTTGGCAGATGCGTTGGTGACTGAGATCTTTGAGTAATTATCTTTGAAATTGTGCGTGCTGCAAACGTCCCTGTTGATGGCCAACCCGGTATCTGCAACCCGCTGCGTGCATCATGGCGTCCCTCGTGAGCAGATTGCCGCTCAGCCTTCAGCTGGCCAGAAATCCAACAACGGCCTTTTCAGTTAGGTCGCTCTGTACTAATAACCTGATAAAGCAATAGGACTCCTCGAAAGAGTGTGGGACTGCCATTTGTAGACATTCTCAGCCCGAAGTCGAAGGGCTCTGGGCCGTAGAAGGTCCTTAGAGGAAATGTCACCATAGAGTGTAGGATGGGCAGTGCCAGGAAATGGTGCCCAAGAAATTTTACCAACATAAAACATTCGAGGTCCCGGATCACCAATTTAAGCGTTTTGGAGGGACACAACTTATAATGAATCCCAACGGCCTTATTTTCCATTATTTTAGTTGATGTTGTTAAACAGCAGAGTCTGGAATTGGCTAAGGAAGAACAGTGATTTGAAATATGTGCTGTTTTGAATAAACTGATCCGGACTTAATGACCTTTTACGGGGTTTTATGCGTGACTTACTACCCATATTACACTGCTAAGGTGAGCTACTTAAAACTGTGGTGCGATCTGATGTTTTTCAGTTCATTTGTCTGTTTCATTAATGATGGAATGTATTTTCCAGCACACAAATCCTATTTATGATCAAGACGTTGTTGTTCCGTAGATCACCTTAAACCCTTCCGCTGTGTAATTTACCTGCTGTCAAATCTCATTTGAAGAGTCGTTGTCTAGCATTGCCCTCATCAAAAACATGCCTGAGTGTAATGAGCTATGCATGTTGTGTCTAGTATTAGTTATTTTTAATAAAATTTTGTTCGCCCCCACCACACCTTGGGAGATCTGACAACCTACAGTATTTTCTGTGTTTTTCTTTAACCGGTTTTCCTCCCAACCGGTGTAAGGATTCACAAAAATGGGAATATTTTTGTTCTTTAAAATGCGTCTTAGTGGGTATTCGCTGATTAGAGAAAGGTAAAGGAGAACTATCAAAATGATGTGGTATTAAAAATGAGATTGATATTTAGGGGGACCTGGGCGGCTCAGTTGGTTGACCACCTTACTCTCGATTTCAGCTCAGATCATGATCCCAGGGTTATGGGATCAAGCCCCTCATTGGCTCTGTGGTTGAGTCTGGAGTCTGCTTAAGATTCTCTCTCTCTCCCTCTCCCTTTCCCTCTCCCGCTGCCCTTCCCTTACTTGTGTTTCCTCCCTCTCTCTCTCTCTCTCTCTCTCTCTCTCTCTCTTTCAATCTCTCTCTCTCAGAAAATAGAAATAAATAATAAAAATTAGACTGATAAATAATAAGACAACTTGTTGAACTGAGGTAGCCAGGATGATACACAAATTTAGATCAGCTGGTTTCCAGGATGGAGCCCTCTCTCAGGTTAGGGGAGCCCGGCTGGTTCATTAGATATGATCAGTCTGCCCCATGATGGGCAAAATATTCCCTGCGCGTGTATGTCCCTGTGTTCAGATGTGTAGTTTGCTGATGACATTTGAACCACTCAAAAACAGGGACATAACAAATAGGTAGGTAATACCGTGGACACCCCTCCATCTTGTCCAGTGGACGCCACCTACTCTTCATTCCAGCCTGGAGACCCAGGCCGCCCTATCTCTCGTTAAGTCCTGCAGGCTGAGTTTATGCAAAGGCAAATATTTTGCTTGGCGAAAGGGAATGAGAGAGAACCATTTACACAGTGTGGGTGGTTCTTCCCCCTCAGCACTCAGTAAATACTTGCCCTCAGTGAGAGGAAACGCACCCTAAACAACGGCTCTGGTTTCAGAGTGAGAGAGTCTGCATGAGCTGGGTGTGATTCTGGCATCTAAGAGAGGCTATGTTTTTTCTCATCTTCACCCTGTAAAGATAAGCCCACAGCGTCTTCTGGGGCTCAGCTGAAGGTCAGCCATCTGTTCCAACAATACAGGAAAACATGGCTGTGTTGAACTCATTGGAGAGAATTCTGTGCTGTACTTTCTGGTGGATTTGACTCATTTTAAGAGTAAGTTTGGCTGGAGCCTTCAATTCACATGTTTGTTTTACATTCCAAACTTTGCATAAGATGGCCCCTCACTCTAAGAGCCCTGGGACCCTGCGGCTGAAATAGGGAGTTGATGGTTCCTGTGGGTTCTCGGGCATTTGCCTTCTTGTCCTGAGTCGCTAAGCAGCATGGGATTATCCTAGAAAGGACTTGGGAATTTGAATTTCTCCACTGTGTGTGCTTGGGCAAGGCGCTCACCCCCAACCACAAAATGGACACTCCGGCCAAGGTTACAAAGTGACAGTGAGGAATAACAGAGTTAGGGAATGTAGAGCCTTGTGCCCCCAACAGCAGCCTTTCCGTGTTTGATATTTGTAATTGCTATCATTGCTCATCCTTCGTCGTGCATAGAAGCCCAAGTAAGGTAAGATGGCCCCTTACCAGCACTTCCACTGAATCCAAGGCAGTCGCTTAGGTCCTATGGAAAGGCGGGGGGAGGTGTCATAGTGCTGAGAACTATGTACACGTGGAATTTACTGAGTTGGTGACACCGAACTCTGATGTCATAGCTAGGTTGTGCAAGGGGCAAAGAAGCAAATCTCAAACAATAGTGTAGAGCCTTGGAGCCCAAAGGATGCATGTTTAAACCTCACCTCCAGCCACCCTGTGTGTAAACTAATTATTTCCAGTGACATCACTGCTTCCTTCCTTTGGATGACTAAGTAGTGATAGAGGTTGTCTGACTTAATATAAATAGGACCTACAGGCACTTACCTCATCATCAGTTTAAGCTCTGCGGAAGAGTTTCTTTGCAGGGGAATGAAAGAATCAACAAATATGTTGCAAACGCTGGATTGAATTAAAAAAAAAACCAATTAAGCTCTAAGAAAACTTTTATTCTTTGCTAAATGTATTTTCCTACCGGAGTTCTGAGAGTTTCTTTCCACATTATCTAGTGACATTTACTCTGGGAGACTCCTTTGAATCTTGTATGATTTAAACAAGGTTCTTAGGTGCCCATCAATTTATATCTAAATTATTAGTGCGCTTGTTATGAAGAGTGAATGTTCTTTCAGCTCATTTACTCATCCATCCATTCAGTGCACCAGGATTCCATGCCAGGGATGGAGCCAAGTTCTGGTTTTACATAAAGAGCAAACAGATACAAAATCGTCCTTGCCCTTATTAGAGGGAAATATTTGGAAGCCATATATTGAAACATACATCCAGATACTGAGTAATTAACCACTGTCATTGGTATACTGGCCAGATTCAAGGAGCATCTATTTCAAACTATTTCCTATGTGTCACGGCTCTGGATTTTTGGTTCATCATAAACTGGGAGAAAGAGGGGGGAGCAATGCAAAAGGCAGTCAAGTCCTAGAACTGGAGGAAAGCAGCCCGGCGTGGAGGCTCCTCTCAAAGGGGCTGTGGGCACACATAGGGTGGTTGGATGCAGTCAGAGATGCCGGAAGTTATAGTCCATGGGGCCGCATGGTGAGGGTTACTGAGAAGACTTGAGGGGGTGACTCTGCAGGACAGAGATGAGATGCATCACAAGATAAATCACTTTGTAATATTAACAATACCAGCAGAAAGTGCCTCCGCCGAGCTCAGGCACAGTGCATGGAATTCTACCACATATTTGATGTTGTCCTCGTGGCTAGAATGTGAGATGTTTTGCTGCAGAACAAACTTCAAAATCACAGTGGCTTACGACCATAAGTATGCAGGCGTCTTGTTCACATATCTGTTGGTCAGCTGGGGTCCATCTGTGGGACCGTGCTCTAGGTCGGCTTGGGGTCCGGTGTGGTTCACGTGCTTCCTCCCTCTCCTTCAGCAAGTGGCCGCCCAGCGATGTTGTTCCCCCAAGATCATTGGACAACACCGACGGGAGGTATTTGGGTTGTCACAAGTGGGAGAAGGCGGTTGCTACGGAGTTTAGCAGGCAGAGGCCAAGGACGCTGCTAGATGGCCTACGGTGCTCAGGACACTTGCACAGCGAACAATTTATCCAGCCCTGAATGTCAAGAGTGCTGAAGTTGAGAGGAAACCCTGCCATGCTGGATAGCAGTGGACGAGCCGTGAACGTCAACCAGATGGACGTGAGCCAACACACGTGAACACATCTGAAGCCTTTGCTTACGTCACCTCTGCTCGAATTCTGTTGACCAAAGCAAATCCCATGGCCAAGTCCAAAGTCACCGGGGTCAGGCCATCGACTCTTCCAACTTTCCTGGAGGCACTTCAGGACGCATGGCACGCAGGAAAGATTGCTGAAGGTGCCTGCAGTCAGCCTCGGTTTCTCCTTGTGTACTAGGGTTAATAAGGTACCTGTCCATCCCAGAGAGTGATCAGATTGAAGAGACAGTAGTTATGATAACACAGAGTGTCTAGAACATACTATTTGATAAACCCAAGCTGCTGAGGCAGCTGCTGTTGAAAAAGACAAGGTGATGGGGGTTCATTTGCAGCAAGGATGGTCTTACTGTGCTTCCTTGGTGTGAGTTGTCTGGGGGAATTCATCTACCTTCCTCCCTCTCTCTCTCTCTGTCTCTCTCTCTCTCTCTCTCTCTCTACCTCCCTCCCTCCCTCTCTCTCTCTCTCTCCCTCTCTCTCTGTCTCTCTCTCTGTCTCTCTCTCTCTCTCTCTTAAAGTTTTCAATTGAATCACTCAATTTCTTGTATCTTTTCGCTGAACTTTAGCATTTGGTGGGTGTCTGACCTTGAACTATTGATTGAAAGTCATTTCTACTGTGAAAGCTCAGTTTTCTATTTTTTATCTTCTAAAAAGCAGTCTGCTTAGGGACTCCCATGGAGTTTAGATAATCACAACGCTTTGGGGTTTGATTTGAATGAAACACCCCCAGTGAAATCTTCTGATTCTATCCATTTAACACATGTTGCTGCTTTCATTCTGTGGCCCCAACTTGACCTCTAAGACATCCTGAAAGGAGGCAGGTGCTACACCTGGAAGAACACCCAGAGGCAGTTCTCATGCTCAGTGAGCCTGCTGCCTAGTGCACCCTCCCCCATGGGGTCTCATGGAAATCAGAGCTGGGGTTTGCTTGGTGAGTTCTAGCATTGCCCTTCTGAACCCCGGCAAGATCTGCCAGGAACAAAGGGCCAGCCATCGGTGCTCTTGGGTATAAGCCTTTTTCTCTCGGTGGCCGGACAGTGGTGACACCTCCCTCTTAAAGTCGCTGCTTGGGATCTTATAGGCACATTTGGTCCAGCCCGAATGGTTGTTCCAGACTCTATGCTGGGTACTAAAAAATTGGAAATGCATATGACCTTGTCTCTGCATCTGTAGGGCTCAGAGAAACAAAAATAAAGACAAAACAAAAATCATTATTTAATCATTACTCACTAAGGTATATATGAAACTATATGATCTGAGTAATACATAGACTGCAGAGAGAGTGGGTGCTCCCTGGGTATGGTTGGAAGGATGGATCAGAATTTTCCAGGCGTCCTACAAGGTAATGCTCTTTTCCTGTCTCCCGTTGTCTCTCACTTGACAACAATTCAGAGGGATATGTCTTCCTTTAGTGCACATGTTTATCTCCTAAGGTGATAACTGTTCTCTTTTTAAGATCTTTGCATATTTGGGTGTTCAAGGGCTTGATGTCTGGGATTCTCTTTAACCTTCCCTCTGTTTGCCTTCATCCCCCAGTGTTCACCGCCTGGCCAGGGTAGCATCCCATTTTTACCATTTGCAAAGCAGACACCTAGAAATCATCAAAGCCATGGCCAGAAAGGCGATGCAGCTATTTCTGGTAGGCTTGGACCTCTTATCCTAGCACAGGCATCTCCTTGTGCTCCTGGGTGTGTGAAAACCAGAAATGGGGTGCTGGGGGCTCAGTCGGGTAAGCGTCCAGCTCTTGATTTTGGTTAAGGTCATGATCTCACGGTTCATGAGTTTGAGCCCCTCCATGCTGTTAGCATGGAACCTGTTTGAGATTGTCTCTCCCCTCCTCTCTCTCTGCCCCTCTACAGCCCGTGCTCTCTCGCTCTCTCTCTCACTCTCTCTCTGTATCTCAAAATAGACAAATAAACTAAAAAAAAAAAACAAAATGAATGGAGTGTCAGACAATAGTAAATCATTTCTTCACAATTTACTTCTTGGCAAGAGAAATGTAAAATATTGAAATCATCAATATTTTTCATTAAGAACAAGGAGAATAAGATTTAAATTACTAAACAAAACTAGTGATAGAGGCGTGAAGCAAGTTTCATAAAACATCATGTCACATATGCAAAGCTATGACAGAAATAGCAGAAGCAAAGAAATATGCCAGGTAGGAGAGAAGACAGGTGGAGAGAAATAAATCGCATATGGATTTAAGAATGCAAGGACAGGAAACGCTTGAATAGGCTCTGAGTTAATAGTCAGGTCAAGGTTAAAATTTAGGGGATAAGTGAATGGATCACTATTTCCAGTTCTTCAGAACCTTTGTTCAAACCCAGCTCGTTCAAAACCTTCAAAAACTCTAAGTAAATGCAGTGATTAATCCTGTTCACTCACAGTAGAGAACTAGTGTCTTGGGAACTGGTCTTCGGTTAGTTCTTAAGTGTATCTGCACTTAAGTACACTCAGTGTAACTGAATGTGATGCAGCTGGTCATTCTTGGATTGAACTTGGACTGTTTCAGTCTATCTACTCTTTTAAGGGGCGCTTGGGTGGCTCAGTTGGTTAAACGTCTGACTCTTGACTTCGGCTCGGGTCATGATCTCACAGTTCATGAGGTCGAGCCCAGTGTCTGGTTCTGTGCCAACAGCAAGGAGCCTGCTTGGGATTGTCTCTCTCCCTCTCTCCCTGCCCCTCCCCTGCTCAAGCTGACTCATGCGCTCTCTCTCTCTCTCTCTCTCAAAATAAATAAATAAAATGTAAAAAATATAATTAAAAAGGAAAAAAAAGAAATAAGACTTCTTGTCCAAGACCCATTTGGAGGAAGCGTAAAATGGTTGAGGCCCAGACATTACCGGGGAGTGGTGAGCTGCCTATAGGATAAAGCAGTCATCCAATTTAGGAATAAAAGAAGTAGGTCAGAACAAATGCCAGAAATCAGATAATAATTTTAAAATGTTTATCACCTGCGAGAGTATTTCCCTACTCACCTCAATTAAACAAATAGCATTAAAAAAGCTCTTGTTTTTATGAGAGCTGACTTTTTCCTGATAAAGTATTCTAAAGACTTTTTTTTTTCAGGTAATCAGTGCTTCAAATCAAAAAAGAAATCCAGCTGCTTTCAGCTTCTCTTATCTCCGTTCCAGTTGCAGATTACAGGGGAGAGACCAGGTCTGAGGAGTGAGAACAGGCACACATCCCCACCGGCCACGCAATCAGCCCCCAGTTGGAGCCCAGCAGGTGTCTGGCTACGGAAGCCGGAACTCACTGACCTGACTTGGGCATGCGAGGGTTTAGGAATGATAGTGAAATACATCAGAGAAGAAGAAAAGTATCCCAAGGCCAGTATCTTAGTTTGACCTTGAAATCTTTAGACAGTGCAAAGTTAAAGGAAAGAGATAATGCTTTAACAAGGTAATGCTTTAACAAGGACTGAAGGTTAATGAAACATTTCACAGAGTTCATTGATACGGTGTGCAGACGCATGTAGAGGAAGGTTGGAGTGTAGGGGACTTGAGGATGTCTTACCTGATCGTTTTGAAAACTGGTCTGTGAAGTTGCAAAACCAGGCATGGAACCCAGTGGAGCCAACTGCCCGTTATTAATATGCTAATTTAGGTCAGGGCACCCGGAATTACCTTTCTAAAGTTGACTTTCTCTCCCACCATTTGACAAAGTTGGCCGGAAAGCTCTTGGCAATGTGTAATTTCACAGAATTAATTAGTAGCACAGCAAATTGATCACTTTGCAAGCATGTCACACATCATTCATTGGCAATGGAATTATTTAAACTGGCATTGACTGCACACAGCTACCCCGCTCTTTTTCTTGAAAAACACCAAGGTATTAGAGAAGGAGATGACAAGCATCATCTTGAAGCCGAAGTTTAGGGTAACTGAGCTGTGAAAGGAAGGGCAGATTGGTCTGGAACCCACTGGTCACAGGCGCTATAAACCCAAATACCCACAACGTAGTGCAGGCGTAGGAAAACCACAGGGCAGGCACGGAAATGAAAAGAAACGCTCACCCGAGCTTAGTTCTGGGGAGAAAATACGGGGTTGTGGGGCTGAGGGCAATACAGGACCGTTAAAATCAGAGTAGCTGCCATCTTAGCCGATTGCCATGCGGGAGTGACAGCCACAAGGTCGTTACATGGCCCTCCTTCCTTTTCTTTCCTTCTTTCCTTTCTTTCTTTCTTTCCTTCCTTCCTCCCTTCCTTCCTTCCTTCCTTCCTTCCTTCCTTCCTTCCTTCCTTCCTTATTTTTTTTTAATCTGGGAAGCTAGAATCTTATTCACTCCTGCTTTAAGATGTCAGCCAACGAGTTTTAAAACATTGTAAGAACTAACTCCATGCCATAAGTCAAGGCCAGATTCGGCTTGTGAGTCAACAGGAGGTGGGAGCCCGGTTTAGGGGCCTCTGGGTCAGCTGTGCAAGGGAACCAGAGCAGGCAATTCAGTGTGGCTCGTTGTGGCGTGGAAACTCACTTAGAGACAAAATAACCGGCCTCAGGAAATTAAGGGGGGCCATTCCCGGTCAGCCCAGAGACCTGGGATAATTGAGGGGGCTCAGAAGCACCTGAGGAGTAAAACCAAGGGCTTCGGCTACACACGTTATGTCTGTCTCGGAGATTAGAGATGAGATGAGAGCCTTTGACATTTTGGGGCCAGGGTCTCCCTGGAGCTGCCCTTCAGTGGTCTGGCAGCAGCGTTGCCACCTTCTTGGGAAATGGACTCGAGCATGAGACAGACAACAGGCATCTTGGGAGGAGGCCTTTGCTTCTGTAGATATGGAGGCAGCAGCATAAACGGACCGGGAGCATTAGGGTGCCTTGCTCGTGTCTTACTTCTCAAGAAAAGGAAGCATGAATGATTGTTCATTTGTTCATGGACTGATTAATTTCAATCATCTATTCAACCACCAAATAAACCCCTCGTGCACGCCGGACTTTGAGGAGACAGAGATGAATATACAACCAGCCCTTACACTCAAGAGTTGGGGTGGGGGGGTGCACAGCAGTGTGTGCCTGTGAACAGTGCCCAGGGGCTCCCCGAGGGTCTCTGCCGTGAGATGTGGCATCTGAGGGGGAATTAACTGTGGGAGTGTCAGAAGTCTACCTGAGGACGCAACATCTAGGTTTTCTTTTAGCAATGTATTCATTTTGAAAAGCTTCATCCAGCCTGGGATGCCACCGTCATTATAATGTCGGGACCGTCTCCTACTTACTTAGTACCTACAGGTTGTAATTAATCACTGATATTCATAACAATGATTCCCAGGCCCTCAGGAGTTCAGAACCGCTTTCTGAATTTTCAGAGAAGGATTACACTTTGTTTAATTTAGTTGGCATTGAGTGTTTACCCTTGAGTTTTAATTCTCGGAAACCTGGCATCCACACAGAATGCACGGCTCTGCGCTAGAAAATATTTTCTATCCATTTATCTCTTTTGTCCCCATGAAGGAGGTTGGCTGCGTGTTGCTATTGATATTTTGTCACCGAGAGAAAGGGGGCGATGGTTAGCCGAGGTCCCACGCCAGCTACAGCTGTGATGGATCCGGGATGAAAACCAAAGTCTCCTACTCTCCACCACTGGTTCCAAAGCACAGGATTAAGTGGAACACACGGTTCTCTAAGTGCTCTGAATAAACACCGTTTTCCTCACCATCATCCCATAAAGGAAGTCACCCCATCATCTTTCTCCTGGACCCCTTCAGTGCGTTCTGAACCCCACTGGCCATGGTCCTCTTGTTCCTTTTCAGTCCATCCTCCACCTGTCTTCCAGAACAATCTTTTTAAATTCACATCAGAGCTATTCCCTCACACCATCCCCTAGCTTCTAACCCATAAAGAACTTTCAGTTTTAGTTGCTTTATTGAGAGGTAAATCACGCACCATGTGTTGAGAGTTTAGCTTAAACACTTCATGGTGTTGCTGCTTTGATGCCCATTTCTCTCTCTCTCTTTTTTTTTTT